>BDMB01000015.1:4558541-4997819 GCA_016859785.1 Macrotyloma uniflorum
AAATAGAGAGTGAAAGAAGATTCATTTCATGAAGGAATTAACATACCTTAACACTCCTCCAGCAGTTTTATCTTGAACTTTTCACAACTCTCTGAATGCTTCTTCACTCAAACAAACACTAAGATCACAAAACAACTCTCTGGATGCTTCTTCACTCAAAGAAACACTAAGAACACAAACAAACTTCTTACATGACAGACTGAACCTACACCAGTCCCCTTTTATAAGTACCCTTTGCCCCACTGTTTTCCTACGTATTCAAAATACATATAATACATAGATGAAGAGAATGTATTTTGTATTTTATATGTCAAGTTGTATATGATTATCTAGGGAACAAGAACATGGTATTGTTTTTAGTGAGAAAAAGATGAGAAAAAGAGGTGGATGAGTGGGAAGGATGACACGTGTGGGGATGGGAAACAACAAATTACAGGTGTTGGTTTGGTAATTAAGAAATGGTGGTATTAGCAAAGAGAATGAGAAGGAAAAAAATGGTGGATATATGTCCACTATGACAGATTGTTGATAAGCAAGGTGTAAGGTGAATTATATAATATTGTTCTACTTTATGCTACAAATTGTGGTGCTTTTCATTCGTTGCTCGTTGGGGATGAAAGAGAGTACGATTGTGGGCTTCGTGGGAATCCCATTAAGTTCCAATATCCCAATCTTGGAAATTAAAATGTACTCCCACAATCTGACCTAATTTTTTCTGGTTTGAATCTGCATATCATCATCATCTTCATTTCTCATCCCTCAGTACGTGCGCCCAATGTCTGTCTTTTCTTCTACTGCAACACTACCCATTTCTATTTAATTATCCTATAATTCATATATATACATCATTAAAAACATTATAACATTGATGTGGAGTTTGTGAAAACATTATTTCGTTAAATGTAGAAAAAATTTTCTTTCTTTCTAACTTAAATCAACTTTTTCTAATTTAAATGAACTCTTGGGTGGGTGTAAATGAAGTTTAGGATTTCAATGCTTGTTGTTTTTATGTGTTGAATAATCTAGTTGATGAGTATCTGTTAATCATTTAGTTGGAAGAGAGATAATTATCTAGTTAATTATTTAACTTTCTCCACATTTTTGTTCAATTATATTTTATAATTATTTTCTGATATTTTTAGTGTCAATTTTTATTAATATATTTGTCATTATCGATTAAAAAAAATTTAATTTATCTTCAAAAAATTAATTTAAACCATAATATTTATATTATTAAACATATTTCTTTAATTATTTAATAAAATTAAATTATAATATATAAATAATGTATCATATTTTAAAAATAAATTAGACTTATAATTATTTTATTATAAAATTAAAATTAATAATGAATATATAAATTTCTGAAGCACTTATGATTGTTATTATTATTTACTATAACTTTCTATATAAATATCTCGAACACTGAGTGATTGAAGAATATAAGGAGTGGTGGTGTTCATACTAAATGTAGTAATAAAGATGTTTTACGTTTCTTTACAAATTTAAACTACCACACAGATATTTTCTCCAACATGTAACCAAGTTAATTAATACAAATGAAGAATTTACTTTGGATAATAATTCTTAGAAGATAATTATTTTTATGAAAAATTTGAAATTTTTTATAATAAAATATATTTTTAGATAACAATGTTTTGAAGAAATTAAAATTATATAAGTTTGTGATAATTATTTAAAATTAGAATTGGAAAACTAATAAAATAGATAATGGAAATTAGATGATTTGAATATATATTTTTTCATCTCTCAAATTTATAAATCTTTCTTTTATATTTTTTCTTTGATTTAGTCTCAATCATGAGTTCAACTTCAATCACAATGTCTTTAATTTGGTCAAGATCTTAGCATCGTTGACTCAAAATCGTTTTTAGGTTGAGATATACAAAATTTTCTTTAAATTTTTCGACAATTACTTATATTTTTCAATCATCATTGCTTTTTTTTTTTTTTAATATAAACTGATATTACTTCTCAAACGATAATTTTTTTTGTTATTTTGAATTGATGTCATTAACATTTTTTTTAACCAACATTTTACTAATGTTAATCAAGGTTCTCTTAGCTAACTCTGACAATAACATTTTTTTAGTCAATATTTACTAAAATTTTTTTTTTAACTTATATAAATTATTTTTTTATTTAACATTGATAGAGGTTATTCTTCCATTAATATTAGTAAAATTATTTATCCTTTGATATAAGTAAGAGTTATTTTTTAATTAAAGTTTATTATAATTTTCATGACTAATATTAATAATATTATGTTTTAATGGATTTTAAATCAATATTTATATTAATTGTTTTTTCAATTAATATTATTTTATGTGATATGTAATTTTGTTATTCTGTATATTTATTTTGTCATAATAAATAAATAAATAAATTATTAAAATTTAATCTAATAACAATGGATATTCTCAATTCTCACTCCTTATAATAAAATCTTTTAGTTAGGATTAAGATCTTATTTTTTAAATGTGTTATAAAGAAAGTTACTATAGTTAAATATTCATACAATGGAAATACTTTTATTTATATATAAAAAAAATAAAGGGGTAAAGTTAAAAGCAATGCTTAGGTCACTTATATCACTTTGGTCCTAATCATATCATAATCATAATAAAAGTAAAGACACAATATCTAACTTCCCATTTCCACTTTTTCCTTCGAAGCCGCGTGCCCTAAATTATTAAATATTAATCCTCAATTAACTTTCGTGTGTGAGGCACACGATCCTACCCATAATTTCACTAAATTATTACATCAAAAGTTACTCACCATATTCTAATCTATCTTATTATTCTTTATTCTACATTCTAATAAAATTGCTTTAAAATTTTATAATTATTCTTATTAATCATATTATAATATAATAATATATATAAGATAATATTATATGTATAAAAGTAATTACGATGTGTCCAACTCAATAAATGAATATGGATCCTAGGTTAGTAGGAGCAATTTAAATATATTAGTAAGAACAATGGGTAGCATGTTTCAAATATTTGAGAAAGAGTTAATTAAATAAATAAATAAAAATATGGTTTATTAAATATGAGGGGGTGCATTTTGCACCCTTAGAATCTACGTGCGTCCGCCACTGATTTTACTTATATATTATAATTCGACTTTATTTATAATAAATATGAAAATTTTTCAACATTCTACTCTCATGTTAAAGAAATTTTTTTAACAATTATATAAAAAAAAAATCATAATCTATCTATTAATATATGGTCTCGTGTCCAATAACTTACCAACCAAGATATAGTATATTAATAAGTGACTCAATTTAAACCAAATAATCTTATTAATCAAACTCTAATATATACTACGAAAAAAATAATTACGAATTTAATTCATCCCAAAATTGATTTAACACGTAAGATTTACACATTATTTATATATTATAATTCGGTCTCATTTTTAATCAATATCAAATTTTTTTAATGTTATATAAAAAATAAGTATAATATTTAACTTATATATAAAATCAGTGCAGGAAATAAAATTTATTTCTTATTTTGATTTTCTCAACAATTTTTTATTAATTTTATTAATCATACTTTTTTCTTTTATATTTTATATAACAAGTGTTTTAGTATTTGCACTTACTTTTACCTGTGGAAGGCACGCACTGATGCCATATAAAAATCACAGGTACTTTATAATGTGGGGAACAAACAAAGATTAAAATAACTGGTTCATAAAAAATTGGTGAACCAATTACTTCAGAATTGAAAATATCAGTGGAAGAAACAATTGATAAAGACACGGTTGAAAACCAGTGACAGCTGCAAATCAACTTGAATAGATTTTTATATATATATTCAAAATGCTTTTTGACATGAACAAAAGCTAAAGTGTAAAATCTACACATAGATGATTATTCTTTCGTTTTTAACTTACAATGCATATACTTTTCCATTTTCAATATTTTAAATGATTAACTTCATTTTAGTGTTAATTCTTTTTTAAAATATAAAATATTTAACGTAGAAAGTGATTTCCTTTTTATTTTTATCATGTGATTCCATTTAAGTATAATAATATAATAATTAAAATTTAATATTATTATGAAATAACTTAATTTAAGTTTAATAATTTTATTAATATGACTTATAAATATAAAAAGTAATTACGAATTTAACTAATTTTTAAAATCGATTTAAAAAATTCGGGCATTTATATTATAGATAAATCTCATTTTTAAATATATAAATTTTATCTTATCTTAAGAATAATTAATTATTTTTTTATTTTTTTACTATAAGCTTTGTATTAAACTAAAGTTAAAATTTACAATGCATATTAACCTAACAAATGTTGACATAATGACACACTAATCTAGATTAATATTGTAAATCAAATGGTGATATATAAAGCGTGTTTAACAAAGAGAAAAGTTAAAGACACAAAGGACATGAAGAATACAATTCATTGAACTTAATCATTGCGTTCTCCACAATCTATGGGCTCTCAAGGTTTACGTAGTTATTTAAATCATGATTAGCATAAAATTCCACTTAATTATTCACTTACCTTTTTCCAGAACATTGTTTGGAAGCATAATTAAGTGATATAATTGATAATAGTTTGTGTTGTGAAGTTGTTTTCTGCAAATGCTTTAAAATTTAGGGTTTCCTTGTGCCATATTTAGAGAATTGTGCTGATATTTCTTAAGAGAAACCATTGGCTTATTAACCAAAAGTGTACATTAATTTTATACATAAAAAACTTAAGTACAATCTCCATCATCACCATTTTATACATAAAAAAAACTAAGCATAAATTATTTATATAACAAAAGTATACATCACTGGTTGCATATTTTTGTATGTTTTAGTGCTCCATTATTTACTAATTTTGTTTTGTTGAGTGAAAGGTTTTTCTTAAGGTGGGTCAAAGTAAATTAGGTTCTTTCTTTCATGCTATTAATAAGAAGTATAGATGAAGAGTTTTAATAATCAATAACGTGGAATACATAAATTATCTTTTTTTATTCTGTTAAAAAAATCACCTTAACTTAAAAAAAAGACAAAACTATAGTATATAAGTAAGATGTAAATCTTATTTTCTAAACCGGTTTTGAAAATGAGTTAAGTATTATAATCACTTTTTATATATATCAGAACCTGATTTACAAGATTATTACGCTTAAATTGAGTCACTTGTTAATATACTGGACCTTGGTTGATATGTTATTTGATCTAAATTTGGTCACTTGTTAATAGATTATGATCTCCTTCTTCATGGTTTAAAGAGTCTGATTATTAACAAAGTTGTTAACGGAATGTTATGTAAAACCTTGATTATTAGCATATTGTTAGACTTAAATTGTGTTACGTTTGAGTTAAGAAAACATCCTTGACGTGAGAGTCGAACTATAATATATAAGTGGAGTATAAATATCATCTTCATCTTCTAAATCAATTTTAGAGATGAATTAGACACCATAATCACCTTCTACATATACTTTATAATAAAATACGTTAATATCTCTAAAAATTATTTAGACTTATAACATGTATCAAACATGCCATGCATGTGAAATTGAAAGAGCCAAACCCTATCCCACTTTTGGTCCCTTACATTTATAAATTCTCATGCTTTTCTTCAGATTCAAAATTATTAATGTTATTGGCACAAGACATTTAATAATGAAAGCTTATATTAAAAAAAAATGGCGCATATAGTAAAAGATGTGGTTCATTCTTTTCCCAGAATCATAGTGACAGATATAGAGGAATATAATAAACTGAGAAGTGCATGTCTTTTCTATGTTGACATTATAAGGTCATGATTTTATAAATTTGTAGCACTGAGTTGTTTCAATAAACATAAAATAAAGCATAGAAAAGTATATGATTTTATTTCATATAACCTATGTTTGTCATTACTTCTATTTTGTTTAACATATCTTCTCATTTAGAAAACAAATTAGAACATTCTACACTTTATGATACCTTTTTCAGTGAAAATGTTCATGCACTTATCTTTCTTCTAATTAGACTAACTAAAATTTATCACAAACATAAAGATGCTTCCCTCAATTAGGGGTCTAAAGAACCTTTGACTTTCTTTTACATTAAATGTGGGGGCATTTCATGTATAATAAATGACATTTTTTTTTTCCATATTTTGTTTATGTCTAAGAAAAATGAGATGAAAAAATATATTATAAGATAAAACATACAATGAAAAGTTATAAAATATTATAAAAAAATTCTATACAAAATACAAAAATGAAAATACATATTTAAAAAACGAGATTCTCCGTCTTATCACTGTTAATAAAATATTCCTAGTATATTCTCTTATATTGTAATATTCATAGTATATTCTCTGAACAATGTTAAACCATTGTTGTCCTATATTTATCTGTTTAACTGATTTTTTTTAAAATTTTATATCTCTTTTAAACTAAATATTTTTTGTTTGTTTTTGTCTGTAGTTAGAAATTTCATTTTTCAGAAGAAACTGTGAATAGTTTAACATGGTAATTATCGTATAAGTTTTACATTTGAAATACTTGAATACTCTTTTGTTGAGCATGCCTAAGATAAATATTAGACATTCTTGATATTTCAATGCATCAATCATAATCATCCTTCTCCTATAAAATCATATTCTTTTATATAATTTTTATTTATTATTTATTGATGAAAATATCTATCATAATTATTTTTTTTATATCTTTTATTTATATATATATATATATAAGGTCAATTTTACAAAGTTTTAAAGTAAATTTGTAAAAAAATATCTCATACAAAATTTTATACATAAATTATTCTAATAGTGTTAGTAAGAATGAAGATATTTATAGGGACTTTTTCTCCAAAAAATTTAGAATAGAAACACGCATGCATGAACTATCTAATCTAGATAATGGTTTTTTTTTTTTTTTTCTTTCAGTGTGTCAATTAACTTTGATATTAAGAGTAAAATGGATATTATTAAATATGCTTATTGTAATAAAAATAGATTCAAGGATAAAAGACATCTTTAATGAGTTTCATGAAATTTTTTCACATTTTTTATTTATTTTTTAAATGATGAATTTAATTCTTCAACTTTAAAAGTATGTAATTTTGATATTTTTTATATTTAAATTTAATATTTAATAATATTATATAAGTGGTTTAATGAGTCATCCCACGAGGGCAGAAGATTGAGCCAGTTAGAGAGGTAAATGATGAAGCTACAAATTAGAATGAATGAAAGTGTATTGAATATGACTTTGTTTTTACTCTGCATTTTTCATCTATAATTTTTAATTAATTCGTAAATCGATTTTAATTGTATATAACAAGCAAAAAATTACAAGATTAATTTTAACTAGCTTATAAATTAAATGAAATTATTTTCAGAAAATAAAATAAAGAGTTAATTGAGTCAATTATTTATCTTTGTAGTTGTGAAATGAGACGTTGGTATGACAAGGTCCATATCGATGAAATGCGCATTATGAGACGATAAAACGATAAGTTTTGTTTGAAGATAAATTAATTTAAATGGTTGAGTTCTAATCATTTCCTTATGAAAACGACCAAACCATTACCTTCGTTCATCATTCGTTGTTTTCCTAAGAGGGTTATGCATTTTATACTCAACTAATCATCGACTAATTTCATGGCTTTAAATCAAAATTATCCTTAATCTTTTTCATCTTCATAACTCCACTAATCTATCTATTTCATCTATACTTTCTTTTCATCTCCATCCAATTTTTATTTTTCAAAATATATAATTTAAAACTAAATTAAAATATTAAATTTTTATTAGAAAAAACTAAAATAAGTTAGTGGTGGACGTAGAATCAAATTAAAGTTATAAATATAATTATTTATAAATACAAATGAAAATAACCCAACCCAATGTTGTTTTTAACCTGTCTGATTAGTTGACCTAAAAAATAATGGAATAAAAGGAAACCGTACTGAACTAATTTCCAAAGTCAATTAATTCTCTCAATCCATCTTCCAATAATGTACGGAAGTTAATTCATTTTTAAATAAATAAAAAAATTTAGATGAAGTTAAGTATTGAAAAATAGAGATGTAGTATTTAGCAATATTTTTTGAACGTGTTCACTTTCATTTTTAAAATGTGTTTGATTTCATTTTTTTTTTTAATTTTAGAAATTAAAATATTATTTTTTAATTTAAGTGACAAAAGTTAGATTTATTCCAACTTTCAAGATTAAAAACATTACTATGGATGTGTATAAAAAAATTAAGAAATATTTATAAATGAGAAAAATAACAATAAATGAATATAAAATTTTAAGTAAAGTTATATTTTTTTTATATAATTATTATTTATTGTATATTAATAAAAATATTCTAATATCACTTTTCTTAAATATCTAACATAAATGGTTAAATCGGTTTCCTTTAAAATGGATAGTTAGGTGAAAGGAAACCGAAAAAGATTGAAAGAAAAATCTTAATTATCCATTTAAAATTAGTTTATCCAAGAAGATATTTCACATTATATGATATCACTGTAATCGCCATAACATTCCTGTCACAACCTATCATAGGTCATATCAGTAAAAAAAGTAAAACCCATTTGATAAAGAGGAAAAAAAAAGAGTGCAAAAAATAAAAATATAAGAAATAAATAGAAAAATAATAATTGAAAAAAAGAAAAAAAGAAATGTGGGTGTTGATTAATGGTGAATTGTCGGCCACAAAAAGGTTGATTTGTGTGGAATTATAATTTGAGTTGAATTTTGTGTGTACGAAACTCGTCCGGTTGTTGCATGATTGGAACATATTTGGCGAACAATGTATCCATGCGCGAATAAAATGTTTCTCATCATATCAATATCTCTCACTCCATTGGTGGCTCAAACTTTTCTTCTCCATCCACCATCTTCTTCTTCCAAGTACAATCTCCATAACCTTCACATTTCCATAACATTCACAAACATTCATCATTCATTCCCTCACTACCATATTCATTTTTATTCCAAACTTATTTTCCTTTTCAGTCGGACAACTCTATTGGTAATGAAGTGTAAACTATATAAAAAGTAATTATGAGTCTAACTCATCCTTAAAATCGATTAAAAGATAAGATTTACATCTCACTTGTATATTATAATTCGACTTTATTTTTAGTTAACGTAGAATTTCACAACAATCACTCTCAACAATTCACTCCCTTTCAAGAAGCTTGAGGACACAAATATACTTCTTTATTTTTTTTAATTATATATATATATATATATATATATTTTCACGTAATTTCAGATGATAAAAACGGATACTTATCTTCATTATGAACTAATTTCAGATGTTATGGAGGTTTAAATGGATGAAATTGATGCATGGTAATGGTTATTGTGGTGGTGTTTGTGGTTGATTCAGAGAATAATATGCAACTTTTGAAAGGAAGTGGTTCTGATAAAAAAAGTATCTCCATCTTCGCACGCTGAGAAGAGATGAGTTTAGTTTGATGCACATCGTCACATTCATGTCGTAATGTTGCCAACATTGCTGATGGATTTGACATATAACAACTCCAAAACTTCACATCTTCAAAAACCTTCTCACCCTTTGACATTAATCCTATTAATTCTCTTCTTACATTCAAATTATTTTTTCTTTTTTAAATCAATCTCTCTCTTCTTATATTAGAATATTAGAGTTTATTAGATTTTAAAATAAGTTGAAATCTGTTTAATAAAAAATAAAAATTAAATAATATATAAATAAAAAAACATATAAATTCTTAACTTTAAAATTTTTAATAAAAAATAAAATTCTAACTTTTTATATAATTATAATTTCCTTCATTAATAAAAATCTCTCAAATATTAATTCCTCTAAATAGTTAACCTCTTAATATCATTTCCAACTCTCGGTTAACTCTCTTTATATATATCACTAAATTGCAACAAAAAATTATTTGTACTTTGGAAAATTGTAATGTGAAGTACTTCTAGAAGTATTTTACAATATTTGTTAAAAGAAAATAATAGTAACGTATTGAACTTTCCATGTTACATATGTAAATTAAGCTAAAAGATTAAATAAAAACTTATAATATCATTTAATTTTATTTTTATAATATTTTTTTAAGTTAGTAAATAATTTCGGATTCAAAGTACGTATAATTAGTTTTATGTCAATATTTAAAAAAAGTAAGTAAAAATAATATTAGTTTGTATGTGACAGTTAATTAACATTTAATAATGTATTATGTCATTAACCATTTTTAAATTAAATGGTTAAATAATTAATATTAGTTGATACTTCTCATATCTCAAATCAATTTGAATATATTTATGTATTTAAGTTTTTCTACTAAATAAAAATTCAAATAATTTATGAACATAAAAATATTAAATTTAAAGAGTAAGCTTTTTTATAGTAATTAAATTTAATTTATCATTATTTTTTATGTAATTTTTATAAACAATTAAAACATATAATGATTAAAGTATATACGTATATCACAATTATTTTTTTTATGAAATGCTATAAATAATTGATAATTAGATAGAGAATCAAATGTGGCAAGTGGAGTAGTGGAGTATTTTGGTGAATACAAGTTGACTAGTGGTGAAGCTTTTATTCTTAAAAGTAAAAGGTATAATGTTTTAACATAACCGTTATAATTTTATATTTATTTTCAAAATTTATAACTTAAATTATTATTTTTAAAAAATAAAATATATTTTGAAATAAATAATTATTAATTACTTCTGACTGATTTAAAATCAATTTATTTTTATCATTATTATATAAAAATATTAATGACGACGTTTTTCTCATCCTAAATGTATCATCCCAAATATACGTGGATATTGGGCTACTTGTTTCTTTATAGGGCCATGCAGTTGGTACCATTTTTTCCCTTGACCTTGGGCCCATCCAAATATGGGCTTTAGTTAAACATATCAACCCATGTTCCATGCACTTTTCAAGTCATGTTTCTTTCTGCACCCCACAATTTCTTCACTTTTGTTAATTTAGAGTTTAATTAATTAAAAATTAAAAATAACTAAATATACACAAAATTAAAGATTAAACCAAAACTGTATATTTTATAAAATATGGACACTCTAAAATTACTGAAATAAAAAAAAAAATTAAAATCACGAGTAAAAGTGTAAAAGAAAAACCAAATCGAAGCCAAGCACTTTAATCAAGAAGTTACTTTACAGGTGCTATCAAATGCTAGGGATCGATGTTTCTTATCATAAGTGTTCTTGAGAAGCACCAAACATTGAACATGGTGATGGAATCTTGGGTTGATGAGGCTTGGAACCACTTTGAAACTAGAGCTCAAGAACACACGTATCACCAGAGGCAATCCTGTTCCAGAATCTAGCATATCTTGCATGCTTCTTCCTGCACCATACATGGCCTTGTTCTTCGCTCCCAGTTCTAATGCAAACATTGTTAAGCCACTCTCAGCATAGAGCTCAGGGGCCTGCAATATTCATCTCAGGTCAAAGATAAACGATGCACCAAGTTGAGGGAAAAAGAAAGCTTTTGTAGATTAATCATCTAAAAGAAAATTATAGATGATGGAAAGGGTATACTTACATTAGAAAATGCAAAGGGTAAGTTGGAAAATTTCATATCCATCGTGGGAGGACGAATGTGTAGACCAAAGAACCTGGATTTATTCTCTATGATCAAATTCAAGGAACAATTACAGGTCAGGATCTTTGTTGTCACTCCACTTCTGTCCACCCCTTCTGCTAGTTTAAATTCTGGAAACCTTGCTATCTGCAAATTAATGAAGCAACTATACATATGAACAATGTACATATATACTCTATATAATATGTTAAAGTTATTAATTTTATAGAACTATTTGATGTTTATTGATTTGAGTGTACAAAAATATATACTCTTTTGGCTATATTACCTCAACGGAGACACTAGGTGGTGGAGGTTTTGTAGCAATGTAGAACACAAGCAAAGCAATTCCAAAGCTCACCAAAATTCTCCACCACATTTGCAACCAAATCCATGCACAAGAATCAGAGTTATGGTAAGAGAAATACCTCTTCCACCCTCCTTTTCTCTTCCCATAATAATACTCAAAAAATGACCCTCCTTCTCCACCTTCATTTTCATCACTTTGATTCTCACCCTCACCGTTAACAATAACGAGACGATTCACGTCACCATTTTCGGTGGCGGTGACATGGCTTCCATCATAAGAAACTTTCTTATGATGAGAGAAAGAATGACTGGAGCCACGAGAAGAGGTGTAACGACAGAGGGCAAAGCGCGAGGCTTCATCTTCTTCATGGGTAGGGTTTAAGGGGTGAGTTTCAGAACGGATAGGTGAGTGGAAAGCTGATTCGGTGTCGTTTTGGATGCGTATGTCTGCACTGTTGGCGTGGGAGAGAGTGGAGGGGCTTTGAACATAGTATGCACAAGGGTAGGTTTGGTACATGAGAGAGTCATGGTCTTCGACAACGTTGTTGTGGTGCATTGTACTATGGTTGGACATGATTGTCTGTGTTTGTGTTGTGAATGTTTGTTTCTTCTTACATGGAGAAAGGGACTTTGGAAGAAGGGGTTTTAAAATGGAATAAAGAGAAGAGTTGCATTATGAGGGGTGGCAAAGTGTAGGCCATTTTTTTCTCTTCATGGCTAAACTATGTGTTTGGTGCATGATAGTGCTGCTTTAGGTGTTCATTAAGGGATATGAGTGCAACCATGCGAGGAACATTATTGTTGCTTCTTATCAGAAATGTCATTTGCTGCAAAAAATATTTGTATATAGTGACACTTAATCTGTTAATTTTTGAACACATCGTACATCGTACACAGTTCATTGACTAGAGGAAAAGTAAATCAACTTAATCCATTTATTACGGAAAAAGGCACTGGAATGAGGGCATTAATTAATGTTGCTTTACACCGAATTGTTTCTCTTTCCACATCCAAAAATGATAGCAAAGTAAGCACGCTTTAACCATAATGCTTCCTCCTCTAATGCTCTGCAAAAGATGCAGATCTAACCCCAAAAGAGATACTATTATTTCCTCCATTCACAATCTGATAAAGACACTTTCTTTTGATTATCATATGTTCATTCTTAAGTTTATTTAAAATATGTTTAAAGTTAGTTTTGACAAAAAAAAACTAGTATTGAGTCAAGAAAATAAGGAAGTGAAACATTCTCAACACTTGTTATAATATCAGGATTCAGAACTTAAAGACATTTGCATAGTTCATGACAGAAAAGTTTGTGGTGAAATATGGAAATATTTGATGATGTTAGATTTAGAAAAGTGTAAATGTGAGTGGGGAAAAGATTAAGAGTGAAGTAGAGATACAATTTAATCGAATATTTCTTGCTTTCGAAGTGAAAAACATAGATTGGTATCCAAGTTGGCCATATATTGTAATGATTGTGAGATAACAATGAGAACATTGAACAAAATAGAGAAATGAAGAGGGTATCTTTTGCTTTTGTACCAAAGACATTATGAATCGCACCTTTAGTACCATCATCATACATGCCAAAGGAATAATTTATATTATTCATCTTCATCCTTAGACTAAGCCATAAAACTTTTGGAGCTTCTTCTATTTTTTTTTATAGTATAGGTAACTATTTATGTATTATAAAAAATTCTCAAAAGAATTATAGATGTAGAACTAATTGATATAAATTGTAATTAAATTATATGAATATGGCTAATTGATATAAGAGAGTAATTGAGTATGAATGTGAGAAGTATGTGTGATGGGGATGGATTGTATTTCTAAAAATTTAATTCCAATTTTAATAATTATATTGACTTCTCTCGTATCTTTTTTGGGCTCCTCTTATCTCTGTTTTGGGCTAATCTCATATTTGTTTTGAGCTCATCTCGTCTCCGTTTTGGGCTTCTTGTATTTCCATTTTGGGCTCCTTGCATTTCTGTTTTGGACTCCTCGCGTCTCTTGTCTTGGGTTCATCGCGTCTTCGTTTTGGGCTTCTCGCATCTCCGTTTTGGGCTCCTCGCGTCTCCGTTTTGGGCTCCTCGCGTCTCCACTATTTTGGGCTCATCTCGTCTCCGTTTTGAGTTATTGCATCTCTGTTTTGGGCTCCTCACGTCTCCATTTTGGGCTCCTCTCGTGTCTTTTTTTTAATTCCTCTCGTCTCCGTTTTAGGTTTCTCTCAGTCTCCATTTTGAGTTTCTCTCATCTCTGTTTTGAAATACTTTCTCTTCACGTGTTGTAATTCCTTTAAAACTTTTTTAAACGTTACAAAAAATATAAAAAAATAAAATAAAAAATAAAATAAAAAATAAAAAACTCTAATAGATAGAATTAAATATTTAAAGATAAAAATCTTCTATTAATATTATCTTTTAAAATATTAAAAATTTTATATTATCTTTATAAAATACGATGTGGGTATTGGCTTTTTAATTTTTAAAATTTTAAAATACTGGTTAAATATTATATAATATTATTTACATTTATTATTATATTATTATAGATAAACAAGTGAGTAAATTTTAAATGTAATTAATTATAAGATAATATATAATAAAAAAATATAAAAAAATAACAAAGATAATTTTACATATTTTGTAAATAAATCAATGAATAAGTTATAAATTTATTGAATTTAAAGATAAAAAAAAACATTTATAAGATATTTCAATAAAAAAAATATAAGATTAAATAAAAGTTCTAATATGTTACGTTTATTTACTAAAATACCTATTTACGGTCATATCATTTACTTTTCAATTATATAAAACATTTGTTATGTAAATATTTTTATAACTATGTATGAAAAACCAAACAGATCTTAGTTATTTTTATAAATCATGATTATCAGAATTTATGATTCCAAAAATCATAAATTTCGAATAAAAAAAAATTTTCATGATCAATCATCTTTAAAAGATAGATAAAAATAATGAAGTATTATATATTTGCAGCATCTTTATTCTGACCGGAATCTGCATAACAAAGCAGATGCTTCCGCTAACAGTGGTTCAGGTGACATTTCCGAGCACAAATTCCTTAACAACTAACCAAATTCAATATTTCAAAGTTAAGATTAAGGCCAAGATGCCATAGAAGTGGCACTTGATAATTATTCTCCTAATTATTATTAACATCAAGTTAATGCTTAATGCTGCATCAATGTTCTTTCATCTATAAATGCTGATATTTGTGTACCATAATTAGATAAATCTTTGAATTGGTGTTATCATCTTCATAGGAGTGAAGCAATGGCATCCTCTCAACTTCAAAAGCTGGAAGCAAAAGTGATTATGAAGGCCTCTGCAGAGCAGTTCTTTGATATTCTATGCAACAAGACACACCAACTCCCCAGCATTTCCCCTGAGACATTACTGTCTGTTGAAATTCATAAAGGTCAATGGGGTACTGAGGGATCTATCATATCCTGGAATTATTTATATGGTATGTGAGTTTTGCCTTCAAAATTTTATCAGAAATCAGATCGAACTATATAATATTGTGAAATAAAATTGAATTATTCGTATAATAATATAAAAATAAGATTGAACTATAATATAATAATATAAAAATAAAATATAAATTCTTAGGTTGCAAATAGGGATTAATTGGGAAATTTTCACTAATAAAAATAAATCACAACTATATAAGTGAATATGACTCCACTTTTTTCTTAAAATCTTAAGATCAAAAGTTTGTGTGTCTTTCTTACTTATATGTTATTCAATCTTCCTATTTTTATCTAAGGTGAATTCTAACTCACCTTGAACTCTAACATAAATCTTCTTCCCTTCCTGTAATTTTTACTCTTTATATAACTCATGTCTACTGTGATCTAAAATATGTGTGTTTTCATTGGACAACAACAGAGGGAAAAGTTAGCGTGGCTAAGGAGATGCTTGAAGACATAGACAAGGAAAAGAATAAAATAAGCTTCAAAGTTGTAGAGGGAGAACTGCTGAAACATTACAAGAGCTTCAAGATTGTAACAGAAGCTACTCCAATGGAAGAAGGAAGCATGGTGCATTGTGTCTTAGAATATGAGAAGCAGAAACATGACATTCCTGACCCTCATGCCATATTGCAGATAACAGTTGAGATGAGCAAAAAAATTAATGCTTACCTTACCAAGGACCACAACTAAGTCATTGTCTTTATAAACCTCATGCATGTCCCTTATATATTGCTATCGAAGAAATAAAAATTGGTGTCTTGTGTAGCTTCATTGTCCCTTGTTTCCATTGATTATGTATTAAAATCATAATAAATTTATGTCCTTTTCTTCATTTGTTTGTTGGATTTGTGATTTTATTAGATTGATTAGTAGTTTTAATATAATGAATTATATAGTTTTATATGTATTTTTTAGTTGATATTTTTAAATTCAAATATAAGTTTATATATTTGTGGGTGTAAGAGTGATTTATAACTAGTTAATAATAAATAATTTAATAATTTTATTAAGATAAATTTTAATATTATATTATAAATGAATTTTAAGATTAATTTATTTTTATAAAATTAAATATTTATATTTATTTAATATATTTTTATTTTATTTTAGTTTTAATTGATATAATATATGAAATAATAATTATCAAAATTCCTACTAACTTATTGTCTAGAATTGTATTTCTAACAAAAAATAAGAACGATGTGTTGAAGAATAAACAACCTCCTTTTCTCTACACCCAAAACTCTTTAATTTATAATGTTTCAAACTTGCTCGTTTATTATTTGGAAATCAAGTAATTAAAGTTCAAATATATTTTCAAATTTTAATTTTTTTTTTCTGTATCTTTTTTATCTGAGATTACATCATATGTAAATATTTGGAAAATTATATTAAAAACACAAAATATTCACTAACTTTTGGAAAATTTATCTTTTTATTAATTATATTTTTTATACACAAAATTCGTTAAGTTTTACTTGGACAAACATGTAGGTTCTTTAAAATTAAAGGACTGGACTTTGAAGGTTAAAATAATTACATTGCTGATATAAAATATTAAACTAAGCTTCAATCATTATTGTGATCAGAACAGAACAAACTTTCGTTTTATTCTCCAACATGATAAAACTTAATTTAAGTATAAATTGGTAGCAATGAATATGAGAAAATCTAAAGTGCTGTACACTAAGGACTAAAATAATGTTTTAGTAACATCAAGAATTAAAATGATATTGAAATTTTGATAATGGTTTTCCCTTTTTTTTCTAAGTGTGGCAATATCCATATTATAATAACAAAGTAAAGAAGATGCCACTTTGAAATTTCCAAGCACATATTCCTCTAACATTTATCAGAATGCAGGTTAAGTTCATCATGTTCTTGTAACATTTCCATTTAAAAAATCATTATCTTAATAATAATAATAACAGAGATTGTTTTTTACTTAAATAAGTCTCAAATCCTTATGACCTGTTTTTACTTTTGAGAAGATGTTCCTCAGAAATAACCATGTCAGTTACCTATTCATATTATCTTGACAAACACATTAACACTATGAATTAATTTTGAAAGAAGAAAAGAGAATAAAAGGTGCAATTAAAAGCTGCATCAGGAATAATGGTTTATGATAAAATAATGTAAAGAGATAGATATATATATTCCAATATGTGTTCTTAACAAGTGTATATATAGGTGTAATAGCTACATATTTTCCACAGGTTCAGAAGAGTGAAGCAAAAATGGCATGCTCTCAACTTCAGAAGGTGGAAACTGATGTCCATATCAAGGCTTCTGCTGAGCAGTTCTATGATATTTTCTGCAACAGGCCACACCATATTGCCAACATTTCACCTGAGATAGTTCAGTCTGTTAAAATTCAAAAAGGTGAATGGGGCACTGAGGGATCCATCCTCTCCTGGAACTACACACATGGTATAAGAAACTTCCACTTCAAAATTTTATCAACAAAACTTTACATTCCTCTCCATTTTCACATAAGAACATCCATCACAAGAGTTTATTGTTTATCAATCAAATATTTCCATACATTCCATGTTATTTTAGATTGTTTAAACTAGAGTTGTTCCAAAGAATATAGATACAGATATAAGGTTCATTTCATAATAATTCGATAAGTCAAATAAATTTATTAGAATAAATAATAAAAAATGTATTTTAAGTCTCATTCGTCTAATTCATTTTTACAAAATCAGAATATGAGATAAGATTTATACTCACTTTATATATTTTAATTTTGTTTTATCTTTAATCTATTTGTGATTTCTATACAATAGGTCTAATAGATGGTCGGATAGATCTAATAGGTGATTCAATAAGTCTAATGGGTGATCAGATAGGTTCAATGGATGGTCTGATAGGTTTAATAGGTGATTCGATAAACCCAATAATCTTATTTATATTAAAAATAAATTTTAAACCTAATTTATCCTAAAAAAACATAATTTATCATAAAAAGATTTAATTTATTTTAACAAAATTAGTTTATGAAATAAAATTTGCATTGTACTTTAATTGTATTTTAATTTGATCTAATTTTTATTCGATGTAAAATTTGATTTATTTAATTTTAAGAAAATTAATTTATGCAATAACTAATGTATATATATATATATATATTAGAAATCAAATTTAAGTGTAATGAGCATCTTGTTTTTGTTTTTGACAAGAACAGAAGGAAACATCAGTGTGGCTAAGGATGTGGTTGAAAGCATAGACAGGGAAAACAAAAAAATGAGCATGAAGGTTATAGAGGGAGATCTGTTGGGACATTACAAGAGCTTCAAGTTTAATTTGCAAGCTACTCCAAAGGGGAAGGGGAGTGTGGTGAAGTTGGCATTGGAATATGAGAAAAAAGAAAAAGACATTCCTGATCCTCATAACTTATTGCAACTGGTTGCTGAGATGACTAAGAAAATTGATTCTTACCTTACTCAGGGCCACAACTAAATCATTACTTGCTTCTCAGATATAATAAATAAACCTCATGTCTTATGCTGTTGCTATCTAAGAAATAACAATTGATGTATTATGGGGCTTAATCACCACTTACCCCTTAATTCCATCAATCTTATGTATTAAGACCTTATAATAAACTGCATCAGCCACTGCTACCAATGAGCTTATGTTCTATCATTTCTCTTCTCTTCTCTTCTGTCTGATTCTCTCATTCTGAACTTTCACACTCAAAGTTTGCTTTCAAATCTCCCTTAATTTTGTGTGGACATGTTATAATGTTCACATACTCATTTATTAATAAATCATAATTAAAGTAACCCTAAATTTCATATTAATTAAAAATATAATTAGATTATATAAAATAAATATGAATATAAGTTAATAGTATTTATGAGTTAATTTAATTTTTATTAAATATTTATTCAAATTAAATATACAAATTAAATATAATTTAATATAAAAATAAAAACAAATCAAAATAATATTTTACTGTTTAATTTAAATTGATGATTTTTATTATTATAAAATTCTTAAATATTTTTTAAAAAAATTTAAAATATTTTTTTTAATTTATTATATATTTTTAATAAAAAAATATTAAATATTAAAATATCTTATAAATTTTATTTTTATAATTATTATTTCATTCATAATTTACTTTCTCTCGAATGTTTTAGAATATTTTTTTCGTATATAATTTTATATTTAAAAATTATATTATAAATTTATTATTATATTTAATAAATATATAAATAAAATAAAATAAAATAAAAATAAAAATATATGCATATTATTAATTTTTTATTTATATTTAAATATAATAAATAGTTTAAAATATAAATTAAAAAATATTATTTAATAAAAAATATATTAAAAAATTTAAAATACTCAGTTTTTATTCTTTATTAATTTTCCGTTATTATTTTATTAGATTTTAAACAGCTCAATTTGCAACAATTAATTAATAAATGATAAAATTTCTAATCATTTGACAATTCCATCTCGTGATCATTATTACTAAGACAATGCTTGTGAGAGAAATTAAATCAAGTTAACTCTGAAAGCTGCATGATTGGACCAAAATATTTTTGTTTCCAAACTTAGAACACTTCACCGTCTGAATTCTGCACCGCCAAGGCTTTATATCAGAAGCATGCAGCACCTTCATATCTTGTTCTTAGCCAAGTTTTGATAGGTTTTTTTTTGTAGTTTTTCTTAGTTTATTTTATTTGTCTCCTATCTTATCTATAACATGATAAATATGTACTATGACATGATGAAACTCATCGATATCATTTACGTAAACAATGTCTTTTCTCCTATAAAATGCAGATATTGGATACCTTCTTCATAGTGAAGCAGATATGGAGAAATACTATGAACATGCAAAGATGGAAACTAAGGTGCCTCTCATGGCTTCTGCGGATCAGTTCTATGACTATTACTGCAACAAGACCTACCTTATTGCCAACATTTACCCCGAAACAATAGAGTCTGTTGAACTTCAGAAAGGTGAATGGGGCACTGAGGGATCTATCATCTCCTGGAATTACTTATATGGTATGAGAACTTCAACATTTTATCAACAAATTCATCTTACAGTTTGCATTTAAAAAACAAAAACAGTTTCAAGTTTCAAAAGAAATATAGATAATTGATTATTTAACAGTTATGTATTTAGTTCAAGTTAACACCCCTTCCATTCTTTTCATGAACTTTTTCAATATTGAGAGAATTGTAATATATTTCTGAAGTAAATGTTTTTGTGAAGTGAATTTCAGTGATTTTATGTGTTGGTTACTTTGGAATTAACTCTGATGTTTTGGAAGCATATTCTTTTGTTCATTTTAAAATAGAAACTGCAATAGTAAAACAGATTACTATATATTAAATTTCAACCTTTTTAAATCAAATCATTGTCTTTGAGAATATACAAAAGAAAATGGTTTCACAGACACTAGTAAGGTCTTCAAAATTGTAAATTTGTATTGAACAAGTAGAATGACTGGTATGATCTAAAATAATAATCTATGTTATTTGGTTTTGGACAATGACAGAGGGGAAAAAATGTGTGTGTAAGGAGGTGGTTGAACTCATTGATAGGGTTAACCATAAAGCAAGGTTCAAGGTTATAGAGGGAGATCTATTGGAACTTTACAAAAGCTTCAAGTTTATAATGGAAGTTAGTCCAAAGGAACAGGGAAGTGTTGTGAATTGGGTGCTTGAATATGAGAAACAAAACGACCAAATTCCTGACCCTAACGCTATATTGCAAATTGTAGTTGATGAGAGCACAGAACTTGATGCTTATCTTACTAAGGACCACAACTAAAGCAATGTCAATATAATAAAGCTTGTGTGCTATGTACTATGCTGTTGCTGTTTCAAATAAAATATTGATGTCTTAAGGGACATAGTTTTTACCTTAATGGCATCAATTATGTATTGTGTATCATGCGACTGTGTTCTTGTAACCTGGGGAATTGAAGAGTAATTCAATTTCTAATGACTTGTCAAATTATGTTCAATTTGAAATCTCTTATACTTTCGTGGAATTCTGTTTACTTGGATAAATACACACACATGTGATACATTATCTCCATTAGTGAAGTGAAACACATGAATCATGACTCATGGAAAGAGGGTTGACGAGATTCTACAACAATTAAAAATATTTTTTTAGTCCAGTTAAAAATTTTGTTGAACTTAAAAAAATATAATAAAGAATTACATACTATTATAAAGAATTATATGAATTACTGTAGAGAATTACATGAACAACTTCTGTAGTAAATTATATGAACTACTGAATCAAAGATTAAACAATACTGAATTAGTTATTAATAGATTCATATTAGACTAAATTACATAACTTAATCAATTTAAACAGAAGCACAGGTTAATGGATCCAGAATATATTTTTAAAATTTATCTTATTTATTAGAATAATTAATTTATCTTATTTATTAAAATAATTAATTTATATTATTTATTAAAATAATGTTTATAGTGTAAATATAATTTTTTTAAACTTTCTAACTTTATTCGATGGAGTTGTGACGATTATTTAAATTTTTATGTATTTAAAAATAAGAGGTAAATCTTTGTTTTCCTTTATTTCATACTTTTCAGATTTATTTATTATTTTAAGTATTTCAAATTACACTTTAAATTATATAGATCCCCTATTACTATTAATTATTTCCTTATTTTATTTATTTAGCCTCCCATATCCTCTCATATATTTTGTATATCTATATATATATTTTAACCTTCATATTCTATAAATAATAAATTTTGAAAATATAATAAAAAATATATAAAATAGCAATGTGAAGAAGATGCCCCTCAGAAAATAGAAAACAAAGATTTTCAGAAAGTAATTAATGAAGGGTTTACCATAGCCACAAATATACTGTCACAATAAATTGAAGAAACCACTAACTTGTTCTCACAGCCATGCATATATGTATGATATTTTTAGAAAACAAAGATATTTTGAATAAACTTCAATAAATTCTATTTTTACTGGCCACATATCTTTTATATATGATATAATATAATAATGTAAATTGTTCACATATTTTTCATAAAATCAATTCGGAACTTATTTTTACAAATATATTTATACAAATGTAATTTATTTTTCATTTTTCTCATGCCGACATGATTCAAATGAGATATAAAGAAAATAATTTTTTTAAAATATTTTATCTTCTAAAAAAAATTTAACATATCCAATAATTTGATGGATTTTATTTCACCTTTTTTAATTTCGTATTAATTTTTTACAAGTTAATTTTTAAAAATAAATAAATATGACTAATTATAATAATATATAAAAAAATTATAGAAAATTTTTATTGATTCATTTGTGAGAAATTTTTTATTGATTTTTTAAAAAAAAAATTATAAATTTTTTATGAAAAATAATTTATACTAATTTTTTATCTACAAATTTATTGGTGATAGAAAATTTGTGATATATTAATAAAAAAATTATATTTTTCATTAATTTTAAATATTACTTACAAATTTTATTACATGGATAGATTTATTTTAATTATCTTCCCTTGATTTATTAAATATAAAAGATTAAAATAATTTTTTTAATTTAAAAACATAAAAAAAATTCAAAATTTTAAAGACTAAAAACATAATTAAATAGTTTATATTTAAACTTTTATATTTTTATAATAATAATTTTTAAATATATAATAATAAAATATATATAAAAAATTGTATGCAGATCTAATATTAAGAAAAAGCTTAACATAACACAATATGAAGAAAATATCCACAACAAATTGAAATCAAATGTTTTCAGAAACTAATTTATGCACTCATCAACAGCCACAAATATAATCTCAGAATAAATTGAAGAACACTAGAAACCTCTAAATTGTACTCACAGTCATGTATATCCACAAGTTTTAGAAAAATTGATTTTGTGAAGAAACTTCAAGAAATTATATTTGTATTGGCCACATATTTTGTGTATATAATATAATATAATAAATGTCAAGATTTATTGTTCACATATTTTCCATAAAATCAATTTGTCACCTTGTTTTCAAACATATATTTATACAGATTCATCCTCCACTTAGTTTCCATCATTCTAAAGAGTGAAGCAAAAATGGTTTACACTCAACTTAAAAGTGTGGAAACTAAAGTGAAGATCGATGTGCCTCCTGAGAAATTCTATGATGTCTTCTGCAACACCACACACCACATTTCCAAGATTTTTCCTGAAAAAATACACTCTATTCAAATTCATAAAGGTGAATGGGGCAATGAAGGATCCATCATCTCCTGGAATTTTGCACTTGGTATGACAATTTTCACTTCACAATTTTAGGTTCATTCAATCATATGTATATATTAATTTCCAAAGTTTTAGATAAAACATTGACTTTTGAATTAAGAAAAGGTTTCACTATGAGTTATTTCCTCCAAAGGTTGATTTCATCTTGGCTTAAAAATCATGAGGGTAAATTAGTGTTGGACAAACTCAATGACTACTATTATGATCTAAAATAAATGGATCTGTTTTTGTGTTTTGGACAATAACAGAAGGAAAAACTTATGTGGCTAAGGAGGTGATTGAAGGGGTAGACAGAAAAAACAATAAAGTGACCTTCAAGGTTATTGATGGAGACCTATTGGAACATTACAAGAGCTTCAAGTTTATACTGCAAGTTATTCCAAAGGAGGAGGGAGGAATAGCACATTTGGTCTTGGAATATGAAAAAGAAGAAGACCACATTCCTGATCCTCTTCCTTTGTTACAATTGACAGCTGAGGTGATGCAAAAAGTTGGTGCTCATCTTCTTAAAGATCAGAACTAAGCCAATGTTAGAACTCATCTCATGCTATATTGCTGCTGTATCAGAAGTAAAAGTTGTTGTATGCTAAATCTTTAATCTATTCTATCAATGAAGTGTGTTGTCTTTTTTACACAACTCTTGCAGCAATGTTATGTAAAACAACTGTTATATATCTTACTAAAAATTAGACCTGGATTATTGTTAAAGAGAAGTTAAATCAGTATTTACCTTAAATGTTACTGGGGATGCCTGTGAGTGCTGATATATACAAAACTATAGTTTTCATCAAATGATACATTATTTAACTACAAATGTTGTTTAAATACGATACAACTTTCTAACTTCTTATAAAAAGAGAAAACTAAGCGTAAATTAGCAAATCAAAGTTAACTTATTTAGCAAATCTTGTAATATATATATTACAAGAATTTATATAATGATTACTCCTTTTTCTGCTTTTGTGAGTTGCAGAGTTAATTATTGCGAGCATCTTTATCATAATCCAGACGTGGAAAGGAAAGAAGATGCTAGTGGTGGTTGTCACATACCAAGCACGTATTTTCCTTTAACAACTAACCAATAAAATGCATTTGTTGATGCTATCTTATCTCTGTTATATTTCATAAATTATTCTTCAAATTAGTAAGGTATATCAGCAATTCTTTTTTACCTATGAAATGCATATATTTGTATGAAATTATATTTATTTTACTGTCAATGTTAAATCCTTTTATACATAAATCTGCCAAATTTTATCATTTTACCATCGTCCCTTTTTTCAAAATGATGTTAGAATACCACGAATTCTTATTATCTTTAGTTTCAGTCTGTGTTGTAACCATGTTTTCACATATACATATATATATATATATATATATATATATATATATATGACTGCACTTTAAGCAAATTTTTCATACCAAGGAGTAAAGAAAAAATGGCCTACTCTCAACTTCAGAAGATGGAAACTCATGTGCATGTCAAAGCTTCTGCCGAGCAGTTTTTTGATGTTTTCTGCAACAAAACACATCTTATTGCCAACATTTTTCCTGAAAGGGTGCAATCTGTTGAACTTGATGAAGGTGAATGGGGCACTGAGAGATCCATCATTTCCTGGACTTATTTATTTGGTATGCATGGAAACTTCCACTTCAAACTTTTACCATTAAAATGCATGATTCTTCTTGATTTGGATTTACATAAAGTATGTTTCAACTTTTAAAGCATATAGATTTTTTAAGTCACTTACAAATTATATACTCCATCTTAGCCTATAGTATTGCCCCCAACATGCTCCTTTTGTTTTCATAAACTGTTTTCCAGATAAGTGAAAAATATTACTACTTTTGAAGAAATTGTTATTTGAATTAAATTTCATCAATTTTACACCTTTGTAGCTTCTGTTAGTTAATTAGGAATTTTGAGGTGGCTTCTGTGCATGTTTGGGAACTGGAAACATATTTTAAGGAGAAAAAATGTATATTTTCATCTCCACACGATATACTTCCATGTGTTTCATGTATCCATATTCCATTGCATTTTGGTTCAAATGTCTTTATTTTTTATTAATCTGGTTTTGGACAATAACAGAGGGAAAAACTTGTGTGGGGAAGGAGATGGTTGAAAGCATTGACAGGGAAAAGAACAAGACAAGCTTTAAGGTTATAGAGGGAGACTTGCTGGAACATTACAAGAGCTTCAAGTTTATAATTGAAGTTACTCCAAAGGAAAATGGAAGTGTTGTGCATTGGATCATGGAATATGAGAAACAAAAAGACCACATTCCAGACCCTCATACCATATTGCAAGTGATAGTTGAGGAGAGCAAAAAGATTGATGCTTACCTTACCAAAGACCAGAACTGAATCAATGTATCTCTTCTGTTTTATATGCTAGGGAATAAAAATTTATGTCTTAAGTTCTGTATTACTCTCTTAAATATTGTGACCTATGATATTAAATAAAGTCATTAGCATATGATTTACCAAATTATGTTCAATTTAAACTCTCTTTATCTTTGTGTGGAATTCATTCTTAAGAACACCAATACTGTCTTTACAAATTAATACTCAGATAATACAAACCATTTAAAATTTTATCTTGTAATCTTATCTACTAATCATCATAATATAATATGCTTTTTGGGAAACAGAATTATACCTGTTAGTTGCCAAACATTATAATTTGAACATAGTATATTTTATCATAAAATCAATTGAGATTAATTGATATTAAGTGAAATTGCTTAATAAATATATAAATTGCACTCTACAAATTCAGCCTTTTCTCAATATCTCTACTCTACAAATATTTGTCGAACCAGACAAAGCTATTTTAGTAATTATTTTAAATTGAGACAGTCGATGTAGAATTTCCTTAACATCACTCCTTCACACAGATGCCTAGCGAACTTACTAGAATAGGAAATAAATGAGATACAAGCTCAGATACCATGTTAGATTTCATCCTAAAATCAATTGGTACTAAGTGAAGTTGTCCAATAAATATATAAGCCGCACTATACAAACTAAGGTAGGCAATGTTAAGAAAGTCCTACATTGACTGACTCAATTTAAAATACTTACTAGAATAAGGTCGCCTGATTCGACAGGTATTTGTAGAAAAAGGATATTGGGAGAAGACTCACATCGCTTACCTCAAATTATAAAGTGCGACTTATATATCTGTTAGGTAATTTTATTTAATACAAATTAATTTTAAAATAAATTTTAAATGATATCAGAGCTTGTATCTTATTTATTTTTATTTAATACTAATTAATTTTAAAATAAATTTTAAATAATATCAGACTTGTATCTCATTTATTTTGTATTGGAGGATGTCCAAGATTAGGGCATCTTTCTGGCAACATAAAACTTCAATTGTAATTTCCTAACAAAAGTCAAGTTTCAGAGTGAATGTTTTTATTTTAAAGTAAGGTGTTCAGTTTAGTTGAAGCAGTTTTATTTAGAAGTAATTCAATTCAATTCTTTTAATATAATTTGGGTCAGTTTAATGCCAATTTGATTCCATTCAGATATTTTTTGAACAAGTTACTAGGATGGACCAAGTTTTCTCAAATTATATATATCAGAATAAATACTTTTTGTAAGTATGTAGAAAGTTGTGGGACATAAATTATTATATGTCTACATGGTTAAATTTGAATATAAAGAGAATAATATTTTAAAGAATTATGTGAATAGTAATAATGTGGTCCATTCATAGAAATAATTATTATTTCTTTTGGATCCTTTACTCTATTTAATTTCTTTCATATCTTTCTTAACTTTCATATCATGTGCATTGTTGGATCTGATATTATATCTTATTTATATAATTTGTTATTTTTGACAGAAAACAAAAATATATTAAAAAGTGTGAGAAATATTTGCCATAAATATATCTCTTTACATGAATTTGCTTTGATTTGAATTGTTGCTACATTCACTTTCAATTGCTTGCCTTTCACATGCTTACTTTTGGATGGTAGAATTATTATTATGTACTTCAATTTTCAACATCTACCATAGTTTTCTTTCGGATTTTCCTGCGAATTTTATTTCATGATTAATCCCTTTCTGAGTGTGAGCCCGCAGAGATATTTTATTGGCAGCATATTCATCATGACCAGACCACATTCTCCAAAGGAAAGAATTTCTGCCAAACACTTTCGTTTTATTTGGTAAGAAATAGAAGAAATAAAAGAAGAAAGAGCACGTAAATAAAATAATCTAGTTTACTTTTGCAAAACATTATTTTTATTTCTTTACTCACTTTATTTTACATCATCAATCAGAACACATTTTTTTTAATGTTTCCCTGTTTTTTTGGATTCCAAACTAGCCAAGTGGTTCATTTCATCATTCTTTTTCTTTTAATTTAATTAATTTAATTCTATTTTTATAAGCAAGAATTAAATATTAATTATAAATATTATCGTAAAATAATAAACAAAATTAAAATACATAATCTATAAATAAGATTTAATATGTAAAAAATTTACAGAAAAATAATATAAATAGAAAAAATAAATGAAAAATATACTAAATTTTCATATAAAATATTTATTGAATTATCACTTGAATATCGAAATGTTTTTATAAATATTTTATAAATCAAAGAGTAATCCGAATTAATTAAAATAAAAAGATGTTATTAAGAAAATATTTTACTTGAAATATGTTACCTTATTAATCAGTACTTATATAGTATATAAGAAAATATATTGATTTAAAAAAAAAACTAGTACTAAATTGAAACTAAACATAATAATATATGAAATTTAAAAAAGCCAGCTTTCAATTTTTCAATTTGTGTCGCTACCTTTCTGCACAAATATATATATAGTGCTGCATTGTTCACTCATTTTCCATACCTTGTAAGGCGTTAAGCAAATATGGCCTCCTCTCAACTTCAAAAGCTGGAAAATAAGATCCATATCCAAGCATCTTCTGAGCAGTTTTATGATGTTTTCTGCAACAAAACACACCATATTTCCAACATTTATCCTGAAAAAATACAGTCTATTGAAATCCTTGAAGGCAAATGGGGCAAGGAAGGATCCATCATCTCCTGGAAGTTTTTATTTGGTATGACTACTTTCACTTAAACGTTAGAATCTCTTGCATTTGCAGAATATGTTTCAACTTTCAAACCAGACATGTCAGAACCTTCAAAAATATTATCTTATAGTAATTTTATGTATTTAATTATGTGATTGAAGAGTATATATGTTTCAAAACACATGTTTTTTTCAATCAAAAAAGACTAAAACTGGGTAGAAAATAAGTTAAACCACACTTAAGTTAATTGAATATTTGACTACATATCAGTTTCCAATCTTTCTGAATCAATTCTTTTGTCACTGAATATACAAAAAGTTGTATCAGTATCAACTATAGGGTTCATTTCATCTTGACTCTGAGTGATAAGAGTAAATTAGTGCTAGACATGTTTAATGACTACTATGATCTAAAACAAAAATCTGGTTTATGTGATAACAACAGGTGGAAAAACTTGGGTGGCTAAGGAGGTGATTGAAGACATCAACAAGGAAAAAAACAAAATGACCTTCAAAGTTATAGGTGGAGATCTGCTGGAACATTACAAGAGCTTCAAGTATATAATACAAGTTAGTCCAGTGGAAAAGGGAGGTGTTGCAAGTTTGGTTCTGGAATATGAGAAACAAAATGACCACATTCCTGATCCTCATACCATGTTAGAATTTGCTAGTGAGCTGATAAAAAAAATTGGTGTTCACCTTACTAAGAACCACAACTAAATCAAGATAGAGTTTAGGTGATGCATGATATTGCTATCTGATAAATAAAAGTTTATGTCTTATGGGGCTTAATTGCCCTCTTAATGCCTTCAATTGTAAGTGATAGTATCTGTGTGAGCCATATAACTAGGCTTGAGCTTGGCATGTGCTTATGTTGTTGTCTTATGTGTGTACTTTCTGATTGTGTCTTCTTATGAGCTACGGATTAAAAGTTTATGACTTGTCAAAATAATGTGTTTGGAATCTTGTTTACCTTTGTCATTTGTGTGTCAGAAATTTTAATACATATTCTAATGCATGTAATAAAAAAATAAAATAATTATAAAAATATCTAAAAATTTATCATAATAAAAATTAATGTGGTAAAATAAACTGAAAATCTGATTATGTATATTAAAATTTAATTGAATATATTAAAATCTAATTCAAGATATGATTAATTCTTATCGAGAGTACTATTACCCTATACCAAACAACATATTATAAATATTTAATTATATAAAAAATATTAATTTATAAATCTTAAAAAAAGAAGATTTGGTTGAATATCGTTTAAGAAATTTTAAGTTTGAATTAATTAATATATTAATATTAATATATTAAAGTTTATTTTATTAATTTTATTAATTTTTTAAAATATTTTTAAAGTTTAATCTGATTTTTTTAATATTTTGATATTAAATCAGAGTATTATAAAAAAATTAAAATAATTAACTGATAGTAAATAAAAAAATTATATTTATATTTCTTACATGCAAATAATTAAAAAAAAAGAAGAAAGCATAAATACCTTATCTTTAATTTCAGAGTTAAATTTTTCAGTAAGAGAGACAAGATATTTTTGTTTTATAAAAACAAAAATTATTAAATAAATTTAATTATTATTATCAATTAATGTAAAAAATAACTAATTTTAATTATAGTTGAGTTTGAAGGTACAGCTATAAATAAACATATAGACCCTAGACCTAATGAGACGTGTGAAAGAAGCTTTAAATTTGTTGAACCGGTTGACAAATAAATTTAAAAATTAAATAATTAATCTAACTTGATTTTTATTCACATCACCACGGGAATTAATTTGGCTCTTAAAATCATGTTTAAAAATTATTCTCACTTTTTCTTTTAAACTTTTGTATTTATAAAAATATTTTTATTTTTCTTTAATTATTATTTTCAAAATTTAAGGTAATATTAATTATTTTTTCATTTATATTTTTATTTAATATTTAATTAATTTATATATATAATTATTAATTATGATCTAAAAATAAAATAAAAAATTATAATATTTTATTAAAATAAAAAATTATTATATTTTTTAGAAAAATCTTAAATAATACTTATAAAAAAATCATTTGCTTTGAGTGGTAAAATTGGAGTCAATTATAAAAGTTTGAACATTTTTCTTCGTCTTTCTCTTTCACTTTTCCCTCGCTTTCCCGGCAAAATGGAGAGGAGGCGCAACAAACCATGGGTTCCCGGCGTTTTGTGGCGCTTGTTCCGCCACCGAGCGCGAACCCTCTCAGACACCGTCACGTCCTTGCTCCCTCCTCCGCCGGAGCTTTGCCGCTGCGACGGACGCCGTTGCCTTGGCTGCACCCTCGACGCTAAGTCCTTTCTCCTCCGACCCGAGGATCCCTCCGATTACCACAAACTCCTCACCCAGTGCTACGTTGTCGTTTCCGAAAATGCACCTTCGATCCCGTTCTTCGTTCCTCATTCCGGCTTGCCCCAAGATCAGGTATTAAAAAGTGCTGCTGCTTTGTGTTTTTTTTTCTACGCGTCAAATTGATGTAAACCTTTTGCGATTTGAATGAATGGCTTGTGGAGAACCAAGGGAATTTAGTGTGTTTGCTGTAGTTCATTTTCGCACATGAGATTAATTGTTATCATTTAAAAGATTTCTTAAGAAATGGAAATACTTATCAATGTTTTGGGAATAAACTAACAAATACTTGTTAGATGTCCTCTCCCATTTTGTTTGACATTTTAGCAATAAGATAGTTTCTATTTGATTATCATTTTATAATATCAATTGAACAATAATTTATTTTTCTATTATATCTTAACTATTATTGGCAAAAACCCAACTTCCTCATAAACTAGATAGTACGAAGGTACATAAGTGGGGAATTCTCACTCCGGATGTGGTTTTGAATCAGGTTCAAAACCCATATTATTAGATGGTAATAGAGCATCTAATCCATTATTTGACTTATTGGGCGACTTATAATATTATTAATGTGCCAAGTCCAATAGTTCTAAGCTTGAGAGGGGTGTATTGTAAAAAAATATAAATCTCACATAAATAAACTAGAGATAATGTAAATAAGTGGAGGAGACTAATTACTTTTATAAACCAGTTTTGAGTTAAGCCGAAAAAGGTAGTTAAAATGAGGGACAAGGTGCACGGGGCTATGATGTTGGGAGAAAGAGGAATCTGTTATAGAGAGAGAGAGAGAGGGATCTGGGGGAGGAAATCTGTCCTTGAGAATTAGACCTAGGCTTAGGCATGGAAGCAGAGGGTTTCCTTGATTGTTTTCTGCTAATTTCCATTTCTGTTTCTGATTCTCGGATATCTAATTCCATCATATAGAGAGATTAGTACGCTGTTTTTCACTTCTTTTCTTTCTGAATATTATAGATTATTGTTATCCTTGTTTGATTTCTGTTTTTATCAGTTTACTTGTTGAAAAATGTAGGATATGCTTTTCCCCCTTGTTGGGGGCTTGGTTTTGGGGTAAAATCCTTGAGATAATGGTTTATAAATGCTGATTTTGACTTTCAGGTTGTAAAGAGGACCATTGAGCAGATGCTGCATCGAACGGAACCCGCAGTTTCCAATGTATTGTGCTCTGGTTATGATAGGGTGACAAGTTTCTTCCTTTCTTCTTTTGTGCTGTACAATTTTTTAGGTTATTTGTGTTATTTTTTACACTCGGGCATTGTTCTTTTTTGTTGTCTTTGTTGCTGTTTCTCCATTATAAGGGTATTCATAACGTTGGATTAGATATTTCATGGAGTTATAATGCAATAGCTTTCATTTGGTACTACCTAAAATGATTTGTTTTATTTATTAATGTGTTGTTGATCCTGAGTTCTTCAACTATGGTTATGCTCTGCAAGTTGAATGACTTTTGTGCTATTACATGTCTATTGATGGTTTTTGTTTGCACACTAGGTCTGTTATCTGATTTTAGTTAACTATTGAGTGTTGGCATAATATGAATTGTCAAATGGAGGATTCACTTTAATGCATTGGTGATATAAGGATGCAATAATTTAATTTTTTTATGAAGACTGATATGATTTAGGGTGTTTGTTTTCCCGTTTGAACCGCATTGAACATTGTTTTCCCACTTTCCAAGACAGAAATGGAGAAGGGGGAGGTTGGATTCACGTTCAGTTGGAAGTAACTGGAAAAAAAATACACGTATTCCTTCCTTTATTTCTAGAGGGTGGTTACTGTTTAGGCAGATATCTCTGTCTTTACCTCTTTAACTCTCAACTATTACACTCAAAAGCATGTGTACGAATTCTAGTGTTTATCCATGTCTTGTATTCGATTATTTTTTCCATATGCAGAGTGAATGTTCAAGCTGTACTGTGGAGCTTTTATCCTGTGAATCATGGTGTCTTCTGTTAAGCAGGGTATGTGATGATATCAAGATTTGTAGGATGATCTTGTTTAGACGAATCTAGTTTTTTATTCTTTGTTGTTTTCCCTTATCAAAAATAGGTAAAATCTTTCATCCATGCAGGTTGGAGATGATTTTATGATTTACCTACTAAGGAATACATCAATATTCTTGCCAGCTCCCCATGGAAAACACCACCAGGTGAGCGGTCCGCCTATTAGTGGTTTATGTTTTGATAAGCTCAAGGGTTCACCGAAGTTTGGCTATCTAACATATGGTAAGTATCTGTCTATCACACTATTATTTTTGTTATTTCTGTAATATATATGCATTAAGCATGTTTAAATCCACATTACGTTACGATCCATTTACACCAGATGTTAGACTTACATTAAATCCCAACGGTTAATTTTATCAAATCTAATGGTTCGCATCAGTGCATGAATATGATTGTAAATTCTTCTGAATTCAAGTCTTCAGCCACTATATGTGAACATGACAATTTTCGGCAATCATATCTAGGAACTGATTTGATCCATCAAATTTGAAAAATATTAATGGTTGGGATTTGATATAAGGCTTTGGACTTACATATTATATATATTTGAAATGGATTTTAAATCTAATTCATTCTTATAAAATTTTTTCATAAAGTGAAATTTATGATCACTTTATATATTTTAATTTAATTTTATCTCTAATTAATGTGAGATTTTCAATACACTTTTTCTCATGTTGAGCATTTCTCAACGTTAGATTAAACATGATGGTCTGATAATTACTTGATAGTAGGTAGTTTGATATGTTCAACAACTTTATTAAAATAGACTCTGATATCATAATAAAAGTAACTTTTAAGTCTAACTCATTCTCACAAAATCAATTTATAAAATAAGGTTTGCATCTATTTTATACGGTGTAATTTGGTTTTTAATCCTTAAATCATCTTTTTTCTTAAATCACACAAGGTTATTTTATACATTTAGATCTATAATACTATGATCAATTTGCTACAATGCCAAACTCTTGATTAATATTAGATACTATAATCTTAAAATTATTTGTCTAATTATTAAAACTTTTATCCTTGTGTTTAGATAGGAAATATTTAGAAAATAATTATTTTTACAGAGAATTTAAAATATTTTATGATAAAAGATGTTATTTGGATAATAAATTTTAAAAAAAAAATCTAAAAATTATAAGATTAATTCGATTGCTTAAGTTAGAAAATTTAAATTTCATATAAAATATAAGAATTTAAAATTTTTTCATATTCTTTCCTTTTTTGAAATTTATATTTTGTTTCTTCATATTTTTTTATTGACACAATCTTTAAGATGTTATTGGTTCAATCAAAATTAGGACATCATTCATTTAATATTTTTTTTTTTTTAAATGTAAACAAGGATTTTTCTCTTATTGAAATTGATTAAATTATTTTTATCGACTTTAGTAAAATTATCTTTTTTATTTTTCTAGATTAGTATTTTTTTAGCTTACGTTGATAGGAATTATTGTTGAGAATATTTTTCGTATATTAGTTAAAAAATTTTAGACCAATCTCGACAGAGTTATTTTTAGTGAACATATTTATATTTGTTTTTGTTGAAGTCTATCAGGATTATTTTTTTATCGATGTTTATTGAGATTGTTATTCAATTGATGTTACCTGTGTTATTTTTGTTCAAAGTTGATTAAGATTTTTATTTATTTTTTCTAATATTGATTGGAAAAACTATGGCCAACCTTGATTAAGATGTTTTGACAATTGAAAAAAAAAAAAAAAATCAACTACCATCGAAAAGTGGATAAGAGATCATCGATCAAAAGCTTTGAGAAAATAAATCTAATCGATATTAGCTAAAATAATTGTGATCAATATCAGCTAAAAATAATTTTGATTATTAATAAAAAGAAAAATTGTTGATGTTTGTTGAAAATTTTATAACAAACTTAAGAAGAAAAATAATTTTTACTAACAGGTGATTGAAATACATAACGAACTAATATTTTTGAATTATTATATATTATTTAAGATTAAAATAAGTTTTTTATTTAGTTGGAATTGAAATATTTTATCTAAATAATAAAATTAAAATTTAATAAATTTGAATTCTTATCTAAATAAAACATTTGAGAAATTAAATAATTTTAAATGGACGTTAGTATTTCTTAAAAAATTGTGAAATTTTTCATCCATACACATGGTAGAAGATTTAAATGTAAATTGCCACAACTGATAAATCAATTGCCATTGCCATATTTGCAGTATATCAATAATGGATAAACACAGAAATGAATGAACTGCCTATGTTTTTGAACCAATTTATTGTTCTTACTATCTTGTGTCATCTTTCATGACAACTTATATCATGAGTTTAGAGAAACATGCATATTGGGAATATCATTTTCCTTCTTGACTATTGGTAAAATGTTGCAATAATGGGTTTATTTGCAACAGGTGAGCAAAAGAGGAAAAGAGCTGATGCTGATGACCTACCAGTAGAGAAACGAAAATACTATATTTCTTATAGTACCAATGATCCTCTGGGCTTTTCAAGTAACCTTGGCATTACTGATAAGTCTTCAATGCAACTGATCAGGCATCATGGGAGCGGGAATTATGATGTCAGTGTCTCTGAAGCTCCTAACTCAACAAGAACTGCAACTGGTATAAGGAAGTTGGAAGGGAAACCAGTCTCAAATTGTGTTACACCTAGGCTTGGAAAGCGTTCTAGGCCATTTAGCTGGCAGCGACGCAGTTGCAAAATGCAAAAGCAGTTAACCTTTGAAGAAAATAGTCTAAATATACATTTCAATGTACTTTCCACTGATACAGATTGCCTGCGTGCTAGTTCTCAGCCAAACACCAGCAGCTTAAGTTATCATGCAAAGGTGATCAACTGTTTCTATGCAATATGAAATTTTGGTATGTATTTGATTTATTTCTGTATCAAACTTGTATTCTTCGTGTACTTCACACTTTTTTTACTCGCATCAATGCAAAATATTGATAATTTTTTGGTGTGATAATTTTTATAATTGTATGTATTGATAAAAATGAAGGAAATCCTTAGGCTGTTTACTTCTTTTGGATTCAGTGCTTAGTGCAATAATAATAATAATTATTGACTCTTTGTAACTATTCAGCATTTAGAGTAATTTAAACTTCTACAGACATCTCATTGTAATTTTATATTATAGGTGTTAAGATGTTCCACATTGATTAGGAATATGAGTATAATACTCCTTATGAGACCTAGGAAATATCTTTCATCGAGTTAACTTTAGTTGAGTACTCGAGTTGGGCCCAGTCCATTCTAACTGGAGGAAATATAATCTAATCTATTTCCATCATATTCGATATTTTTTACCTTTGGTCTTTACTGCTGATGGAATCGTGTGATATTTTTATGAAGTGCTAGAATAGTTCAGATTGTCTGCTATATAATCTAATATATTTCCATTATGTTTGATCTTTTTACCTTTGGTCTTTGATGTTGATGGAATCATGTGATATTTTTATGAAGTACAAGAATAGTTAAGATTGTCTGCTTCAAATAACCATTTGCATCAATAAGTGGTATTGAAAATAGTAATTGTCAAGAGCCAGAATCTGGCTTATAGCAATTTGTACTGTGGTTGAAACCATCTGCAACAAACAAATAACTAATTATGATGAGAAACATGCAATAAATGCGCTCAAAGTGAGCATTATCTACGATAGACACAAGGTAATTTTTCTTTGTAGTAGAAAAGTTCAAGATAGAAGGGAAGCATAATAATTTACCTAAGGTTACAAAGTAACATCAGAAAAGGGAAAAGGAATTTGCTTCAGTCATAAGACCTACTCCTTTTGAAAACATGTTCTCGCAACAACCTTTAAAATCCATTGAGCAAAAACTCACAAGAAGCAACGGAAACTAGCCTGCCTGATAAAAAACTGTTCGTGGACATAAATATAATTTCAGATTCTATTTACTCACAGTAAATCCTTCGTTTTTAGAAAAATGTAGATTATAGTTATGGAATATGTTAATGAAGGAGTGGGTGTTGCGATGTTGATGGTAGGTTACGAATGTTACCAAAAATATTACCGCTGAACTGCGAGAGGACCATGGATTTATTTCAATCTTCACCAACAGTAAATTACTATTTCAATTCTGATTTGGCATAACTTATCTTCCAATAATTGTTTATCATATATTCACATGCTCTTTAAATGTTGTTTAGCTGCAGATGTCATTGCAATGTTCTTGCTGTTTAATCTTGCGATCTCTTCCATCTGTTCCTAAGAGAACTGATATCCAAAGGCAATCTATTTTTTATAGCCTGGAGTCTTCTCGTTCAGTTCTTCCAAAGAAAAGTATCCACCATGTTAGAGATATGATTTGATTATATTAAATAGAAAAATATAATATGATTTGAATACATTAAATAGAGAAATATCTTAACAAATATTTCTATTGGTTTTGTTTTTTATTACTGTACTCTTAATTATAAATAAAAGTACTCATATATATATATATATATAAGACACAATTACTAGCAATACTCTCTATATACTAAAGAAAAGTCCTGCAATCTATTCAATGTTGTACATGCCCCTTCTTCGAATGGCATTTTTTGGGTTCCCTTCATCGTTGATTCTTTAATACTTTATATGGAATTGGTCCTATGTTTACAAGCTCAAACATGAATTGCTTTATGAATTCTTTCACAATCACTTGCGCTTCAAGTTCCTTACAGACATTATTTTGCCCTAGTATTATTATTATGTCATAAGAACCTATTGTGTTCTCCTTCTTCTAATTCAAAGATAATATACTTTTCCTTCACAAATTATCTTCAGATATTTTATATTCCTTAAAGCCAAATTTTGCTTGTTCAAAGCATCTCATTGGCAACATTTTTGGCTTCTCAGATGTAAATGCCAGTGCCCAGTCAATGTCTTGTTTGCACAGTAATGACTCATGTCTCATTGACTCTGGATGCCTGTAAGTTCAGGCAGGCCCTTTTAATTTCAACACATTCTTAAATGTGAATGTTATTGCACTTTCAATTTTAAATCATTGATAAGGCCGTTTTAATTACAACACATTCTTGCTCTGTAATCTGTGCTCATAATATCTTTGAAGTTTTGTTTGAACAATACCTCTGATTTGTTTCTCCATATTCTTGAATAGCTCTTTTTATTATTCCAGTTTTCTAACAATTCCCATCAAGCAGTATAGATGAGCTTTTTATATACTGGAATTCAAAGTCAATTATGACAGGTTTAATTTCTTTTTAGTTATAATTATTTAAATTATAGTACTTTTTCTGCAGGTATCACTCCCTTGTGAAGTGGTTTAGGCATCTCATTCGTAGGACACGGTATTGCCAGCATACAAAACTACTGAATAAGCATTGTGTTTTTCCGTCATTGGATAAAAATTCAATTAGAAGATCAAGTTCCGGACTTCAGGTTCTATTTTCTCTCCCTTTTTAGAATACTAAAATTCTACTATGTTGGTTGATTCAAGAAGTTTCCACTTCGATGTTGAGGTTATGTGAAGTTTTCCCTAAAATTCTCAGTTGATGTGCACACATTTTTGGTTCAAGTTGGTGATTACAATCTCCAAAGTGCTTACAAGTTTGTAGGTTTTTCCTAATAGTTATAATACTATTACTTTTCGATATTCAAAAAGATATTTTTATACCTTTGAAACCATGTTTTTACTGCAGGACAATGAATCAGAGACAAATTTGCACAAGAAATATCAGGAGTTTGGTACTAAACACTATGCAGATACTTTGGAAGCACTATGTTCACAATCTGATGGGTTTAAGTTATACTGTTCAAAAAGTCAAGTTGTTTCTTTTATATGGGCTGTTTCTAGGAGTTTACTTCCTTCCGAATTATTAGGTACTCCTCCTACTTGGAGAATACTGAGGAGAAATATTTCCAAGTTCATACACCTACGAAGATTTGAGAAATTTCCTTTAAAGCTATGCATGCATAAACTTAAAGTATCATTGTTTCCTTTCTTATCAAATAAATATTTCTTACATAGTCAAAATGCCCGTGTTCTAAAGAATATAGAAGGGCAAAATAAATTCTTTCATAAAGAATTCCAGAATTGGAATGATGCTGTGCATGTTGTCAAACACAAGCTTTTGGAGAAGTGGATCTTCTGGTATTTCTCTTGTCTGATTGTACCTTTGCTGCAAGCAAACTTCTATGTTACTGAAAGTGGGAAAGGGAAACAAGATATTTACTATTATCCAAAACCAATTTGGGAAAAGTTGGCTGCTAACACTATTGATTGCTTCAGAGACTGGAGATACAGTTACCTGGATGATGTGGCTGTACATAATATTATTAGAGGTAGACCATTTGGGTTTTCAAAGCTTAGACTTCAACCAAAAGAAAATGGAGTAAGGATGGTGGCAAATCTGAAGGGTTCTTCAACAATGCCATTGCCTTCGTCCACTACAGGAGTTCAAAATTTTAGAACCGAAGGGGAGGTAAAACTCCAGAAAATCAAGTATCCATCTGTAAATTCTGTTCTTCGTGATGCCCATACTATTCTAAAAGGAATTCTGTTCAAGGAACCTGACAAGCTAGGTTCTTCGGTGTTTAACTACAATGATGTTTACAAAAAACTATTCCCATTTTTGGTTTGCCAAAAGAAAAAATGGGGCACTATGCCTAATTTATTCATTGTTACATCTGATGTGTTGCAAGCATTTGATTCTATTGATCAGAACAACCTTCTTGGCATAGTTGAAAATGTTCTACTGAAAGATGAATATTTTCTTAAGCAGTATGATCAAGTTGTTTGCACAAAGAAGTCTCTGTGGGTTCGAAAGCAATTTACAATGTTGGATGAAACAAGCGACAATGGTCACACACAATTCACATCCTCTCGTTCCCAGCATGCTGTCTTGGTTAACCAGGTATCATTTTTCATAGGAGAAAGTCACCAGCGTGGTACACTGCACATCCTGTCATCATCTATTCTGTTTCACTTTTGAGCACAATTTTACACATTCAAGCATAAACACATCAATATGATCTGAGTCGATAATTTGACAACTAGCTTTGATACCAATTGATAAGCACCTAAGCACTTTGGAAAGATTTCCCTAAAAGTTAGCTATTAAGGGAGATGAACCAAACATTTAAATACTCCATCAAGAAATTTATATTACTTAATGTGGGACTTGAGCTCTCGTAATACCCAGGTCCTTATCAGAGTTTGATGTAAAATCTCTTAAGGCACAAAACAAGACATGTAACTACTAAATAGGAGAGTGCAGACAGAATATCTCATTCTCAAGAATGATAACTCAAATTTCTCAGAGATTTTAATTATAGTATCTCATGCGTTTTTTTTTTTTTTTCATGTCGCTAGTGTGGCTTTTTTTATGAAATTTTGGTACTATTGTCCAAATCTAGCAAAACATGACCACTTAATGCTATGTAATTTAATAAATGAAATAATTAAGAGCCTATTGTTCAAATTGTTACTCGTCCATCTTTGAGAGCAATAAGAGCGACTGATTTTATGGGTTAAATTTATCGTGTTTTAGGAACATTAAATGTATATGGCAGATATAAATATGGGGTAAGTCTGCCTAATTGCCAAACTGAACATATTGCTCAAGCTTTAAAGTACTAGTATTGCTTTACTTTCAAAGAAATTGTGGTAAATTCTCTTAAGTATATCACTACCAACAAGTTTTAGTAAAAAGAATAATTTACTATACTTAATCTAAACTTGTATATATATCAGGAACGAAGGAAGCTTGTGAAAAAAAAAGTTTTGTTTTCATATCTTATGGAGCATGTGAAGCACAATGTGTTGCAGTTTGATGGAAAATTTTACTTGCAAGATGTTGGTATTCCCCAGGGAGGAGTTTTGTCATCTTTGCTATGCTCCATATATTATGGACATTTGGAGAAACATGTAATATTTCCATTTCTTGAAAAGAATCTTGAATCTGGCCGATGCAAGGAGAATAATGCTGGGCAAACCAACTGTGATGTTAAAGTCTCATCTTCCTCTTACATGCTAATGCGATTTATTGATGATTTCCTTTTTATATCAACCTCTAAAAAGCTGGCAGATAGCTTTTTCTCCAGGCTACAAAGAGGATTTCGTGGTTACAATTGCTACATGAATGGCAAAAAGTTTGGTGCGAACTTTGATGTAGAACAGATATCAGGCTCCTCCTTGAAGAGGGTTTATGTGGGTGAAAATGGTGCTACTTCATTTCTTCGATGGAGTGGTCTTCTTATCAATTGTTCCACTATGGAAATTCAGGCTGACTACACCAAGTTAGTCTTCATTCAAAGCTACTGGATTTATTGATCATTAATATTTGAGGGTGGAGTTTCAATTTGTGATAAATTTCTCTGAACTCTATTACAAAATTAAATAAAAGATACCGAAGTCATTTTTCAGTTGATGAAAGACATGTAGCAAATAATTATACATTTTTTTTATTTCAGTTATCCTTGTTTTGTTAAGCAGTTTAGTGATTAAGGGACTTGGTTATTTGAATTCTTTGGTACTGTGAATGAAGATTAGTTTAACATTGAATGATTGTAAGGATGCCGTCTAAGATCAAGATAAACAAAAGAAAACAGTTCACTGGTGACTTATTGTGGTAATCCTCCAGCGAGTCTTTAAAATAAGAACATAAAAGTTAACTTCAAACATCTCTTACCATCTGTAGTGTTTAACTGAGTAAGTAAAATAATTTTAAGCATAATATGCTTGTTTGTCTAAGTTTAGTTGTGTAAGATTATGTTTCTACACTTGTGTTAAACTGATATGGTAGGTTTTAATCATAGTTTCCTGTTATGGAGTTTCAGATGTAATGTAAGGGTATTTTAGTGAATTACTTACGAATTTCAGAGTCAATGACTTGTGCATAACTGAATTGTAATTGATAATCTGTTGTTCTGTTCTGGTCAGAAATAGGATCTTGGAGCAGGGGTTAATTAGATTATAAGTGGAGAAGTCTACAGATTATCCCATATCTTGCAACTATGTCTTTGGGGTTTGAGATGTTCATTTTTTATTTTAAGATAAACTTCAATTTTAAAAATGTTTTCAGAATGTTCATTAGATTGTTTACCTGTACTCATAGTTGGAACTTCAAATTATTTAATGTTGTAATTTGATTGATGTGTGTTTGAAAGCTATTTAGTAAGTATTATCATAATGTGAAACATCTTTTGGTTCTTTCCTTGAAATAAGTAGTTCCATGTGCCTAACAGGTACTTGGGTAACCATTTAAGCTCGACAGTTGCTGTTAGCTGGCAAGATAAACCAGGCATTAATCTTAAGGAGAAGCTGTGTCTCTTTCTAAGATCTAAATGTCACCCGATATTCTTTGATTCGAATATAAATTCAGCAGCTGTTGTCAGATTAAATATTTATCAAGCATTTTTGTTATGTGCAATGAGGTTTCATTGTTGTATTCGGGATCTATCATTCATCTGCAAATTTCACAAAAGATATTGTTCAAACATTATTCAGAGATCTTTGAGGTATGAATGTAATATGATCTTACCTTTGAGCTGATATTAAGACTTTCTTTTCTCATTGTTGATTTGATTGACTTTTCTTGTTAAGAGTATACTTTCTTGAATGTATTAGCACCTAACACACACAAGTCTATACTGTATATTTTTCTTTTAGTTTGTGTAATTGTAAGTAGTTGGTTGACAGATGGATCTTAACCAGTCTTAGTCACAGTTGCGTCTACCAGTCAGTTAGGGAACTTAGTTAGCTTAACTTTAGAAATACATTAGTCTACACTCTGTACTTTTATCTTTTTCACTTTTCCGAATCAATAAAACAGATTATATAGTTTTCTTTCTGAAGTGTCTAACCTATTATTTCTCATCAAACTAATGATCTGCATGAGTTCTCAATCAAATGATTATGTTTTCTTTCATGATCAACTGCCAGATATATGCACCTGCGGATAAGGAAAAAGATGTACTCAATCAGTCTTAATTCAGATGTACAGCCGATTCTCAAGTTGGATAAGGAAGAAGTGGAATGGCTTGGATTTCATGCTTACATACAAGTACTTAAGAGAAAGGAATCACGCCATAAGGAGTTGCTGGCTGTTTTGAGGTCAAGGTTATCATCACATACAATGTCTGGGAAGATGTCACCTGAACTTAAATATGCGATTAATACCAAAAATTCATCTTTGCTTTGGGACATCAAGTATTAGCTCTTAAAGGTTAGTTTCGATGATTACTGTAGTTTTGTATTGAAATATTTCATTGAACTTTAGCAGCAAAATTTAATTAGTGACTAAATTTAAGAAAAGGAAAGAAGAAACTAATACATACTGATAATTGTTACTTTTTGAAATATCCTTCCTTGCAGGTGAGAAATAATCCTACATGATAGCGCGGCAAATTGTCTTGCGAATGCTCATTCTTTCAATTTTTTTAATCTACAGATGCGTGATGCTGAGTGGTAAAATCGGTTTTTATACTTGGCACAAGTATTTTTTATTTTTTTTACCTGGCCTTGACTCAGAAGAATCCATTTCATATTTAGTTCAACATTAAAATAAATTATTAGAAAAGGGGAGATTTGAATGGTGTACACCAGGAAACGTTGAAATCTTAGGTTTACCTACATCCTTTCGTTTTATAGTTACATAATAAATGTAAATGCTTCTATCATATTTTTATCCTTATTGTGGAATGTTGTAAGGCGGGAATATAAATGGTGTGAACAAGGACCGAAACATGTACAAATAATAGCATGGTTCGAATTATATATTTTGGTGAAAGAAATATCTCTATGATCAAATGAAAATTAGAGAGGTTAGATGTTGAATGCTCGAGCCTCAGTACTTGTTTGGATATAACTTTAAAGTGCTTTTAGAATTTTCTTTTCTAGAAATACTCTTTTTTCTTTTCAAATAAAAAAGCTTTTAATAACACTTTTAACTTTGTCCAAACACACTCTTAATCAAAACAATAAATAGCACTTTTTATTAAAAGAATATGAGAAATAATAGTTTTTTAATTGGAGTTTTGTCCGATTTGATGCAAGATATAACCATTGGTTTAGTTGGTTTAATCAAGTTTTTGTCCGATTTGGTAACGTCATATTCGAATTACATATATTACGGTTTTCAACCCAACTGATTCCATTCAACCGACAAAGTTGAACTGATTTTTATGACTATTAAATTAACTCAACAGATAAAGGGACTAAAGCGTGTAAGATTTAGTCTGATGGGATCAAATTTATTTTTCTAATCCATTAAAGTCTTTACGAGGGAGAAGGACGCATGAATCTGTTATGTGTAAGGGAAGGGAGGGGGTTACAGCTTCTAGGGTGGCTTACATTCTACTGCAACTTTCATTGTAATCAGAAATTTCCATTGTTTGTAATCAGAGCTGTCTCTGCAGTTTCTTTTTCTACATCATATTCTTTACGTAAACTTTAACTAGGAAAAGGTACGCTGTGGTTTTATTGGAGCAACATGGAAAGTGTATACCGTGTTAGATTGCAGATAACAGTATCAGATTCACAACAGATTGTCTTCAGTGAAACTATTAGACAGACAGATAACATCCTAGAAGATAACAGTTTATCATTAGATCTAATAGCGTATACCTTTACTTGACCCAGTATTATTTTTACAAAAACATTCCATTAATTTAGCATATTTACTTACTTCAATTCTGAAGGCCGACTCTTCATGTCAGAGCTTAATATCTAACTACCATTACCTACTATTTTCTCAAATCCCAAACTATCTTGAGCCTATTTTTCATTCTCAACAAGATGCAATCCTCTGAACAAAGAGTGCTCTCTATAGAGGGAAGTAAATTGAAAAAAAAAGTGTATATATATATATATATTACAGGTGGATTTTCTTTGAACTGTAGTAACTCACCAGGAAACAACACTTCAAATCTATCACAATATCTGGCTATATGCTCCATGCTTTGGAATAACCAAGTTATATAAATCTAGGAATTCAACTCTTTCAGAGTGAATATTATCAGTTATTAGTTAAAATTATAGTACCTTCAAACTTCTTGTGTACTTAGAAATTTCTAATTGATGAATACGTGTCTCAATTTATGCAACTCAAATGAGTAGACCAAAATCAAATCGTGAAATTTTATAATAGCAAAAAGTAGCTGTTAATTTGATACTGATTAAGAGTACCTTGTATTAGGATGATGTATCATTATTAAGTATCTAGATTATGACAGAGTCAACACCCACTAATTAAAACCTCTTCAAAATGCCAAATCAAAATACATTCAGATACACTGTGATGGCGATGAAGCATAACAAGTTGGAATTTATTTGCAAAATGATGGCATTCCATCCCATAAAAATCTGGATCCACACAATTTATAACGAACAAGAATGTAATGCTTCTTTCTTAACCCACGAGAACATAGATTATAAGGAGAAAATGTTGTCTTTAGATGTTGGCAATGGATATGGGCTCCCGGAGGATCCTCTCCATCTGTTGTGCCCTGGTCTTAATAGACATGTCAAAGACCTTCTGGCTATATTCCAGAATAATACCACCAAGTATGCTTGGATCAATCTGAAAAGTCAAGGAAAAATAAAATCCCAAATTAACAACTTGAGCTCAGAAGACACAACCACAATCGCAGGAGAAAAAAAATATTAAACTAGTACCTTCTGTTCAAGATGAACCTTTGCTCCAGAACCTATTATTTCCTGAAGAGTCTCCTTCAAAACCTTTTCCTCTTCAGGGGGAAGAGGCTGGCATAAAAATATAGTTAGGTAATGGAGTAGCTAAATCACACTGTTGTTCAATGACATAACTTTCATATCACATATCCAACTAAGCATTCAATAGCCGATGCAAATATAAGTTCACAAAACACCAACATACCCACCACCAACCAATATAAGCATTTGAGCGCATTTAGACAATTTACAGCAGAAAATACTAAGCAATAAAACAGTAATGATCTGTACGTGTAGGGTACGCTAATATACTAGCTCCTATTCAGAATGGATAATTAACCAGCTACAATTTGAGTTTGTGAAAATACTCTCAAAGGTGTAATAATACTTACAACGACAGTGGTCACAGTCGCTTTCACTTCTCCCTTGTATGCCATTGCCAACTCAGAAAACCTCTTCGCAATGGTGCCTATGTTTTTAAGCCTTCCATTCTCAGCAACAACAACTTCACAACCAAAAATAATAATCAATGAACCACAGTATCAAAAGAATCTAGCATAATTAGTTCTAGATGAATGAAATAGCTTTTAATGCTACAAAAGTGGCACCAAACTTGCAGTCTTCCAAGACATGAGTTTCAACAATTACCATGGCATATCACCTTCAAGGCTACCACTAATATAATGTGTTTTAAGTTTCAAAAAAAATGCAAATAAAATATTGCTTTACTTTTATTTGATTAGTAATCCTTTTTTAGATTTATAGATACGTTCTTTTATTTATTTCATGATTCATTACCATTTTGTTTTCTTTTGTTAGAAAGAGAAAGAAAAAAGATAATGAAAGGGTAGAATTGAGATATAGATCATTTGTACATAGTATAAGGGTGTATGTTGTAGCTAAGTGGATCAAGGAAGTGGATTGTGAATCTACCGTGCACAGGTTCAATTCCCATCGTTCTCCCATATCTATCTATCTTATATTTAAATACTGAAACATGCAAAAACCCTTATAACACAACCAAAGAAGAAAAGAAAGACACGGGCACACAGTCACAGAGAGGGAAGAAAGTGAAGCAGCAATAGAAATCAGAGAGGGAAGAAAGTGCTGAGTTAAAAGAGCAAGGGTTAGACGGGGGTTAGGCACAAGGGAAAAAGAGAGGGAACCAGTGCCCAGAGACAGAGACACAATTATTACTTAGAAAAAGGTTATGCAGCTGTTAAGGCACAAGAGATGCAAAAAACTGGCTATTTTTGCACACCACTTCAACAATCTAGCTCCTTCGAGGAACAATCCAGATCATTCCACCTATGTCTGCAATCCGTCTTGATACTAACGGGAGGAAAATCATGTATCATCAAACAAGTTGGCATGTATTTTTTGATAATACTGACTGTCATACTTAATGAGAGAAACTGTCATGCTTCACACCTTTTTTATGTATCACTTCCAAAGGCATAAGCCAAACTCATAATTCGCACAAAGTCAGCTAACTAGAATAAGGGCATCGAATTCAGGTGACTCTAATAGGTCCAGTTTGAGCATCAGGTTAGTGACCTATGTCTGGTGTCCATACTAGGTGCATTACAAATTCGAATTAAGAAAAGAGCACATGACTAAATTCTTTTATGATTTTTTTACTATTTTGGCATGATTGTCATCATTACCAAAAAAAGGGTGACAGTTATTTAAAGAGGGGTTAATGAAAGTGAGGGGATATCTGGGCATTCTCGTTGTTTTATACTTTTTTAAGCTAAGATTTTGGGTAGTGTTTATTCTCTGAAGCACTTGCTCTGTGAGGGGAGGTTATAGTCTTGCAGTAATCCTCCCCACTTCCCATCTGTCAGTCATACAAAATTACACATGTTTCTCTCCTTGGCCTTAATTATTGGTCAACCCGCCAGATACCATGGTGTCCAAAGGAGATGCAGTGGAAGCCAAGTTTTAAGCTCTAGAAAAGTAGTTGCAACTTTCAGTAACAGTATTGCAAAATAATGCAGTCCAAGAGAGTGAGGCTAGACTAGCCAAGCGTTGGGAGAACCCAGAATTCTATTCTGAAATAAAGTAGTGATGTAACATAGCTAAGGAAAGATTGCAGTTAGTATCAATCCCGATGACATCAGGAACGTAGTTTGGATGGGATAGATGACATTCAAATAGTATAGAGATGAAATTGTCTTCATTTGATGGAACAACCCACATGGATAGTTTACACCAAGCTGAAACAGAGTTCAGAATACCCCACCTTGAACTAAACTAAAGGCCACACTGGCCAATGTATCAATGGAAGGTAAGTGCACTGCAGGATGCGAAAATCCTGAGCTTCCATGGTAAAATCTAAGGGAGGCTAACTTGGTAAATTCAAAAGATTTGAACATGCAGAACCTGCATAAGTATCTGGAAGCTTTGACACAAGATCACTCGGTGGCCTAGTATGTGAAATTGTTGAAATTCTTGGCTTCTCAAGTGCCAAGACTATGGCTATTGAAAAAGTAATGTATAGTTTTAAGAACAGTTGGTGGGTAAAATAGTTTTTGCCAAAATGAGGAGATCAAAGAGAGGCATACCCTTTATATATTATAATTATTATTAAGGATTACATTAATTAAGTATTAGTATTTCAAAAACTAGAATATATGTTTCAATGTTTTATAATTCACAGGCAGACAAAGCTCAGTAGAAAGAAAGAGAGATCGGAATTGTAGTTATTCACACATATACAGTCAATTCACAGTAAGCTCCATATAAGTGGAATCAACATTGGAGATAATTGGTGATAAGGAGCTATATTATAAGTATAACTTATAATCAAGGGAAGTAAAAAGAAGGTAAAAATATAAAATCCACTGAAAGATGTGAGTGCTTAACAATAAGCTATGATAGGTGCCAAAGTAACATGAGGAATGATTTCTAATGTAACAATAATAGTACAAAGAGCAGAATTGCTTCCAATAATTAGCTGACACTCACATAACATGTCCAAATATATATATATATATATATATATATATATATATATATATATACACACACAGAAGAACAAGAGAGAAAATTCAAGTAGAATAGCTAAAATTTATTAAAGGGAAATTATGTACAATATTAAGTTCATGTGAAGATAATATAAGAGAAAAAAATTTTACTATCGCTCTAAAGTCAGAAGCAAACTCACACGTGCCATGCCAAATAGTAGATTAAAGACTTATCTTACCAAGGAAGTTCTTTGTCACGTTTGAAAACTTAGCTTCTCCAGAAATCTCCTGCATGACTTTTACTCTAACATCCTTAGCCACAGACAAATCCTTTATAAACTGTGAAAATTTGGTACTATTCTTTACTGCCTCAGCAAATTGCAGAATTTCAGACTCAACCTTCTCCAATTGATTAGCTTTCACAGATGCAATGTACAAAGCAGTGGCATAGTTTCCTGAACCTCCATACAAAGCCAAAGGAACCTAAAAGCAACGAAAGAGAAAACGACAACGAAAAACTAGATCAACCCATGCATAACAACAATCAGAACAGGGGAGAGAAACTTTCTATAACCGTTCAAACTGAATATACGATGAAAAAGAAGATTCTTTTGGCCCCCCCAAAGGTATCTCCTTCCAAGGCAATCCCGTTCGACACACTAAATATAAACATCCATCCCTCAAAATATAAACATCTATCGCAGCAGCGATTCAAAACAAGGTTCGCCTCACTGTGAAGGACTAGTCCCTTCAGCTAAATATAACCATTCCATTTAACAATTTAACCAAAAATATATCGACGTCATTGTCATTTTGTTTCAACTGTACCCAATTTTCCATGCATCTTTTCTTTCATGAATCACATACAAGAAATCACAATCCGAGACCAATGCATTCTATTACCTATTACCTTAACTTTTTGGTCCTTTTGTCCCGGCACGCTGGCATAATTTCTGGAGGCCTGCAGAAGAATAAGATGAATCGAGAGCAAGTTAGGATTCAAAAAATAAAAATGCAGAACAATAATAATAAACAGTAGATTCGAAATTTCACACGGATTTAGGGCACGGAAATGAAATCACAGGGAGAGATTCAGATTGGTTGGTTTATGATTCTTACGAGGGATCGCTGGGAAGTGAGGAAGGTGGATTTGTTAACGAGTGAGATTCCCGATCTGACGCGATTGAACAGTGCCATCACTGGAAAACCCTAATTTTCTCTTGTTTTGGAGAGAAAAGTAGAAGAGGAAGTGAATCTCAATAGGGCTATTGAAGCCTCAGGTAACGCAACAGTAAATTTGAACAAGTGCTTCACTCTATTTTTATTTTCTTCTTTTTCTTCTTTTTCTTTTACACAATTTTTTCTGTTTTTTTTTTTTTACATTCATTTTCATAATTGTTCAAAAATATCACATTGTGTTTCTTTTACAATAGAATTTAATTTAAATATTAAAAAAAATTGGTTAACTGTTGTTATTAATTCAAATACTACAATAGAATTTACATTGTGTTAAATAATAATTTATACATATTAATGTTGTTCTTACATTTAGGATTTTTTTTTAATATAAGTAATATGATAGGGAAGGGATAATAATAATATATTATTTTTTGAATTTTTGTTTAATTATATTAATAAATTATATATTATATTTAATCATGAAAAGAAAATGCATTAGGTTTTATATATTTATTTCACAAACTTCTCTCCTTCTAAAAACATTATATGATCCTATTTTCTCTCTTAGGCTTTATTTTAAATAGAGAATGAAAGGTGAGCAAGTGTGAAAGAAAAAAAAAATTGAAAAAATAAATAAATTAAAAAAAAATGAGTAAAAAATTTGTATATTTGAAAAAATTAAATGTGTATAATACTTAAATAATAGGATGAATAACCAATACACCTTTATTTGAAAATTAATTATTATTAAATAAAAAATTATATTAATGAGTATCTTTATTAAATTTTAAAAATTATTTATAAATTATTTAAATTAAAAAATATTTAAAATTGACATAGGATAATTTTGCAATTTAATTAAGTGATAATTATACACTTAATAAAACAACCATAACACTTGAAAAATGAGGATAATTTCATTAAAAACACTCAAATCAGTTAATTTTATTTATAATTCAGTTCTCTCACAATCAATTAGTAAACATTTACTCTTTTATTTTTTTTCTTCACTCAACCACACAAAATTAATGTTATTTCATTCAAAACATAATTATTATTTGGAAAATGTTAATTAAATTCCATTTAGAGTTCACAGAGGAAAAAGATACACAAATAAATATTTAATGATATTAATTTCTTTTTTAAATATTAGTGTTCTTAAGACATTCGGATCCTCATAACTTCCTCCATTTATTTTTATCAATTAAATTATATTTAAGTTTGTTTTTACATAATTACAAATATATAATTAATATTTTTTTAAAAAAATTATCAATAGTTAAAAATAACCTTATGTTATAATATATTTTTTATTACAAATTTAAAATATAGTTTATATATTAAAAAAAATATGGCAAATTTTAGTTATTAATTGTAATAAATATATTCAAAAGTATCGATGTATAATAATTTTAGTTATATAAAGTATTTGATTGGCTTGCATATTTCACATAGTTAAATACTATTTTTAATTTGAAGAAAAATATAAATGATATATTTAATTTATATAATATGGTTCTTGAGTCAGTTTTCTAAGATGTGGTTGGCATGATGTATGATTATCAACCTATATTCAAAACTGGCATGTATTAAAAGATAATATCTTTCCTAAATTAATAAAAGAAAAAAAAAATTGTGTAACAAACAATCTCTAATTAGGTGCTTATGTTAATTATTTTCTTTTCAATAATATTATCATAACTTATTTCATTATTACATTTATGGTAGGTCTTAGAAAAGATAAAGATAAAAAAAAATTCCATAATAGAGAAATAAAAATCAAAACAAAGATTTTATTATTTAAATTCTTATCATTAAACTCACCTAAAGATGAAAAAATATCACAATATTAGGATATCTTAAATTTGGAGCCACCAATCTAAAAAAAAAATTATAACAATAAAATATATTATTAAAAAAAATTTATATTAATTAAAAAATATGATTTAACTATAATAATAAAATCACTTTTTATATAATATTATATTAATAAAATTATTAAATTTAAATTAAATTATTTATTAATATATTAAACTTTTGTTTTATCTAGATTAAAATATTTAATTATGATATTTTTACATAATTTTAGAAATTATAATTATTAATGAGTTATTAATTTCTGTATTAATAAATTTTAAATTTGATTTATTTTTATAAAATCAATTTAATAAAAAAATTAAAAATTTATAAATAATTTGATAATAATTAAAAAAAAAATTATGTGTGATATAATAATTATTTTTGGATGAAAAATTTATTTATGTTCCTGGTTCGATATTATAATAATAAATTTATCATAAAATTCTAAAAAAATATATATTTTATATATTAATTACACAATATATCTAAACTGTGTTTACCTCCAAATGATTTTTTTGGTGTGAAATCAGTTTATATAAAAATATTGGTAAAGTAACTCTTTATATTTTTCTTTCTCTTCACTTTCAATTTAAGTGTTTAAGGAGTTCGACACTTCTTTTCAAACTTTTCAGAACTCAGTTTTCTCTTTTTTTTTCTCTCTTTTTGTTGACATACATCTCCCAAATTCGAATACCCCTTTTATATTTGTAATCAAAGTCTTCAACTTTGGCTTTCTTTTCATTCATATGATTCCTCTCTGGGTGGTGGGAGTGGCAGAATTTCAAGGAAACCAAGAATTATGTTGCCTTTGTTCTTCTCAGTAGCTTTCTCTGCTATTCCTTTGATCCTCTATATTCCACCTATCAGAAGTTTAAACCTCTTTGTAGAAACCATGGAAGACATGGAAAGAGAGTCAAGAATCTACACCATCAGGATCTACTCACGCCTGCATGTGGCTTGGACAAGGCTAATGAATTATATACTGCGCATCATCAGGTAGATTCATTGAACAATGGCCTTCAACCAGATCTTAATGGAAACTTTTTGTTTTTCAACCCTTTTACTCTTTCACTGATTTGCTCTGGATTCCTTTGAAGAAGTTGTTTGATACTTTTGGGGCAGTGCTTGTTCATATTGCAAGATTATGTTCAGTACAATTATTGCAATGTTTTAAAATATGATGCCATTTTGTGATCGCTGTTTCTTTTTGCAGAAATATTTTGTGATTCTTATCTGATGTTCATGTAACCTATCAAACTGAATAATCACAGAATTTTCTAGTCTTTATCATATTTTTTAAGAAATGTTTTACTTTTGTGTGAATCAATTTTGTTTATGATTATCTTTTAGTATTGGATTCACTGTTTATTTGCACCAAACAGTGAGAAAATTTGGATCAGTTAAAAGATGTTGATGTGCACCAAAATGAAGGAATCCAACTTTTTTTCTGTCAAATTGGTGAGGAAATGCAGAGAAAGTGAGAAACATATCAACCAAGTTTTATTAATCATAAGGTTCCAACATAGAATATGAACTTTACTTTTAGAGATTTAGTGAAATGAATCCACTTTATCAATTATTCGTCTCTGTTATCTACCATTCTTTTGCAACATCCATAAGTTTTTACTTTTGAAGATTTAGTGCTAAAGTAAGATAGGTGTTTTTATGTTATTATTATTTGGAAAATATTAAGTAACTTCCATTTAGAGTTAACAAATAAATATTTAATGATATTAATGTTTTTTTTTTAAAATTATTAGTGTTTTTAAGACATTCGGATCTCATAACTTTTTCTATTTATTTTTACCAATTTTGTTTGTACATAATTCAAAATAAAAATGTATAATGAAATACTTCCTTAGTTTATTTTATTTATCAGAAGAAATTTGTATCTTTTAATATATTTTTTTATATGAAATAAATTATGTCCAAAGAAAAACACTTGTTTTATGTATATTTAAAGATTCTAATAATATTAATTATTATGTGTATCAATATTATGATTTACAATTACTTTTTATTAAAAGGTATAACTATTCTACTCTTTAATTAATTATATTTTACTTCTTAAAATTATTAATTTCTTAAAATGATTTTTAATCTCATATTAAATAAAGATAATTTATAAAATAAATTTAAATATGATACTACTTTTTTTCTCAAATTTTTTTTAATGTGTAATTTAGAAAAAATTAACTACAGAAAAATAAAACTTTAACCAATTTAAAATCAAAAGTTTGAATGTCTAATTTGTTTAAAACAAGAGATAATATATAGATTCAAATTTTAGCACGATTATACTTATGCCTACTCTTCATGGTTATTTTGATTTTCAGTGCATTCATTGCTTTATCATAGCAAAATAATACTAATTTTTAGTATGATCATTTTGATCTAATATCACCATATATTTTGAGATAAAAAAATTTCACATTCTTCTGAAATGAAAATATTAATTTAGTATATATATTATAGGTTGATTTTTAGATTGGTAATGTTGGCTAACTTAATTGAATTTAATAAAAATATTTATAATTTTTTTATTAGTTTTTTTTCACAAGTTATCAAAATAGAATATAAGTTTCACTAATAAAACTATAATAAAAATAAATTAAAGTTATAGTAAAATAACTTTCTAACTTTATATAAGATGACTTAATTTTATGAATCAAAATGATAAAAATATTTACTTTCATAAACACTTTTAATTGGATATTTTATTTATCAATTTGGGAGTTAAGTCATGATGATTTGAAGATGTTTGTTGCCTTATCATAACTTAAGAATATTTATTGAGTCATCATGATTCAGGAATGCTTGTTGAGTAAATTATATCTTGATATAATTTAAACATTCATGATTCCATGAGCATTCTCTAGATATGACTTTGAAATTGTTTAATCATGTTGAAATATACTAGAATTCTAAAAGGGAAAGATTTGAATAGAATTTAAAATTTTTTTGTAAAAGTTTTCTAAAAACAAGATGAGGTGATTTTAATAAGGGTTAGATAATCAGATTAAAAATCGTGTAATACTTATGGATTTTTAAAATAAGTTTGAACAGAAAGATATAAATGTGTAGAAGGTTATAAATATTTATTTTATACAAGTTGACTTCAATTGAGTGATTTTTTTTCTCTTTTAAGAAACTAGAGAGATTTCATTAATCATTATACAGATTTGACAACTTATATGAATATATAGTAACACTCTTAACAAATAATTTAACTCCTTTAAAATTAAAGAAACAAAAATATTTTATAATCATTAAGTCACTTCTATCTTTATAAAATATAAAAAAAAAATTGATGGAATCAAACACAAAATCTAAATAATACAACAAACAAAAATGATTGAGACAAAAATAAGACTGATAGAACCAAAACAACACCTTCTCTATGATGTGAGTTGCATAACAATTCTATTGATGCATATCTTTTATATAAGAATGATTCTTTCCTATGTGCTTGTGCATTGTTCGTATCTCAACTACATTTACCCTTTTCATCAAAAACCTATATGTATCCGATATGTATCTCATTGGGATGTCCCTAGAGGGTAATTTGGATGTCTATAAAGTATTTTTGTCTCACCAAGTCCTCAATATTTTCTTGATTCCATACAAAACCTCTCCCTGTTAATGGTGTATTTTTACTTTTTCATTCCATGGCTTTCATTTACCTTGGTCGCACTTTGATTCATCCAGATAACTTGTTAACAAAATCTTTGTTCTAGTTCATTTGTATTGAATCATCATCAGTTTCATGTATTGAATCATTCATGGTACAAACAAGCATACATTTATGGGAAAACATAGTACAACAAATTAAGAAAGAATAGCTACAGTTTATATAAAGAAACCTAAATAAAACAGTGGTGTTTTACCTCATTGAAGATTACTAATATTAAGAACAAATGAAAGAATGAAATAATCACTTTTCCCCAGGTTTCAATAAACTCAGCTTGACAGTGTGCAAGGCTTTAGGAACCAAAACATGTCCAAGGCTTTTGTTTCTCTTCCATCAACTATTGTACTGTTTCTGCTTTTCTCTACAGAAGACTCCTTCACGATTTCCTTGTTTAATTCAATTTCTTCAAGTATTCCTCTTTCCTGCAAGAAGAAAGAAAAAAAAAAAAAAAAAAAAAGGCATATTAGTAACAATTGAATGGTATTAAGTTAAAGAAGTACAAGCACTCAGATCCTGAAACATTCAAAAATTAACTTTTAAACAATGCCTAAGTTATAGAAGTGAAACAAGCACATATCTTAACTTCATACAAATTTATAGAAATTTAATATTCAAACTTTAACTTTTTAACAAAGCCCATGTCGTAGTAGGATTGGAAAGAGACGTGTTGAAGTTGTATGTAGTTTGCACCAAAACAAGAATAATTTAGTGAACAAAATGTAAATTGGTGCTATTTAAGTATTTAACATTGAAAGAAGTGTAGTGTTTAATGGTGTTTGCTAATCTAGATCAGAATCTGTGCAAAACTAAACAATATGCATATTGCTACATTTTCATGATCCTTTCAAGTATAATTAGATTATACAGGCTATATTATGCTCTCTTGATCAGGATCAGAATGTATTCAGAACAAAACACTATGCATGAATTGCTACATATTCATGATCCTTTCCCCTATATCATCATTAGATGATACAGGCTATGTATATTATGCTCTCTTGATATGGAGGAGAATGACCTACCTTAAAAGATAATTCATGAAAATCTACCAAAAAGAACTACATAACCTTTTTATCTTAATCCATTCAAATTCTTTGGTATTAAGAATATAACTTGATCATGTTTAATCAAATGTTAGCATTGTCTTGTATCAATCTGAAAAAGTTCAACCCTATAAATGCTGCTACAAACATACCATTAGCCGGGATTTGTAAGCCTTTGAAGGGGCAGGTTTGTTCAATCCACGTGCAGCAGAGAAGCACTGGGGAGAAGGAGGATTTGTTCGAATTTGTTGTAAACTCTCCTCCCTCTTGTGCTTTAGATTCTCTAGGTCAAGAGTTATAGGCATGTTCTCTGCCTCATCAGGTCTTCTGCAGAATACATTAAAACACAATTGGTTACGCAGGAAATGTTAGAATGTGGTGGTAACTTGCAGTTTTTGATAATCAAGTTAGAAAACAGTTTACAGTCACTGAACTACAGATTGTTCTTTGTTCAATAATTTGAAGAAGGACAATGTTAAAGTCCTAGTAAAAAATTCATGGGCTAGTATATAATTTTCTTCCCAAGGGGGAGTATAACATAAAAAATAGTTATTCATGATGCACAAGTGAAGTGTTTCCTGGGTAGCTTTTTCTTTTGTGAGAAAATTGACCCTACCACAAACTTTATGAATTACACAACTACCTACACCAAATTTGTGGCTAACTTAATCTTTAGAAACAGAAAAATAGACTGAAAACAATGTACATCTTCGTAATTGAAACCGTCATAATTCTTAGAATTTCTAATAGAAACCATCATAATTACGCATCGATTCAAGGAAGAAGGATATGCTTACTTTTTTCTCTGTTGCTTCCCTTTTACACACGTTTCCTCCAATCTTTCAGCCTTACTTACTTCCAGCAGTGGCTTCCTTTCTTTCTCATTTTTATCTGACTCTGTCAAAGGTTGAACAGAACAAGGGGTCTTCTCTACTACCTCTTCACTCTCTTTGGGGCTCAAATTTTCTGCATTCTCTCTCTCCCTAGCTCTTATTGCCAATTTCTTCAATTCATTGCAGAATTCCGTGATTTGATTTAGAATTGGCCTACCCGCAAACAAATTCTTGGCAGATAGAGTTGATCTCAAAGAAGGCATCCTGTGATCCTCGAAGGTATCATCAACCACTTTCTTCTTCTCTTCACTAGACTTAATTGCTTCCTTCACGGGGTTTACTTTAGAAGGAGGAGGAGTAAACAAATTCGGGTCATGGTTTTCACTGTCTTGGTTGAATCTAAATTTATCAGCTTGGGGTGAAGCTGAGGATAGCGCAGGCATCCTTCTCTTGATTTTCACATCTCTGTAACAAGATACAAAACTGGTGAATTTTCAATCTCTCAGCACAATCTTCAATTGCAAGTTATAAAAAAAAGTGACATTTACAAGTACCTTCTATTTTTGTCACCACATGGAAGATTCTCGGAAACATAACCCGGACTACAACCCTTCTAGAAAAGACAAAGAATAAAAGAACCTTAGAATGCCTCTAAAGACCATAATTAGAATCTCAGCATGAGAAAAGCAGCTCAAGGTTAAATTTATCAAATTGAGAAACACCCAAGATTGATAATCTCACACTAAACAAGAGGAAAGATAAAAGAAAGGGAAAAACCTTGGAAGGAGGAGTTATTGATCTGAGAAAATCCTCTGCTGTCTTGGGATGTTTGCAATCTGCAAAACCCACCAAAATTAGTAAGACGAGTTTTGAAATTCGCTTCACAAACATGATTTCGGCAACAATATCAAACCCTTTGGAGTCAACGCAACCGCAATTAGATTCACATTTATCGACAATGTTTCACAACATCAACAATTACAACAAATTGTGACTGCAAAATCCAAAACTTTGGGTAGACCGATATAGAAAAAGAAGCAATCTTTGGCACACCCAGATGCAAATTCCCTTGAAAGAAGGTGAAAAGAAGGGGAAGAACGATACCAGGCTTGCAGAACCAAGCTTCATCAGCGTGATCATTGATGGAGTGGTCAAGGGACAAGAAGTCGACCCACTTGGGCGCGTTGATGTGTTCGAAGAGTTCGTCTTCCACGAAGTTCCACTCAAGTCTCTTCCAGTCAATTTTCGCGGGTTCCATTGGCGAAAGGGAATGAGAGAGACGAGTGAGTTAATAGAGAAAGCGTTGAGGCAGTGAGTGTGTGCGCACGTGATAGTGAAGAGTGCAAATGTGACCGTTATGGGTCTGAGGGAAAAGAACAATGAACGTTGGGAACCGACATTGCTCTTCCCATATGCTTTTGACCGTTGGAGTTCTTCGTTGATTCATTCATCACTGCTTTTAATTAATGAGTCTTCATCACAAGATGATTGTAATATAATAATTATTTTCTCATTTCTTTTGTCTCTAAAAATCATTTTTATTTTTTCTCTAATATAAAATTTTACTGATTTCATTATGCTAGTTAAAGTCTTCCATGCATAACTCTACAATTTCTAAATCTTGAATCTGAATCATTAAACAATGCACAAATTTAAATATATGAATGTTTTAAATTAATAATGTTGAATAAGATTAAGATAATTAAAATTTATTTTTATTTCATATTATTTTAAAATGTTTTTATGTGTGGATTAAATTAGAAATGTAATTATTTATTTTATGAAATAAAAAATATTAAATTAATTTAATTAACACAAAGAATTAAGTGGTTAGATTTCTCTATCAAACAAAGAATTAAGACATGTAGACTAATTAATGACATAATGAATAAAATTTACACAAGTGTAAGATAAAAATTGAGTAAAACTCTTAAATTAATTGAACTGAATTTTTTAAACTTAATTAATAATCCTTCATTCCTTTCTTTAAGCATACACTTCATAAATATTCGGAATTGTCACCAATTAAAGATGCCATGCATATTAAAAAAAACTACCTTTTCTATTTCTTTCATTTAGTAGTATGCAAATATCAACAATTAAGAGAAGATAAATTAAGGATAAACAAATAATTTAGTCATTAAATATGTGAAATGTTATTAATTTAGTTGTTAAAAAGTATAAAAAAATCTTATTTAATCTATATGTAAAAAATTATAAATTGATTTTTAAACATTTAATTAATTACAATATCAATTTAATTTAATATTAAATTAATTTTAAAATTATAAATATTTGTGAGACATACATTGATCAATTAAAGTAAGGAAGAGAGTAAAAATATGTGATTAGGTAGGAACAAAATGAGTGAAAATGGTAAAAAAAAAAAAAAGAGATCCCAAAGAAAATTAAATTTATATAATGTGGTAAAAACTCACAAAATTAACTGCTCCTCAAAAACAATTATACAGTCCATGCTTTTGTGTTGTATATAATTATCTATATTTACTGTAGACTAAAAACAATATCAAATTATAAATTGGTTTGAGTTTGACATCATTTAATTTGGATCGAGCAATTGAAAAAGAAAACTTGAAACAAAAACCAATATACCTAGTAAATCAGTGGACTACCTTTGATGACAATTTTTTAAACATGTATGGATCAAGTTAAGCCAATACATTCACTTAGCCTTTATATAGATGGTGGGAAAGAAAATGAAAAAAACAATAAAAAAAAATATAAAAGAATATATGTATTTGATCAGAAAGAAGATAAAAAAAAAATTATGAAATCAGAGTTATACCCTTAATTTTAATTTTTTTTATTTAAATCCAATGAAAGCACTAAATGCAAGAAAAAAAAAAAAAAACCACAGACAATGTGAAAACACATAATCTATTATGCTCATGCATGCACACAATTAAAATGTATAAGGTAGAAGAAGACAACCATGAATAGAAATGGGCAAACTGGTATCTATAAATTGCCAGTATATGTCTTTCCCTCTGCTGACAGTCATTGTACAGGGGAAAGGGTTCATTAAAGTGAAGCCTACTTCTTCAATCATATCAACTTATATCAACTCAACCAAACCCAGGTCTTTTCACTCACAGTTAAATCTCATAACTGGACCAAACAAAACCTAACCACAAGTCGCCCCGGAATACACCTTTTATCATGTCACAAAAGCATATATATTGGGTCTTTTGCGTTCAAAAACAACTCATCTTTCTTCGAAGGGAATTCTCAACTTTTCTACGATACGATACCCCTGCTACTTTATTCGCCTACCCAAAGATGCAACATGCTGTTTATTTAGTTAATAAATAGACCTCTTGTGACTAAATGAACAATATATATAAATACTGATAAACAAAGCACAAGGAAAATAACGAATCCAAATAATACTGGTATACCTGAATAGACCACTTTTCACCAATAACGAGAATCATGAAAGCAAAGAATTCATCTGCACTTTATTCTAAAAAAGATAACCTTGAACATGTATCACATATTTTAAAATCATATCAAGAAAATGGAATTCCAGGTGGCAGTCGCTTATCCTGCCACTCAAATAAATCATATTTTCCGAAGTTACCCACCATGAAATATAAAAAGGTTTTTGGGACAATGTCCCATCATCTAGTAAATTTATTATTAAACAAAATTTGCGGCAGCAATTAGTCTAAACTCTCGGAATGCAAATGGTTTTTCATCGCCATCTAAAAATAAAAACTGATTCTTAAGCACCACTAATAACTCTTAAGCACCACCAGAACCATACTTCTTGCCGAACACAAGAACCTGCAACTTGTCGTATCCAGCAAGCACACCAGCACCTGCAACAGCACGGAGGATGTTGGCACCAGCACCCTTGAACAAGGACTTGGCACCCTCATTCTTCAGAATTTGTTGGAATGCATCCAAGGAACTCTTGTACTTCACAGCTTCACCAGAGGTCATCATCATTCTTCTTCTCACAGTGTCAATTGGGTAAGATGCTAGACCTGCACCATTGGTGATGAGCCATCCAAGGGCAAAGCTGGCGAAAAAGCTATCCTGCAATCCATACCAGGGAAATTACATTAGATTTCATTAAATAAAAATATCTCAAGAAGCTTTTACTATTGCATTAACAGGATTAAGAAATTCATGCATAACTTCATTATTTCAAATGTAATATGGTGATTATAAGTGATAAAAAAAACTCATACATCTGATTTCCACCCTAAAATTAAGTTTTTCTTTTGATTTTGGCATATATTAAAATTATTTAATGGGGAATACTCGAATTGGTCTATAAAAAAAATCAAGAATAAAAATTTGGGACATTTTAGTCATTGCATTCAAAGAATAGACCGACTAAAATATCTCACTTTTATAACAAGGACTATTGATTAACTTTATACACGACTAAATTAGATTAAAAAATTTAAATACAAAAACTAGGTATTTATGTACTCATACTTCAAATGAAATGAGTAACACACTTTACAAAAACGTAGCACACATCCAGTAATGCACCTTAAATGGTTAACCACACGACACGACACAACATAACATATTGTAACACATCATATCACCACTAAGTAACTACTACACATAAAATAATTGTTAAAATACGACTTTGAAACACAACAAAATTTTTAAAGACTTTCAGACTTTTAAAGACATCAAATAAGAAACAGGGTTAAAAAACATAATTAAACTGAATATCACATATATCAGACATAAAGGGCAAAAACCAACCTGCAATGATCCAGTGAGGACAACTGGTTTCACGGAATCATACAATCCAAAATACAGACCACGATACACAATGATTCCAACACATGAGATGTTAAAACCACGGTAGAGACCAGCAACGCCATCAGATGCCAATGTCTTCCTGTAGACATCAACAAGACCTTTGAATTGTCTTTCTCCACCCTTTTTGGCAGCCTTAGCATCATTGGCAAGACGAGTACGGGCATAGTCAAGAGAGTAAACAAATAAAAGGGAGGATGCACCAGCAGCACCTCCAGAGGCCAAGTTGCCAGCAAACCATTTCCAGTAACCATCTCTATCCTTCTTGAAATTGAAGAGCCTCTTGAAATAGTCCTTAAATGCAAAGTTCAAAGCCTGATAGAATTCAAACAGCAAATTCAGTATCACATATTATATCAGAACTTTGATGTTCAACTAGAATTGAAGTTTTACATCTGATAAAAGATTGTATGTTAAATAAAAATGTTTTTCCAAAGTAAAAATTTAATCTGATTGAAAAGCAAAAAATTAAATCTCTATAGAACATTATCTACATTTTTTCTAAATAAAAAATATAAAATAACTAACCTGGGTGGGGAAATAACGGATAACATTTGCAGTGTTTCCTCTCCATAGAGCAACAACACCCTCATCGGCTATTGTTCTTTTAAAACAATCACCAATACCCTTGTAGGGCTCAGAAAGCCTTCCAGTTTTGATCATCTCATCCTGGTTCTGGATCAAAAGCTTAATACGTTCAATGGGAGCAGCAGCAGTTTTGGAGACAGCTGCTGAAACACCTCCCATGAGAAAGTCAATAAGAAAATGGCCTTTCTCTGCTGGGGCTGCAACGAATACAGGGGATGCTGTTGTTGCAACAGCAGACAAATCCATAGTAGTTTTGCACGAGGGCATCACATTATACTGCAATGCAGCATTCGAGTAGTTCCCAAAAGAGGGTTTTTGGTACATAGCAGGGTGGCGGAAAGCTCCATCATAACTCTCAATACCAGATGAAAAACCAGATCGGAGATGGAGCTGGCCAGCAACCTTGTCCATGATTGTAGGGTGTTGGACTTGATCAACCATGATGGCTCTCCTGAAGAACAAAGTGTCCAATGTCAAATAAAGTTAGTAAACTTAGCAATCTGACCATAACAGCAGAATGGAAAGGCATTCAGAAACAATAAGCATTGACTAAGAAATAATGAAAAGGCACAATTAATCAAAAAAATTTCATTACTGATAGCAAAAGGTTTACTATTTCATAGTCAAAAAGTGTAGAGAAAGTTTGGAACAGAATTCACACTGAAATCCAAAAGCATTGATTAAAAAAGAACGACCTCAATTAGTACAGGAAGCCCATCAACATCAGGACACAAACAAGAAGCAACCACGGTGGTAATCAGAATATACAGTTAATAAATGATTAACTATGAGAAAATTTGTCTGACACAAGTCCTAGTACAGAATACACCCTCATCCAAAAGTATTAATAAAAAGTAGCACATTGAGTCCACCTATATATAGTACAATAATCCTATCAACATCAGGACACAAGGTAGAAACAACCTTACAGATAGTCATGATATAAAAGTTAATAGTTAATAACTACCCAAAAAAAATGACCGACAGAAGCCCTTATGCAGTAAGGCAAAGTAAAATAAGCGCTCCAATTTATTTGTGATACAAAATGTTCTGTTATATATCGCTAAAATATAGATGAAAACTAGTATAATCAGTAAATAAAATAGCAAATATATTTTAAGGAGAAAAAATAGACACTAATATCATTCATAATCACACAAAATATGTTCAACCTTCATTCGATTCTCCCAAATAAAGAAACAAAAAAAATCGTAAAAATTGCCTTTGAAGGCGTACAAAAGGATCAGATCTCAAAAGTTAGAAGCCTTGAAAACAGATCCACGATGACTGACAGTTGAAACTTCCCAAACAATTAGGAACGCTATGACAGAAAAAACAAATGGAAAACTGCAGTCAAAATCTAAGGTAGATCGTCAAAAGAAAGTCAGATTTAAATCAAACAATTAAAGAAAAGTCTAAATTTGCTAGATTCTTGTGTATCATCAAAGAAAAAAAAAAGACCCATCAATCCAAACAGAAAGAGTATGACCTTTGCACTAAAACCCCACACACAAACAGATTCAGCGTACAGATCAAGCCGTTCAGGATCAGATCACACATGAACAAACCAACACAGATCTATCACTTCTTCGGATGTAACAACAAACCAACATTGCACCAAAGACATGCAAACCCACAACGAATCAGATCGAACAAAAAAAAACAAAATAATAATCCATTGTACAAAATCGGAAATTAAAACATCACGGAAAAGATAAAAACTGAACACAAGACAGAATATGCAGCACATGCAACAACAGATCTGAAGAGCAATGAACAAAAGGGTAACAAAATACTTCAGATCGAGACTAAGAGAGCAAGAAAGAGAGGGGAGGGTTTTACCTTTCACAAACCAAAAGGGTATTGAGAATGCGAAAGGATGAGAGACAGAGGAACACGGCGTGCTTTGAACGGAGTGAAATGGAGCCTAGTTGAACCGTTTTTATATGAGACCTAAGTGTAATGGAGCATGAACTCGGGACACGTGTCGTTTTTTCATTGGTTCTCACCCAAATGGGCCATGATTCCAACCCTATTCACCGTCCAAAAGAGTCGTGGGAACTTCCAAAGTCTAAAAGTGACAATTCAATTAAAATTAAAATTAACAACATAGAATTCTAAATACAAAATTTAGAGGTCAGAAATAAAAAATAAATAAATTGGTGACACTTTTTACTTTTTTATTTATTACATATTACGTAGAATTTTTAATTATTATTTTTTATGTATTATATATATAATTACATATATACAAAATTTAAAAAATAAATTCGTTATTACAAAAATAATTTTTTTAATTGTGACTAAATTAATCTATTTAACCTTGTGTATCAAATCAATATTTTAAAAATTCAATGTTAAATAAATTAGGTTAGACCGAAATCATGTTAAATTAGACTGATAATAATGTCTATTTTGATAGATATATAATTCATTATAGATTTTAATTAATTTTTTATATTTTTTTAAATAGATAATTATATTGACCAATTAATTAATTAAAATTTAATTTAAATACATTTTTAAAATATTATTATAGAAAAATTTAATTATATACATGATAATTTATTTTATAATTTTATGAAAAAAAGTTATTATTAATTTAATTCTAATTATTATATATATTCGTATAAAATTTAATTAATTTAAATATATTAATATTAACGATTTATTTAAAGATATAATATATAGAAAATTAAATATTCAATACATTTCAATAATATCATTACACATTTACATTTTTTATTTTAAAATTTTATTTTCTATTATTTTACATCATTAATTACACGATTTTCATTTCAAATATTACCTAATAAATTATGTGTATTTAAATACTTTCACCGTTATTTATAATTTTAATAATTTCTTCTTCATAAGTTCATTCTAATTAAAATTTTGCTTCATTTATATAAATTCATTATAATTATACGTAGTTTTGTTTTTATCAATAATAAGTCCAATATTTAGTTATTTTGTTAAAGAAACCGTTTAAAACAAATAAAATTTGATCAATTGAAATTTTACATTTGTAATACATAAATCACTTGATTAGTATAACTAAAACCTGATTAACTTAATCACAAAATTATTTATAATAATTTTAAAATAATATTCATCAATTGAAATTCTTTCATCAAAATATTTAAAAATAATTTTATATTATTTTTTTCAAGTAATCTTATCTCATTTTATTTTTTTTCTTTTACATAAATTATCATATCTTATATTTCTTTTTCTCCATATAAACAATATAAAAACAACTTATAGAATCTTCAAATTTTAATTAATTTATTAATTTATTAGGTTTTATTTTGTAGTAATTAAATTAAACACATAAAATATAACTAATTTATATGCATTAATGCTATTCAAATAATTATAATATTAAATTCCTATTACACAAATCTACTATTGTAAATGGACAATAAAAAATTTAAAATATATGAATAATTCAAAGACTTAGTTATCTATAAACAAAATTATTCATTTTAATAGAAAATTATTATATTTTACACTTAAAAAATAATTGTTTTAAGAAAAAAAAAATAGTTGGACTTTGAAAATTATTACCAGATCTATTTTGGTTGGTGGTAGATTCAAACGTAGACGGATGACTCTTCCAAATAAATAAAAACGTGCTTTTTCAAATTCAAAGATCAATAATTGACCTTAATTAATTTAGATAAATAAATAACATACTTAATCTCAACTAATAATAAGACATAAAAATATTATGTAGCTGTTTTAGTGTATATATATATATATTACAATTTTATTTTTATTCACTATATTTATTAAATTTCTATAAAAAAAATAGTATTGTTATTTTTATTTTAATAGATGTATTTTGGCACATAAAATAAATATAAAGTGAAATCATATATTTTCATTTTTCTATATTATTTATACAATATTATATAGAGGATTATATTTATTTTAGTGTTTTTTTTTTCTGAATTTTATTCCTTTAATTTTTTTTAATATAACTTTTAATATAATATGACTCATCTTGTCCATATATTTTTTTATTTTCAAAACTTCGTTTTTTCGAACAATTTTTTAAATCTTTCTCTTTAAATTTTTCTTGTTTTATTTATTATTTAAACTTTTATTATTTTTTAGGGTATAATTGAGACTGATATTATTTCATATTTAATTATTAAAAGAGAATTTTACAACTTAATTGTATAATTTTTTTTAAATAATATCATTTTTTAAAAGAATTCTTTAATAATAGTACAATCTTTAAAAATCAAAAGAATTACACCTCAAAGTTATAATTAAAAAGTTGTAATATTTTAAACATGATATTTTCTCAATTCAAATTTATTGTCGTTTTGACAATATATATATTTTATTTTATTTTCAAAAGGACATAGTTCGAACCTAAATAAGAGACAATACTTAGTTTGTGTTTTTCCCTCTTCCTTCCTTGGTATGCTGGCGGAAACTTGCAAGTAACACTGGCAGCTGAAGAGAACGGCGTCGTATAAAGCTTCGAACACTGAATATGGAAGAAAGACGAAACCAACAGAAACACGACGACGACGAAGAAGAAGAAATGGTTTGCTTAGATGCATCGTTCTTCGTGGATGACAAGTAATTCCCCACCTTCCCTCTTTCTCTCTTCGCCTCGCTCTCAAATTCTGATGATTATTTTTTCTTTCTTTCTTTCTTTTGTTTTGAATTTGAAGTTACCAGCTGACGAAATTCACATTCGGTTCACAAGATATTCAGCTCTACTGTCTCCATTCTGCTTCTAGTGAGTACTTTTTTTTTTTTTTTAAGTTTAATTTATTTTATAAAATTCTAAAAAACGCACGTGCTTGTTTATGGGTTGTACAACTTTTTCGGGGAAAAGTTTGATTAAAAGTTTGTATATGTTTTTTTTCTTTAATATTGATTAGTAAGTTCGAGTAGAATCATGTTAAAGGGAGTGTGCATTTCAATGTTTTCATTTTTTTATCGAAGCATAATTGTTGTGCCTGTGTTTGTTTCTCATTCTCAATGGCCGTTTATACTCAGGGTTAACAAACCAAAAATGGTCATGGGAAGTAAGTGAACAATTAAGAAGAAAACCAAAACTAGTTGTTCAAAAATGGTGTTTTGAGAGAAACTGTTTGAGTATATAATATGATACAAATTTTGTCTTCCTTAAGTGCGAATGATTGCATTCATAATCAATTAATGAGTAATCAGGAACTAATTTGTGGTTTAGCTGTGCCTAACTACTAGCTAACAATTAGGAACCATTGCTGTTGCAATTGAGCTGACCATGCATACTCACAAATAGGGAATGAGATCCTTTATATAGGGTGTGAGTCCCGCATCATTTAGTGGCTCTCACATGAGTTTTGGTATTTCATTCCACAATAGTTACTGTGTTGGAAAGAGTGAACACACGGTGTCTCTTTGCTTGGCACCTATTTTGCTTTCTGTATCTTCTATTAGCTTCGGTCAGAATACTAATTATCTTTTGAATCAGCTGATTTTGATTTGACAGGGCAGCTGGTGTGGCCAGGAGCCATGTTGTTGAATGATTATCTTTCGAAAAATGTTAACATGCTTCAGGGTTGCAGTGTCATTGAGTTAGGTTCTGGTGTTGGTATGTATGTTATTAGTTTTACAAATCAGCAGTACTTCCTTAATCACTCATTGTTCATGATTAAATTGTCTTGTTATAAGCAATGAATTACTTATCTTCATAGTTACTTTATTATCTTCCAAAATCCAAAACATTACAGGGTACCTAAACCTATCACGGTAGTCAAAATCACATGATGAGTTGTAGGATCACATGATACTTCTTTTCATTTGTTTGGGTGAGATTAGCTGAGATTTGTCATTTTTATTGCAGAGATGGTGGGATTAGATTGGACAATGCCACTATACTGGCCAAGTTGTTCATTTTCAACGATGAAAATCCAAAGACCTCATAGCCCCAAAAATCATTTTTGTCATGCATGGGGGACCACTATCCTATGCCCTATGGGTTCTTTCTAGGGTTGCTTGATCTCCTCTCTATAGGAGCTTTCAGTTATGGATTGTTAGTGATTTCATATCAACTAGAAATATAACTAAACTATAATATGTGAGGTATAAACCTCACCTTACAAACCGGTTTTGTAGGGTTGAGTTAGATGTATATCTACTTTCTAAAGTCTTAGTGAAGTTTGTTGGACCTATTGTGCCACTTGTTATTGGACCGTTATCGGACCACCTTTAATATCCAATCCCGCACTCAAGATGTCTATTACTTGGTGTGAGGGGGTGTGTTGGGTGGATCACTCATAATTTTCATGTTCTCAAGATATTCATTCCTTGGTGTGAAAGGATGTGTCAGTGATACCATATCGACTAGAGATATGGTTAAATTATAATATATAAGTAAGATATAAATATCATCTTACAAGCAGGTTTTGTAGGATTGAGTTAGACCCATATCTACTTTTTAATATGGATGATGGCTAGACCTCTTAGTGGTGCTTTGAGTCTTCAACTTCTCTCCTCCAATCTGCTTCTGCTTAGGTTCAGAGCCTTGCTGTTGTATAGTTGCTGCTTCATCCAGCTTGTGTGCTTTAGTCATCTGTTATGGACTTTGTTCTATGAACTGATTGTAATCATGTCTCTTGTGAAAATGTCACCTTTTAGTTTTGTGTGTGTATTTTATTTAATGAGCTGTAACTTGTGTTCTCACATGATTTTCAATTGGTTGGAGTTTTAACACTTAACTTAATTAAACTTTAGTTGTAATACTAAGTTGTTTTGGTATACATACATAAAGACATTCAAAGTGTAGGTAGGATCCTTCAAATTGAGTACAATTTCATGTTTTATGTATTTCTAACCCCTCCTGATCCTAGGCAGGATCTCAATCTTGATTGTTCTGATATCCTATCCTTATTTTGTATAATGTCAAGACCTTGATGCTATGGATGGTTGTGCTTTCAATCTCAGGTATTACTGGAATACTTTGCAGCAGATTCTGCCATAAAGTTGTGATGACAGATCATAGTGAAGAAGTGCTCAAGGTAGGGTTGTGAGAATCTGTTTGTATGACACATGGTACACCTTCTTGGTTATCTTCTGTATAGCTTAATATTCCGTCTCCTATTAGATCTTGAAGAAAAACATAGAGCTGCATTCTTGTCCTGAGAATATTAGTTCTATTTCTCATGGTGAGTAAAATTCCTTCTATTGAAAGAATGGAAGATACATATTTGATTCACTGAAAATTTACATTTATGTACATGCAGAATTAGTAGTAGAGAAACTAGAATGGGGGAACACTGGTCAGATAAATGAAATATTGCAAAATCATCCTGGAGGTTTTGATTTCATACTTGGAGCTGATATATATATCCTTTATGTATTTATTCAACTGTTATCATACTTAAGGACTATGCTTATGTGTAGTTTCTTTTTAAAATCAGCTCAATTCTTGTTTCTTGTTTATAATTAATTTTATGATAAAGTCAAATATATATTTAATTTTAATTACAATTAATTTTATGATAAAATCAAATATATATTTAACAAAATCAAAATCTAAAATTATTATAATCACAATGGCCGATTTTGTTATCAATGGTTATTATAGCACTTTATCTTCTAAAGTGTGTTCCCCTCACTTTGAAGGAGCTAAATCAGATTCCAGGTATTTACTGAAATGAATTAGAAGATAAAATAACAAACATTGCAGAAAAACGTGATGCTTGAAATTAAAATAAGTTCATTTTATCAAGTTTTTCTGTAAAAGCATTTCAATTTCACTAAAATTTGAATTTAGAAACCTTGACAATTTGTACGCTTTCAGCAGTCAAGCATACCTATGCTCTTTGATAGTGTCAAACAGCTGCTGCGAGCTAGAGAGGGCAGAAAGTGCAAATTCATTCTAGCCTATGTATCAAGAGCTAAGACGTATGCAACCTTGCTTTTGTTCTTCTGTTTTATATTTATTCTCTTGGTTTAGTGAATATTCTTTACTACTTATTTTGTTTTTTTCATTTAAGAGATTGAATAGATTAAGTTTTGTCTTAATAATTTGATGTGTCTAAAATGTATGATAGGGAATAGATATTAAAGCAGCGTCCAGTAAATTTTCTTTGCTACTTTTTTGTTTGTTTGTGAACATACTCATCTCTAAGGTTGATTGTATTCAGTTTTATCTTTTGGATTTCATGTGTCTGAAATGTATAGTAGATAGTACGGGTATGTTTAGATAACCCTAAAACAGGTTCAAAACTGATTATGTGGTAACTAAATTTTTAAATCAGTGGATTTGTGTTGTTTCTAAATTATTCTTAGTTTGTATAAAACATATTTTTCTGCTACTTTCGTTGCATGTACTGTTTTGTAACTTGTGACTTGCTATTATCAAATAAGCATTGGTTCGTTTCAAAATTTTGGTCATAGTTTGTCTTGTAACCCTTGTGATCTCAATTGTTAATGCAGCTTCCCTTGCCTCCTAATTTTCCTCAGTTAAAGTCCCAATTTTCTTCTGAACATTTACCTCAAATCCAACAAATTATTTACCATAATAACAGCATTATCTGATTTTTAGAGTGCCATAGCTTATCTAGTCTGCATAGCAATTGATTTGATTGATCAAAACTATATTCATTGCCCTTACTTTATTGAATTTCCCTCCTTGCAGCATGGATTCGATGATTATTATTGAAGCTTCTAAGCTTCGGATGCAGATGAAGGAAGTGACTGGAACTCGATGCATTGTTGGGAATCTTGAAGGAGTCGTCTTTGAAGTTACTCTTGAATAAAGCTTTAAATATATGGTTGTTAGTTTTCAGAAATAGACATTGCATGTGACAACGAAAATTGATTGGGGGTGAGCAATGGCTGGTATTTCTATTTCCATTAATTGCTACTCCTCTGCAGAAAGCATGGTGTTGATGACTCAGGATATCCATGGACTTGATATATGGAAGATAAAGAATATGCAAGAAAGAATGCCTATCTTTCTTGATAGAGTCTATCTTCGAAAATATAATTCTGTATTTGAAGGGATACATAAACACCCACGCATGTTTATGACATATTTGGGTTGGATAGAGTGGAGTCTCTATCATCCCAAAGGTTTTTGTTGTGAACTTTGAGGGCAAGGAGAAGAAATTAGGAATTCAATGTGTTTATCATAAAATATCATCACACATCTTTTTACTTCTTAATGAAATAATTAATTTTTAATGCTAGACTTATGAGTTTTTATCATTGGTGTTTGATTTACGCTTTATCTCAGGTTTTATTATTATAAAGAAAATATTTCATAAACACCCAAATTATTCCTATTCATTCAGAGAGATTATTTTTTATAAAAGATATGATGTGATAAAAAAATAGAGAATATATAATATGTGCTTGTTAAGAATGATTGTATGTCATCAAACAATTATTATAACTATTTTCTCTACCTACAATTGTTCCAAGAAAATTACTTTTCGGATACCATTTTTCTGACAAATTCAATAACTCATTGGAAATTATTATTAAAAAAAATTATTGATAAAATATTTCAAAAAATTTAAATTTTATGTTTTCAGAATAAAACATTTCAAAATGTATTGTAATTTATTTAAAAGTATCATTTTGTAATGATAAATCTTATAATAAAATAGTTTAAAATGAATAATTTTAAATCAATTTTAAAATTATATATTTTAAAATCGTGGAATATATGGTTTTCATAATACTTTTGAGAATGTAATTTAGAATTCTTTTAATAGATTCTATCATCTACAATAAGATGGTGTAAGAAGAAATTATAAAAGTGTAAAAAACAATTTTGATTAATTATGAATACATAATTTTATTATAAGATATTCTAAAATAAATAATCTGGAATAGTTACGTGAATTTCAAATTTCAAATTTGATAGTTCTAATTTCAAAATCATTTTTTGAGGGATATGTAATATAAAAGTTTTTAATACATTTTGGATTAAAATATTAAGAAAATTATGAATCCCAAATGTGACACAGTTTCAAAGTTTTTTTTGTTAAAAAAAATATTTTTCTATCATGGGTTTTCCTTTAGATCAGAGATTATTTAAAAATAATTTATAAACACAAATTTTCATTTGACCAAATATTGGAATCAATATAACCACATACATTTTTACTAAAATTTTATGATTAAAATGATTTAAATACATTACAAAGAAATAGGTCAAGAAATTCTTTTGTCAAGAAAAACAAAATACATGAAAATTATATTAATTTGATTTTGTTTTGGACCCTTTTCTTCCCTCTCTTCTATATCTCAAACCATTGTTCCTGTATCTCTATGTTCTTTCATGGAATCCCTACAATTCACACCAAACTCCCACCAATACCAATACCTATTCCATTTCATGAACAAACTCCCTCCCAAACTCAAACCCAAAATTTCCTTCAGGGCCTTTTGTGCTTCTTCTTCTCATTCTTCTTCTTCTTCTTCTTCTTCTTCTTCTTCTTCTTCTTCTTATTCTTCTTCTTCTTCTTCTTCTTCTTCTTCTTCTTCCACTCTCACCCAAACCCAGAATCCGAGTGACCCTCCAATCATAGTTCCTGAAAAAAAGCGCAGGGTCAAGGCTTCTGGTACCCAATTCCAAGATAATTGGTTGGCTTCACTCTCTTACCCTTTTCCAGAAAAGACCCATCTTTTGAATGGTGAGCACGACCCCACCCGCCAAAATGACGGGTCCAAGTGGGTCCTTGGAATTGACCCTGATGTCTCTGGAGCTGTTGCACTGTTGAAAACAAACGGTTCCGTTTGTTCAGCTCAGGTACCGTGCTTCTTTTTGTCTCTGTTGGTTAAAGTCCTTCCATTTTTGTTCAGCACAGTTCTGTTGCATTGATAGCGTTATTAAAGGTTTCAAGTTGCTGTCATGGTAGCGAGTTTGTTGCAATTCTTCAAAAACTTTTATATTGTGGCTAAATGGCAGCAGAAGAGTGTTTTTTTAAAACATTATCAGGGGAAATAAGATTGAAACTTTGAAGTGCTACATGTGTCACATTGGTTTTTGCCTGAAGATTTGTCGGGGTTAGGTGTGGTTTATGATGTGCTGACATGGGATTTGTACGGTTTTGAATGTATGGCTTTTAATGGGCATGGATGGACTGTATTTTATGGGTAAGATTAGGCTCTGAATGTGACTGTAGGCCACTCCACTTATATATTATAATTTTATTTTATAATGAGATTTCTAAACACCTCCTCGTATCAAGAATATGATGGTCTAATATTGGGTGAAACAATAGATTTAACTTGACCACATTTCAATATCATACTAAAAATTGAATATGAACCTAATACAATTTTATAAAACCGGTTTATAATATGAATCTTATATTTCACTTATATATCATAATTTGGTATATTTTTAGTATTCCTCACAACAAAAAAAGGCTATGGAATCTAGATGAAGATTGATCTCAACAGTAAATTATATTCCTTTCCATTTTTGCGAAATGTTTTGGCATGAGATCATGTAGGCCTTTGGTTCATATTTTAAAAGCAGCTACTAGATTTTGTTCTAAACATTGTCTCCGTATTGATATCATTACTTTGACATGTGCAGGTATTTGACTCTCCTCATGTGAAAATACTTGTTGGCAAGAAAAATAGGACCCGGAGGCGCTTAGATGCCAAGTCTGTTGTTGAGTTGGTTCGTAGTTTTGATGCTCCAATTGGTATACTGTATTTCTTGTATTTCTTGTATTTTTATCTCAATATCTCTACATAAATGTGTAGACCTTTTTCTAAACTTCCTCTTTTGGGTTATGTGCTTCAACTAACTATTTGCTTCTATTTATACAAATGGTGGAAAATGAACCATTGTAAAATTTGGTTCAATTATCTGTTTTGTCATTTTTAGCAATTGTTTGTCTGCATGCTAAAGTCTTATATTCTGATCTTGTAAGAATCCTATTATGATCTGTTGAGATTGCAACTATGATATACTGAGGCAAGGCTGCTTACTTGATTTATTGTAAGAATCTTTATCTAATTGTGTGTGTGGTTCATATTTTATTGATCAATTTCTTTAATGCAAAATGTGGATTTAAAGGAAACTGTGCATGGACATAGAGTAGTTAATAAATAAAACAATCGGAGAAATCAATAGTATTTAAATTTGTATGATGTTAGTGATATAGAGTGTTAATGTTGTATTTACTTCTCTCCACTTGACTGTTATCATTTTTCTTTTTCTTGTTCCCTGTATCTATTTATACATGTTTTACTCTGTTTGCATCAAGTCAATAATAATCTCAGAATATTCAATTTTCCTCACTGCTTTTCTTTGGTTTCAAGTAGATCTAATGTCAAAAGTCACAAGTTTATCATTTACATCTGAAAAGATAAATTGATATTACCATTTTTCATGTGTATTTGATGAAGAATTTGTTGGACCTTTGGATGAAGTATCAATTCATGTTATTTCATACTTCATTTGCTTGTCCACTATCACATTTCTCAATCTGCTGGTTGTTCAAGTTTTCAACAGTAAATTTTAAACTATTGTTTTTCCCTTTTCATATTTCTTCTGAAGGTTGACACTCTTTATGGTTGGGTATTTGCCAATTAACTCTTGATTTCATCAGGAACCACTGCATATATAGAGCAGTCGCTCCCTTTACCACAAGATGGGAAACAGGTTGGTATGTTTGCTTTAAGTAGAACATGTTTCGTAGTTTTCTAAAGACTTCAAAATGTTTCTGTGTTAAAAACCCCGTTACTTTCTTAAATTGATCATTAATGCTAATGATCACCTGGTCTCGACATTGTTAATGTCCTTTAGGCTATCATAGTTATTATTGAATTATATGTTACAATTGTGTACTGTCAAATATCTGTCTTTAGTTTTGTTGTATTAATATTTTGAAAAGTGTGTTTAATTATTTTTACTCAAACTAATATTATTTCCCCTCCATCTTTTACTCTCAAGGGCTGGTGGAGTGGAGGATTTGGGTATGGGCTATGGATTGGCATCTTAGTTGCCTCAGGATTTTCTGTTATTCCAGTGCCATCTTTCACTTGGAAAGCGAAACTTGAACTCTCTGGAAGCATGACTTCTAAGGTTGGTTTAGTCCCAACTGTACAGATTAAAGTGGATGATTGCTAATTGCAGTGCTTTCAGTTTCAAAGTTTATTATTTCCAAAGATGTTTAAGCGAGTACTTAATATTTGCACATTATATTTCTTATAATTTGGGCTTAGGACCTAACTCAATTCTAGAAAATTAGCTTCTAAGCCAATGGTTACCAAAGCTTTACAAGGACTATATTGGTCATATATCTAATAAATGTGAGATATCAACACTCTTTTTAGCACTCCTTTGCTTGGAGTCATTCTTGTAAATAAGACTTCACAAACATAGATATAACTAACAGTTTTGTTTAGTATGACTTCGGCGTAAGTTGTTTCATCAGTTTCTAGTTTTAACTGTTTACATTTCACTATATCATCTATATCATATATTTGAAGTAATTTTTCATTGTACCTAAACTTAGGTTTTGATACGAAATTATGATTCACGATTCAAGAAATAATCTCGACGATTCATTATTTGAGTTCCAATTTGATAACCTTCTAGAATTATGATTAATATAATTAAGGGTTAGTGCCTAGGGTTTATGAACATATTTAACAATACATCAACACATTGTAATGCATCTTAGTTAATATAAATTCAATGTTTCATTATCTTTTAGTATCACTTCCTCCCTCTCTACCCAAAACCCAAAATTTTCAACACATGCCATCTCTCAACATTTTTAAAGTAAAGGAAGTGGAGCAACACCAGGTAGACATTTATCCATTCACTGTATTTGTCCACAATGCTTGTTCTACAAGCATATTTCCTAAATATATTTTAGTATACTTTGTTAGCTTTTGAATTTTTTTTATATTGCAGGATGATAGCAGGAGACTTGCATCCACATTATTTCCATCACTGACTTCCATGTTAAGTAGGAAAAAAGATCATGGTACTTGTCTTTTTTTTTTCTATATTTAGTTAACAATCACTTCGGTACTTGATTATCATTAATATCTTCATTGTGGAAGGCTAATGAAATTATCCCATATGCTAGAAATCATAAGGTATTTTTAGTCATTTTAAAAGTTTTCTGTTAAAATTTAGAAGATCCTACAATTTTTCCTTGTAGTCCAGTACTATATGATGTACATCACTGAAAAGGACCTTCCAGTGTCATGTTATTATGGATAATATTGCAGGTCTTGATTGGATTCCTCTTTTTAGAGAAAAATGTGTTTTTAGTCCCTTCGGTCAAATGTGATCAAGGTTGTTATACATTAACTTAGGATGATTTTTTGGTCTTTAAACTTTAAAAAATATGTGAATTTATTCCATTTTTTAACTTTATAAAACATAATAATATTTTAGATTAAGGAAATAAATCCATATGTTTTCCTTAAGTTTGAGGACAAAGTCCACCGATATGAAAGTCAGACCTTGATTAAATTACTATTGGCTTATCAAGTGTGAAACATCCATGAGCCATAGTTGTAGGTTTTCTTCAAAATTTACACTATTTGTGAAAATTTGTTGAAAAGATAGTGTTCGTGGTGATTGGTTCCTGTTTGTTGCTATGAACCTTTTAAACATGCTTTGATTTTAACGAATTTGTCATGTTTTAGGAAGGGCAGAGGCTTTACTAATTGCAGCATATGGTCAAGACCAAAACAAATGCTTGGAACCTTCTTGTTGTGACACAATTGACAATTTTGAAACTTGAAAATTGGCATATTCAAGAGCTTCAGCCCTTCTCCCTTCTCTTCTTCTTCCCCTCTCTTTCCATGCAATTTGACCACCATTTGTAATTGTCAATTTGACTACCATTTGTAATTGTCCTAAATAGTATTGTAAAAATTTCCTAGTTATTTTATTCCATGCTATTATTTTCTCTTCAAAATGTTAATTCTACTTCTGAATAGTCTCCTTGCAATTCAGTCTAACAATAGCAAATTTCATATTAAGGGTATAATGAAGAGTTCATACTTTAGAACTGGCTTGGATCAACATTTTTTTATACTTAGGTTTTCAATTAAAGAGAAAGGGGAAGGAAAAATATGAGAAAGAAGATGAGGGCTATATTAGTGATTTTACCAACACAATTAATTGTTGGAAAAGTAAAATTTATTAATTACTTTGCCTGTATTAAGAAATAGTTGAAATTTCTGAAGGTTTGGGATTAAATTTTCTTATCTTTTAAATATTTATTATATCTATTTCGACTTCAAATTAGTTATGATAATATTATTAAGGTTAATTATCGTATTTGAGCTTTTACTTCTTTTTTAACACTACATTATTTTTTTAATTATGATGACACTATGCTCTTCATTTTTAGGAATGTTATAGAAATCATTAATTAAACAGGTTTGATGCTGCCCTAAGATCAAAATAGAGTTCCCAGAAACAGTGTGGATCATCCATGGAAATCAATTAATTTTCAGATGGGCTTTTTAACTGTTATGGATTTTGGCCCATTGAAGAAGTTGATAATTCAGAAGTAAGTAGCATTTTTAAAGTCCATTAAAGGTATCATATATGCACAAGAAATAGAATCTGTTCATAGAAATTTCTGCATAAATGCACTTAAAAAAGAAGAAAAATAAAAATAGTTTTTACCTAAACTCAAATTAACATATGCATGAATTAATTTGTAAAGGTTAACTAAGTTTAAACTTCTACATAAAGTAAAGATTAGGAAACTATGAGAAGTAGAATTGTTTTTGAATCTAGAATGCTGAGCTCATATATTAAAGCTAAAGGCTCCAAAAGTTGAAGGTGTAAGCTTCACAACCAATGAACTCAATGGAGAATTTTATCTGTAGATGCTCTACAAGTTGTATACTTTACCACCATCAAGCTTCAGGATCTTCCAAACTATGCTGTGTTGACCAGTTAAAATATTCTGTGAAATAACCTGCTCAAGAACAAAACATTGATTATGAAGATCTAAGTTAAAATTATTTTGAATAGTGTCATTTTTGAGGTGTGAAACATGAATCTAAAATTCAAAATGTCAAATCAAAGACATTGAAGTTAATTGAAAATGGAATAATTTGTTTGCATAAGAATTTGTCAAAGTGAAGCAACATTAAGAATATTCTGTGGTTTGACACAAAATGAAAGAATAAGGAGGGATTGTGCAGAGGAAATGAATGGTCCCATTGCCTCAACACCATCCAATGGAAGAAATGCTTCTTCTTTAAGCTTCTTAACTTCTTAAAAGAGGTCAATTTTTCTCTGGATTTCCGGGATATGCCTATTTTTCTTTAAGGGCAAAACTGTTATTTGGGTGTCGGTAACTAAATTCTGCAACTTGACACAAAATGCATTCACATTTATTACTTTCAATAACGAAAAATGATATATTAATACCTATTTTTTCCTTCAAAATATTCATATCTCACTCATAATATAATATGTTAATTATATCATTTTAAATTATTTAAATAAAGATATATTTATGAATTTATTTAATTTTCTAATTCTGTGGTTGGAATTGAAGTGGATTGTGATCAGAGATTCATATATGAGTTATTTTCTTCTCTGATCACTGTTATGTGGTGACTCACCTTCTTTATATATAACAAAGTTATCAAATTGAGTTTGAAGTTAATGGAAAATGTCTCCATCACTTTTGCATTAGTGCTTTTATTTCAAGGTTCATTTTCTGCCTAACTTTTGCTTAGGATACTTGTTCAAGAAAGTTGATGTATGTTCTCTCATGGACAATAGAAGCCACCATGTTCATGCCTACACTTTTTTAAGACCTGCACAGATAAAAAAAAAATGAACAATTTTGATTTTCCATGCATCTTTGTTGATGCTCTGCACCTGTCTCTTCTCATAAATTTTTTGAAGAAGCAATCCTAGGCCCCAAGCAATTTTAGCAATACATCACATATTCAAAGTACACTTGTTCACTCTTAACTACTAGTGTTCTTACATTTATTAAAATTTCTTAAATTGAGTCAATTTTATAATCACATCCACAACCACATGTACTATAATCTATAGATGTAAATAAGAAACATAGGATTTGATAGTTACCTAGATTGTAGAATCATTGATTTATAACTATAGTGATTGGATTGAGGGGCCCAAGATAAAGATTTATAGCATTACCCTGATGAATTTAGTCTTATGTTATTTTTGGCATCATTGATCCTTGTTATCTTTTTTCAGTGAGATCAAACATTGTAAATTTCTGATTTAGTCATATAATCATTGTGAAGGTTATGCAGGCACCAATTTTCAGAAAATCTGTCACTAAATCTCTAGGGTACCATTATACATCAATCTGCATAACTTTCTTGAATCAGAATAAAACAGCAGATGGAGAAAAAAGTACCTTTGATTAAATTGTGAAATGAAGTGCACAGGGACAAATTTTTAGAAACAGAATGTGCTCAGACAAACACTTTCAAACAAATGTGTTAGGAGGACAAACAAATTTTAGAAAATAGAAAACTGTTTTTACAAACCATGAACAAACAAGACCTAAATAATCACTTTGTCTTTGACCAAGTAGATGACAATGGGAAACTACATCATTTGTGTGCATGCTATAATTGAACAGAACTCTGAAACAATTAATAGAAACCAAAATCTTGGTGCACTACCTATTTCAATATATATTACCTTAGGTAATTAATAATAACAAGTACAATTTTTCTCTGTTTTTTTTTTCATAACGTCTTGTAGCTTTCAAGCAAGCTAGCACGAAATTTAATTTCTTTGAAGGTTCTGATGATGTTGAGACTTTGAATGATAAAAGACAAGCATTGAAAGAGAAACTCTTCCATAGTTTATTTCCTCACGCCATTACTTTACACAGAGAAGTTGCTGTATAAAATATGTTCACCAAAATGATTTATATAATCAAAAATTTATATTCAATGTTTATATTATATGTAAAATTCGTTAGATTAGTAATTACAGTAACGCAAACAATGAAATTAATCTCTAACTGGATAGATTAAAAAAACTGATAATAAAAAAGGAAAAAGAAAATCTGAATAGAAATAGAAGAAAAAAATGTGTGTATTTAGCAGTGACATGAGAATGATGAGGTTTTATGAACAGTAATCTCCAATGATGGTTCCGTTGATATCCCCATGCAGTGTTCTTGATATGTCAACGTCATTAGAAGGCACAGAGTTGTGGTCAGTTTTTTATACAACGAGTTTTCTGCAGTCCTTATTGCCCCTCCAATGTTCCATCGTTTTCTCTGCAGCAAGTTAAGAGGGACACACCAGACTATATATAGAGACAATGGGTTTTTTCTTTTTGGTTCTCTTCACTATTCTTGAAAAAAATGTACCTACGTGAAATACTATTTAAATTTATAGAAAAAAACAGTGTTTAACAAAAGTTAAACACACTTTCTTTTGGTTTGATTCATTCAAAGTTCAAACATACTCTCTTTGAGGGATTACAAAATTCAACAACTTTTACTTCTAAACTGAAGTACATAATATATACATATACACACATATATATATATATATATATTTCTGATTTAAGGTATGGTTGTGGTGGTAACAAGTACTCCAGCAATTGGTGAGAATCAGATAGAAATTTGAGGGTATTGCAGCGGGAATATAGCATCTTGTACACACACCCAACATTTTCGGCTCAAAACCATATTGTGTCTATTCATAATGATGCATCAGCAAGAACATCACGAGTAGTTTATGGGATTGCTAATTCACATGTTCTGCATGTAAATCAAATTAACTTATTTACATGTTAAGGTGGTTATGTGGGTTGTAATTGTTTTAAAAAAATTTACCAGTCTTACGTAGTAAAAAGAATGTCTAAGAAATAAAACTGGGTCCTAACCTATCAGTCATACAGAAAAGAAAAAGCATAAGTATGACACAGAAAGAATATGAATCTAATGTTTAAACAAAAAGCTAAGCTTAATGAATATGTTTATGCAGAACTGTGAAAGTTGTAATGAATTGTTTTAACAAATGAAAACTTGTACTGTTTTGAATGCATTGGTTGTCCCTTAGTTCATATTGAAAACAGTAATATATTGGTAAAATAAACATTTGTGATCAACCTACTTTTTGTAGAGAAACTAGATTTTCTAGCCACACATGTTGCTTTGTTTATTGCACGAGTGGCTTTGAGATAAGTGCAAATGAGTTTTCAGCTAAATGAATGTGTTTCATGGTCAACAAAGCCTTCTAATTTGGTTGTTTACCAAACCTAGTGGTTCGAGTTATATTCTGACAAGATCTTAATGAAGGTTGTGTTATAAAATATTATCCTTATTATATTAGTTAAAAACAAAAGAGAGTTTGAATTTCATCTTAGAAATCTACTTATAGCATAAGATTGTACTGTTTCAATTCCAAAAGTTTCTTTAATCAATGTATTCTTATATTAATATACCAATTTGCATATCCATGTGGATAAATTTCAAATTTTCAAAAGAAATATCAGGTGGACTAAAATCCGGCTAAACTTCTTCTATTTTGAGAATAAATTAGATATTTATATGATTAATAAAATTGTTAAATTTAAATTTAAATATTTATTAATATACTGAACTTTAGATATATATTATTAGAACTTGATTAATAAGATTGTTAGATCTAAATTTAATCTGTTAATATACTAAAATTTAATTAATATATTGTTGGGTTTAGATTGAGTCACCTGTTAATAAATTTAAATTGTTAATAAAGTTGTTAATGAACCGCTATATAAAGTCTTGATTGTTAATAAGACTGTTGAACTTAAATTGAATTATCTGTTAATGAGTCATATTCGAGTTAAAAAAAAATTTTTAATATAAGAAAAAAGTGCTAAAAAAATATTATATTAATTAAAAATAAGATTAATATAATAAAAAAAAGACAAAAACCCCAACCCTAAACCTACATATGTGTCCCTGTTCATGTTTCTCTAACATCCCACACCATCACAGTCACTCAATCATCAACACTTAGAATAACATTGAATTCTCGTCATGTTCCAGATTCAACTTTTAACAATTCCTTTTTACAAAACCATTGCGGTTTATTGTAATTTTGTTGTAGATGTGTTGCAGTAATTCACAAGATTTAAGTTTACACCATAATTATGTACTAATACAATTGTGCAGAGTGTTGCAACAGTAACAATAAATTGTATAATTTTTTACCATAAAAAAATTCTCATCAATATTTTTATATAATTTATTTTTTATAAGTATTTTATCAAACACCTTCATTACATTATTTAAACCTCAATTTTAACTATCAAAGCTTTTTTTTTATTCAACACTAAATATATATTTAGAAATAGAAATATATAATATGAATATTATATATTTATAAAATGAATTTCATTCAATACAAATAATAATATTATTATTTTTCATAAAATATTTTTATAAATTTTTTTATAAAAAAAATTAATTACCTATTAAATATTTTTTTATAAATTTATTTTTATAAAATTTTTTCGTAAATTTATTTATAGAAATTTTTTTATATATGAAAAAATTTATTATTAATTTATTATGAATTTGTTTTTGAAATTTTTTTTAAAAAATAATATTTTACTAATTTTTATCTATAATTTGTTTGTGATAAAAAATTCGTGAAAAATTTTTAAAAAAAATTATATTTTTCATTAATTTTAAATATTATTCGTAAATTTATTTCATGCAAAATATAATTTTTTTTAATAATAATTATTTATTTGAATAGAAAGTGTTTTCAAAGAAACGGAAATTCTCATTTCAAAAAATAATAAATAAAATTAATTAATTAAAATTAAATAATTATATAATTATAAAGCTATCAAATATTTATTTTAAAGAAAGATGAAATAAGGCTGATTTTGAAAAGTAATATTTTTCTTACACCCTTTTCAATTTTTTTCTCATCTTAAGTAATATTTTATGATGGTTGCATCTCATTTTCATGGTTGGGTTTTGTCCTCCACGCATCAAACAGTGTCCATGGCAACGAACACTATCTCCAAATATTGTGCCTAATATGAGCTCCAGGTGTCAAGAACGTGTTTCTGCTGGAAACTTCTCTTGAAGACATTTTGAATAAAGGAATAGAATTCACAGAAGGTGCTCTCAGGAATACCAGCAAAGTTTAATTATAAGAATAAAACGACAATGCAAACGTCATTTTCTACAGGTTGTGTGTTTCTGTCCACCTTCAACAGTACCATTCACCATCATTCAACTTCATAATCTATTTACCACTTCCCTCCAAACTATATTCTTATGGCTTTCTATCTTCTATCATTATTCTTCACACCACTCATTACCACTTCTCTTTTATTCCACCTTACTTTCATGCCTTAAGAACCCTCACACTCATGTTATCCTTCAATAAACACTTTCAAATTTAACATTGATCAAATGAAACTGACTCTGAAAGATAGTCATGCATTGCATACATGAGAAGATGTAAATGAAAGAAGTGGCAAAACATGAACAGTGTAATGGAAAATGAGGCATGGAAGGACTTGGAATGGAATATAGAAAAGAGAGATAGAGATTTAGAAAGCATGAAAGGAATGAAGTTTTTGACTCCAGAATAATAATATATAGTGCATTTGATATTTTGTTGACTGAGAGACAAAACCCCAGAAAGTGAGAATGGTAGAATGAACAGTGTGTATGAGTATGCGTGCAGATGTAAGAAACACTAAACACGCCCAACCAAGCAAATGCTGGACGTATATCTATCTATCTATCTATCGTTTATTGAGGCAAGAGAAAAAGGGAGAAACTTTAAATAATACAATCTTCTCTCTCTTTCTCTCTCCTCTATCTCTCACGTAGATGTATGTGTGCATGATCAAGAACCGATTGGTCCTAGTCACTTTGGATTTGGAACTGTTTCAGCAAGCTTTTTTCTTTTATAAACACTTACATAACTGTCTTCTGCAACTTCTTAAAATTCTGATTTTTCATTCTGCATAATTTGAAATCACTTAGTTTTACGTATACTGAAACATATTTAAACATGGTAAATTTAAAAATATTTACTAGGATTGTAAAAAATAAAAGAATTATGTGTGAGTAGGTGGTGGTGCAACATCTCTATCTCTTGGGGAGACAACCTGCAATTGTCTAATCAATGACTCTATCTTTGGCTTTCCCTCAAGCTTTTTAACTTCTCTTATTGGCTTGCAGGGGGTAATTTCTTCACCAGATGTACTTCCACACATAACTTTGCTTCCATTTTTAGTTCTTTTACCTTAAATTTACTCTAATGGTTTTCTCTCCCTCTCATCGCCAAAATACTTTTACTTGATCGAGTCTGACAGATGCAGACATGATTGGCTTGTTTAAATTTAGTCATTAACATTTTGTTTCTTATTGAGTAACTCAGTTTTTCTTAATAAACTTGTTTTAAGAAAAGGGTAGTATCTTCAAAAATCTAAGAATTTTTTAGATTTAACTAATAGTTGAATGAATTTGAGTAGATAAAAAAAGTGAAAGAACAATTCTCAATAACAATATCAACATCTTTAAATTTTTAAATATTGATATATGGATACCTTAATGTTATCGATAACTTGATATTTTGTCACTCTGACTTATTATTACATCATTTTTTTTTTCTCTTTGAATTCTGTCTCTTTTAGGTCTATAGGTGAGATTTAGAGTGCAGACAAAACATTTTCCCTTTTCCCTTTTCTAACAATCAAAATATTATGTGGGCTAAAAAAATCTAATAAAGTAATAATCAAGAAAGAAAATGTTAGTGCTTTTTAATGAATTAAGAGAACAATGTTAGTTTATTTCTTCAATCCCTTGCTCTTTCTCTCTCTTCACATGCTGCAATATATTTATACACAACTCTATAGCTACTGGCCAAAGATCCAAAAAACCATCTAAGCCTTCACTATGACAGATCCTCACTCCAATTTATACGCTGGAACCTTCAACTTCATGCCCCTCTATTCTCACCACTCTTCTTTCACTTCTCAACCAAACCATTTCTCTTCCTACCCTCTTTCATACTCAAACACCACCACCAACACCACCTTCTCTATTGTTCAATCCGAAACCTCTTCCATCTCTTGTGCAGCCCCTCCTTCTCCTCCTCTCAGAGAAGCCCTTCCTCTCATAAGTCTCATAAAGCAGAAGGAGAACGAACCCTCCAACGGTGGTGGTGAAGCTGAAGAGGAAGGGCACAAGAAAAGAGACATGGATGAGACCCTTTTGACTGAAGATGGTGATGATGAAACTGTGGCAGTAGCACTGCGCATAGGGCTTCCTAGCGTGGCTGCTTCTGATCTTCTGGGATCCGGGAAGATCTCAGCTTGTGCACAAATGGGTGAGAAAGGGGAAGTGAGTGTGATTTCTGGACACCCTTTGGATAGATTAAACAAGGTTCAGTATTGGATTCCCACCCCTTCTCAGATTCTCATTGGTCCTACTCAGTTTTTATGTTCTGTGTGCTCCAAGAGCTTCAACAGATATAATAATCTTCAGGTATGCAATATGTTATTGGTTTCCTTGTACACTTTATATATACAAAATTATAAAATAAAATCCGGTTAATTTAGTCAGTGTTTTTATCTCTTTTGTGTCCTCTTCTATGTAAAGTGTCTAAGTTTCAATCTTTTCTTTATTCACAATAATTTCACTGAATCCTTCTGTGTTTCCTCTTTTTGGTTTGTTCTCCATCCTTTCTGCATGGTGTTTTGATCTTTCTCGATCTTATCTACACACATATATGTATATATACATACATATATATATGAACATGAATTAAATATTTGGTATTGGACACACTAGCTTGATTAAATTTGTCATCTCAAAACATGAAGTATGTTTGAAATATATGTTCCTTGTGCTTTTATGTCGCCAAGAATTTATAATATTATGCTTAGGAGGATTGAAAAATGAGTGAAAAAGTAAAACAAATCATGAAATTACTAATAGCATCATTTTCTGGATTTAGATATTCTTTTACGACAGATGATCTCACTACAGTTGTTTAAAACACTGTAAAAATGTTAAAGCTATGTCTGTGACAAGATTCATATATGGAATCACATTAGATCTCACTAACCTATGATGTAATTAATGCAGAATTGAGAAAACCATATTATTGCCTGTGCTATTAACTATTTTGATCAAAGTGAAAGTACTTCTATTCTATTAGCCATGTATATGATGTAATAATTTGTGCACTGTGCATGGAAACTTGAAATGTTGATTTCTTCTAGTATTGTACCTTGTGATTTCTAAGGCAGACAATTATATAAGTTAATTGTAGAAAACGTTGTGAACATTTCTTGCATAAATAATAAGCAATCTATAAATTTATTACACCCCTCATTACCTATTTCTTTCAACCAGTCACTTCTCTTTCTATGGTAAGAAACTAGTTAAATTTCATAACTGATCAGCATAAAGACAGAAGGTGAAAGATCTCCAAATTAGAATGGTTCTCTCTATATATTGTATTTGTAAAGTATATCTATATGTTTTCATGTTGCAGATGCATATGTGGGGACATGGATCTCAGTATAGAAAGGGGCCTGATTCTCTAAAAGGGACACAACCATCAGCAATGCTAAGGCTTCCATGCTTTTGTTGTGCACCAGGTTGCAAGCACAACATTGACCACCCAAGAGCAAGGCCTCTGAAGGATTTCAGAACCCTTCAAACACATTACAAGAGAAAACATGGTGTTAAACCCTACATGTGCAGAAAATGTGACAAAACATTTGCAGTGAAGGGTGATTGGAGGACACATGAGAAGAACTGTGGTAAAATATGGTACTGTTTATGTGGGTCTGATTTCAAACACAAAAGATCTCTAAAAGATCACATAAAGGCCTTTGGCCATGGCCACGGAGCTGTAGACATTGATTGCATGCAGGAAGATGAAGCTGCCTCTGAAATTGAACATGATGGGGATAGCTCAATGTGAAATTAATAAGATGGAAAACCAAAATTGAAGTGACTTTTCATGTAGTTAATTTCACATTGAAATACATTGTATAATGTCTATGTCATATTGTATACCTTCCTTAGTTTTTTCTTTTTTTTTTACACTTGTCATCAGACAATATTTTGAGAAAAGAGATATAAAAGTAAAAGTATAAATATTCACTATCTAGAAATCTCTAAATATATTAAATATTTTAGAATTAATTATCTTTATTTATTTATTTAATATTATTATTGATTCCTATTTTTAAAATGTTTGTAAAATTAAATAACCATTATCTTTATGCAACTATTTAGTGATGGATTTTCAACTGTGGAGGAGTATGTGATCGTGGACATTGCTTAAATACAACTATTTTTTTTAGATTATAATTTTATTTAAAATTATTATCTTAAAATATTATAATAAATAACAAATTTTTATAAAATTTAGGCAACATTTTCATTGATAATTCTTAGATAATATTTCTTAAGCGTTGGATAAAAAAATTATAAGTTTTATTTACATTATCTTTAGTTTGATAATACACATTGAAATACAAGTGACACTATTATAAATTATTCATAATTTTGAGTTACACATTGTGCAACTACAAATTATAAATTTGAATATTTGTAGTTGTTAATGATTTCTTTCAACAACCTAATTATGTTGTGGCCTTTGTAATAATCTTAATCACTAATAAAAAGAACATTTAATAATAATTTAATATGAAAGTTCTAATTTATTCGTAAGTGACATGATGAAAAATTTATTATATCAATTTAAATTTATAATAAATATTTATTATGATAAATATAATTTTAACTATCATAATAAATAAAAATAATAATTTTAATCGTCATAATAAATTATTTGATCGTTGTTATAACCAACATAAAAAAAAATTAGGGTAAAAAAATATATTTCATTATGCGCTTCGTAATTCAATTTTCTGGTAAAGTCTTATTTTTTTATTTTCTTTTTAAGTAAGTCAGTATAAATTTTATTCAATCCTAAGGTTTCATATAATCAATTATAATTTTTATTTATATTTACTTCAATCAAAATATTAGAAAAAATATAAAAAATAAAGGACTCACTTTTATATAAGTAAATAATTTATTATGTTATTAAACTTCTATTTAAAACTATTATTATGATAAATAAATGTAGAATAAAATAACTGAATAATATGAAATTTACATCAATCCATAAAACTAAATATAATGTTGGTGAAGACAAATTCTCTTTTATTAAAATTTTCTTTTAACATAATTTTTTCTTAAAAACTAATATTATGATAAATAAATATAAATAAAATAGCTAAATAATATGATTTTTCATTACTTCATAAAATATTATATCTAATAAAAATTATTTAATCAAATAATCTTAATAAAAAAAAAGTCTTTAAAATAAGGGTACCAAGTAAATCCACTCCTTCAATTGCCAGATTTAACAACTGTTAAGCAAAAAATATATCTAATAAAACTATTATATCTATTAAGCATAAACTTCATTCGTAGGAAAATTTCTTTTGATTTCATCTTTCTATTGTTTTAGCTCTTCATGGTTTTGCACTCCACAGTATTGCTATATTTGATGGCAAATTATCAGTGTTCATTGTTCAAGCTTAATCTGATTGGTTAATGTCCATTATTAATCAAGCAATATGAAGACCATGTGTACAAGAAATCAAGCCTTACTCAAATAAGTGCATCCAACTTTTAAGAGGATTTGGTTGATCACCAAAAAACTTACCAACTTTAAGTCAAGTAACATTGAATATTTTAAGTTAATCTGGTTTTAATTTAGCTGCTACCCTGTAACCATCATGTTGTGTTGAGATTTGAACTTGGGATATGAACATCAGTGACCAAAAGAATTATGGAAATGAAACTCTCAAAGAGCAACTTTCTAGTCTCTGACATTTCATTAGCCTAACAGGAATTTCTTTGACCATAACTCTAATTTAGATATCAGAAATTGAATTTTCCATGAAAACATGTTCAGAAACTTCAGAAAACTGCCAACACTCAGGTCAAGTGTTTTCAAGCTAAAAAAACAACACCAAAACATGTTCAAAAACTTCCAAAAACTGCCAAAACTCAGCTCAATTGTTATTCCGGAATTTCATTAGTCACTCAGTTCTAATTTAGAAATCAGAATTTCAATTTTCATGAAAACATCTCCAAAATATTTTAAAAACTCCTAAAATTGAATTTTCCATGAAAAGTAAAAAAAATCAGACATTGAATTTTAAGCAATAAACAACCAGAAGAATAATAATCACAGATTCAATCATAAACCACACACAACTTGCAAGAGCAGCACTCCATTTTCCCACTCAACCACATCAGAAATTGATAGTTCCAAATCAAAACCAGCTATTCCAAAAGCTCAAGCAAGATGACAAGCAGTAAAAATCCCAAATTTATCAAAAGAAAGCATCATAACAACACCATCCTCTGCATAGAATAGATAATGATTACCTAACATTTGATTAGTGGGAATTCTAATTTAGAAATCATAAATTGAATTTTCCTTGTCAAAATATTCTGAAAGCCCCAAATTTTCAACTTTCCATGAGAAGTCCAAAAACATCATTGAGTGTTTTAAGCTAAAAACAAGCAGAAAAATACTAACAAATTCAACCACAAACCACACGCAACTTAGACTTGCAGCAGCTACTTCAATTTTCCCAACAAACCATATCAGATACTGAAGCTTTGAAGCCAATTCCACCAAAAATCCAAGCAACATGACAAGTAGTAAAATTTTCAAATTTATCAAAAGAAACCATCCTCATCCTCATCATATATAACCATTCATCATTCATTACCTCTACCAAATACTAAACACCAGAAGCCAACTAAAAAGATCCCACAGTCTTAAAAGACTCATGAACATGCCTCAAAATGTCCTTATCTCTATTCCACTCTGGAGTGGGGGCATTGACAAAATGGGCATAGAGCTTGTTCTTAGCACAAGTCACTGAGATCAGGCTATGAGTGGCAACCCCATCAATCTCATACACATAATACAACTGCCCCTTATCATCCCTCACCTCCTCAGAGCTCAAGCTATCAGCATTGGCAATCAGGTCCTGCAAGTCCACATCAGAGAGTGCCAAGTTGTTCAAAATCACATCTTTCGGTGCAAGTTGGCGAAACCCCGCCAGAAAAGTGAGGTACTCTTTCTCTGTCTTCTTCTTCGGGTTGTAGAACTCACTATCCGTTCCATTAGTACCTATGATCCACAAATACTATACTTGTATCAAATACTATACTTATCCAATACATACTCCCTTTTTAAAACCATGTTTAAAGATTAAAAAGAACAACTTTTATTTTTGGTTCATCATTGCATAATGCTTCTATATTGTTCTATATTTTTCATCTTTATATCTCTAGGCTTAGATACTTAATGCATAGCATGGTTGACATAGTATATGCAGAAAAATGAAACAAATTGAAGCAAGGGTGCATTGTAGATTAGTACCCTTCTCGACCTTAGACACCAACCGTTCCTTCCAGCCAGCAGGCACGTCATAGACATACTCAGCGGAGTCCTTCTTGCTGGAGTTGCCGCCATAGCCGCCATAGTTGGCAGCGCTGGCGGCAGTGCCGTAGTAGACTTGGTAGGAGGGGGACTCTTGCGCCAGGGAAGGCAGTGGTGCGGTGGTTAGAATGGTGGCTATGGCGGCTGCGGCAGTTAAGGTTGTTAAGGGTTGTTTGAAGGGAAGGAGGGGCTTGCATGGTTTTGTGGTGGTGGTTGTGGTGGTGGAGGAGAGAATGGCTGACGGGGATGAGAACACGATGGTGGTGGTGGCCGTGGCCATGGTGTGGTGGATATGTGGATGTTGAAGTGTTTTTGTGTGCTATTATTGGTGTCCATTGAAACATGAAAGTGTGTACATCTTTTTCTTATCCAGAAGACAGAGGATTAGGCTTATGTGGAGACTGCATACTGTAATATTTGGTTTCAACCAATAAGAGTGTGCCATGTAAGGGGTTATCTAAATAATAAATTTTCTAATAATAATCATAGATTAAATCAACAATTTGATCAAAATGTAAAAATGGGTGATAATTAGTTTACAAAAATTTGAAACTGTAATAACCAAATAAGTTATGATACTGTAAAAATGTTATTGACAAAATTAAAAATTCAGATGTTGTTTTTTAGCTTGAAAACACTTGAACTGAGTTTTTGCAGTTTTCAGAAGTTTTTGAACATGTTTTCGTAATAGAAAAGAGAAAGATTTACCAAAATTGATTATATTTATATCTTGATCTCTTTCTCCTTCTCTTTCCCTTTCTGCCTCACCGGAAGAAGCCCTACTCTCTCCCTTCAACTCTTTCTGCTGCTCACAATTGACTTCTTCGCCGTGTAATCGAAACGAACTTTATTCTAATTAAACTTGTGATTGTGTCTTTAAATTTTGATTTCAGGTTTGATATGCTTTGTGAGTGGTGGAAGCGTTAAAAATGGCACTTTGTCTTCCTTTCTCATTCAGCAATCCCAACTCAGTTGCTTCCCTAAGTTCCAGCTTTGTTTCTGGCGGAACAAAACCTTCTTACTTTTTCAACAATGGGAAACTGAAATCGGGTAACCATCTCCAGAATGTCTCTGTTTCAATTTCAATTTCTTGTTCTTCTATCAAACTTGTCCGTGACCGTTCACTTGATAGGCTTGTTGTCATGAAGAATAGGATTAGGTTTGTTCAAAAGTTAAAAACTTTACTCCTCTCTAAACCGAAACATTTTATTCCAGTTCATATTCTGTGTAAATGTCGTTCTTATCTTGGTCTTTCTAAGCCTCGTTCCATACTTTCTATGATCCATAGATATCCATCCATTTTTGAACTCTTCAATATCCCATGGCCACCCAAACCACTCTACGCTACCAAGTTACATCCCCAACTCTGTGTTCGATTAACCCCAGCTGCAGCTGCCGTTGCTGCTGAGGAATTGAATTTTCAATCTTCCATTTCCAACACGTTGGCAGCGAAACTCCAAAAGCTTCTTATGCTATCTTCTCGCCGCCAGTTACTTCTGTCGAAATTGGTTCACTTTGCTCCACATCTTGGTCTCCCTCCTAATTTTAGGTCCCGGTTGTGCAACGATCATCCGGACAAATTCAAGACTGTTGACACGGCCTATGGCCGTGCACTTGAGCTTGTATCTTGGGATGTCAACTTGGCAAAGCCTTGGCCGCCTCCTGCATCCCGTGATCCTGGTTTCATAGTTGAACGTCCTTTGAAGTTCAAGCAATTGAGACTTCGAAAGGGGCTTAATTTAAAGAGACGTCACCAGGGTTTCTTGCTAAGATTTGAAGAAATGCCAGAAGTGTGCCCCTATACGAATCCTGCTGAGGCTTTTGCCAGGGAATCGTTGGAGGCAGAAAAGAGATCTTGTGCTTTAGTAAGGGAGGTTCTTGCAATGACAATTGAAAAGAGGACTTTAATAGACCACTTGACTCATTTCAGAAAGGAGTTTTGCCTCCCGAACAAGTTGAGAGGGATGATAATAAGGCACCCGGAATTGTTTTATGTGAGTTTGAAAGGGCAACGACACTCAGTTTTCTTGGTGGAGGGGTTTGGTGAGAAGGGTAACTTATTGGAGAAGGACGAGATTTTATCCATACAAGATAAATGGATGGACTTGGCTAGGGAGTCCAAGATAATGAGACGTGAGAGAAGGAAGAGTAGGTTTAGCACAGATATTGGCAGCTTGAATGACACTGATCGAAATAATTCTGACAGTGATGATGTTTACGATGATAATATAGAGATTGATAATTTTAAGAATGGGTATGATGATGGTTTTGAGGATATATTTGAAGAGTTGGATTTCGAGGCCGAGGATGAGGATCAAGTAAACACGTTTTTTGACCAAAACAATTATGGAGAATTTTGGACTGCCGGACCTTTTCCTATTCAACATGGTTTGGATGAAGCGGAGCTGCAGCCTTGGTAGTTTTTAATTTGAAGAACACAGTTTTTCCCTACACAAGAAGTAAAGCAATACAGTTTTCAAGAGATAAATTCTAGTTCCAGACCGCATGTACCATACCATGATAGGTATACTGTTCTATGCTTGACTATTTACTATATTGGTTGAAAGACTATTCGCTGTAAGATTGTGTACATATGATAAAGTTTAAGCAATAGTTCAAGTTCAGAGGCCTTTTTTTGTGCTGAAGCTGAAGCTTCCACCACACGTTTTTGTTGAGCCTTCAGTATTCTAGTTAGCATTTTTTTTCCTTTTTATTTCATTACTATTATTTAATTATAACTGAACATATTTAGCAATAGTGGTTCTAAATCCGCTCCTCTTCCCAATTGCTGTTTTTCTGTCCGAAGAATGATCTTGGCAGATAATTTCTATTCTATGTTTTCTAAGTGTCAGGCTACTGTCTATTTTCAAGCATGAGGTGGGTTAAGGTTCATGATTGAATTGTAAGATAGCTAATTTACCTGCAGTAACAAATCTCAAGAGTAAGGTTGTGCTAAATATCCACTTGGACCTACCTAGTTCATAACCTCACCAGTCCACTCAACATTAAATCCAAGTGAATAAGTTATTGTGTACAATCCAATTTTCATGCTTTACTTCAATCTGGAACCCAATTACTTTTCAATAAATAGTTTCTGAATTAGAAAACCAAAACCACTACCCATTTCTTCTTTTCTTTCATTCCCACTAATAAACCATAATTCATTACCAAATCTCACACACAAACCAGTCCCAAATTTTGCACTCATGCTGCGCATTGCTTTTTTGGGTTTCTTTTTTATTTACAACTGTAGGTTTGTAGCATTTGTTATTTCCTAATTTACATTTTGTCTTGATCAATATAAACCTATTAGGGTTTTTCTACTTTATTTTTCTGCAAGAACATTGATATTTTTCTTAATGGTTGTTTTTGCAGCTACTTGAAAAACAATAATAACCTCTTAAGTTCAATTCCCTGTCACTAAGATATGAATATTTTGCAACAGTGTTGTTATTTAGTTATGACTTGTAATCGTGCCTGTCGTGCTCTTGTGCTGTCCTGTCATCTATATATCTGTGTATATCTAGTTTTTGCTTTTCAGTTTTGCATCACACAGCAACAATCATTTTAGCATACACAGTAACAGAGAGGGATAGTATGATGTATTGGTTATGCAGGAAGAATAGAAGAATAAAATACTCAATATGAAAATTTCAAAATTGACAGCCATAGCACTGGCATAAACAAGTTAGATTTAATACAGTTGAAGGTATACCAAGGTACAATGGTATACGTGAAGGAGGTGTAATAGATATGATTGCTGGTTTTCAAGTGCTGCATAAAACTGATTTTATTCATTTTTTATGTTCTGATTTCTTAAGATTTATTTTTTCCAAAAACTTGCGAGTCAACTTGTTGCAATTTCTGTTAACAGTTATAGTTGCTTGTGGATGTAGAATACTAGGATTGGTTTGTTTTTGTAGTTTTAGGCTTTCATTTGTGTTATTCCTTTTATGAAAAACAACTTTCATTTCTTATCATCTTTTTGGAATTAATAGCTACTTATGGCTTTAATCTGGGAATTAGATTGCAATCCTTCAAGATTAAAAAAAACTCGTGTATTAGATTTGTTTTTCCACACTTCCTTTTGTAGTTGACAAGAAAATTGAGCTGAGAAGAACCATCTTTGCAATATATCTAAAAATTCAATTGAATGATTTTTTAGAATTTTAAGAATATGATTAAAGATCATAAAAATTATGAAAATTTGTATTAAAAATAATATTTAACGTTATAAATATATATATAAAGAATTTTTTTTATAATCTTATATGTGAATAGAAATTTTATATAACAAAAACAAATGTCCTATTTCCATTGAAATATAAATTTTACTTTTTGTTTACTTTTTCTTATTATAAAAGAAATATAGTATTTCCATTGAAAATTACTTTAAAATTACTTTTTTTTTATTGTTATAATACTTAAAAGAAATTAGAAAAATAAAATTAATTCCATCTTTATAATTCTCTTAATAATTATTATTATTTTATTTATAAGAGAAAGTGTTATTATTTATTTCTTAAATTTATAGAAAAATTATATTTTTTTATTTAATAAAATCATATTATTATCTATTATTAATATTTTATTTTATTTTAATCGTAAGTTGTTATGCTAATATATGATATTCAATATTATTGTCTTATATCTATATTTTTTAAAAATAATAAAACATAGTTATGATAACATAAAAACACATTTATCAAGATAATAAGGATAAGGTTACAAAATAAATATATATACTAAAAATAATTTTCAACATTATGGTATCTCTTTGTATATTATCAAAATAATATATATATATATATTTATATAATAATATATGTAAAGTAAATATAGTTTTTTTTTTAATGGATATCACTTTATATATTAGTATAGATATAATAATATAAATAACTCTTGGGAAACTGTTTCAAGCGAACTTATAAGAAAAAAATAATAATAATTAGCAAAATAGTGATGTCTATGATCACGTGCCTCGCACATCCTGAAACACGTTTCGTGTAAGTGGAGATTTGCAATTTAACGGACCCCGACACACCGCCAAAAAGACCCTCGTACCCGGGTTCAAATGGGTCGCACCTAGGTCTTCTCCTTCGCATCTTTGTCCCTTCCCCTCCCTTCCATAATTCCATTTCCTCAATTCTCACTACATCGCCATGTCCTACAGGTAATTTTCTAACCCTCTTTTCTTCTTTTCCTGTTTCTCCATGCTCGCTACGATCTCTTTTCACGATTCTTGATTTCTCCCATGACTCTCTCTTCGATTTCCCCTTTTGTTATTTTTTTGTCTGGTACGCGTATTAGAAAGGACAGAAAAGAAACGAATAAGGGTTTTGTTGCCTCGCGTTCTTGTTTCGCGTGTTGAGATAATTTACATTTGCTACTACTCTTATTGAGTTCGAACGCCATGTAGTAGAATGTAATGGCCATGTTCTTGTGTCTCTTTTTTGTTTCTGGTTTTAATAATTGGAAACATTTGCTTGTTTAAAAAACAAAATGTGATCAGTTTTCTGTTAAGTTGGTTTGGGATCGTTGCTGTTTAATATAAACAAGGGAATTTTGAGCTTGAAGTTTAGGGGTTTTTTTTTATGCTAATGGTTCATTCTAAGTGACTTCGACATTGTGTGTTGGATTGGAATGCTTGAATTTTGCGAACATGTTGATTTTGATCTGTTTGATGTGTGCACTTTTTTTATTGAATTTTTGCTGAGACTTGTGATTTATTAATTAATCAATTTAGAGGCTTACTTTCTTATTGAATTTTTCTGTTGAATTTTTGTAGACTCTTTCTTGATTAACATATAAACTCATTTTTTGTTTTAAAATAATTATCTGTCTCAGGGTTTGCAAGTTCTATGCCCGAGGAGCGTGTTTAAAAGGGGATAAATGTGATTTTGTCCATGTGAGAAAGGATGGTGTGAGTTGTAATGTAAGTTATTAACTCTAATTCTAATTCTCTTGTACTATTTTTATCCGCCCTCTTATGAATCTTTTTATTGACCCTTTTGTTTCTTATGTGGAAAACAGATTTGTAGCTATTATCAAAAAGGATCATGTGCTTATGGTAATAGATGCAGATATAAGCATGTCAAAGCTTCTGAAGCGTCATCTTCAGCAAATGGACTTCATTCTCCTGTTTCAGATTCTGTGGTGAATCGTACCACCAGCTGGGTTCCAAAGGTTGCGAAGTCATCTTCATCAGACAAGTGTGCAAGGAGTTCACAACATAGGAATCTGGTCTCTCCTGGAAATGATGTTGGTCAATCCAGTACTAGTAGTGCTACACCATCTAAACTTTGTTCATTTGCTGCTGCCAACTGCCCCCGTGGAAATAAATGTTCTCATGTTCATGGATATCGATGTTTATACTGTAGAAAATTTTGCTTACATCCTACTGATAGAGAGGAAAGAGAAAATCATTTGGGAACTTGTGAGAAAAAGGAAAAATACCTTCTGGCTTTGAAAGATAGTCAAGAAGTAGAATGCAATGTCTGTTTGGAGCGTGTTCTTTCCAAGCCTAAACCATCTGATTGTAAGTTTGGGCTGCTTCCTGAATGTGACCATGCTTTTTGTTTATCCTGTATCCGCAAATGGCGTAGTAGTGCCCCAACATCTGGAATGGACATCAGTAATAATGGCACTGCCAATACAGTGAGAACATGTCCTGTTTGTCGCAAACTATCATATTTTGTCATTCCAAGTGGTATTTGGTATTCTACTATGGAAGAAAAACAGGAAATTATCGACAACTACAAGGAAAACTGCAAGTAATTTCTTGTGTACTCAACTTCCCCTTCACTTTCCTGAAATTGATTTTTTACTTGGTGACTGGTAATTTTAAAATTATTTTTGTGTTATGGTTAATTAATCAAAGTTGTTTTAGAGGGTGGTTGGTTGGGAAAATAATTCCCTCCTTTTCTCATCATTATATCCCCATTCATATTCCCAACCCCCTGCTACACCACACAACAATCAAATTCACCCAAAACTACATAAAATGCATGCACACACTGTATTCCAATATTTTGTGAAATGTTGATGTGTTCACTGTTCACATGGTTCTATTGATGAGGGAACTTTCTTCAGAGTTCAAGCAAATTTGTGCTAGTAAGAGATTGAATGGGTTGATATTTGAATTTTGAATTTGCCTGTTCTTGTTTCTTTTTTTTTTCAGACTAATTGATTGCAAGCATTTTAGCTATGGAAATGGGAATTGTCCATTTGGGACTAGTTGCTTCTACAAGGTACCCAAGTTACGATCTCTTCTGTCTTTTGCTTGCTTTACATACCTCAACTACATGGAAAATTGGATCAGATGGAATATGTAGAGTTGCTTGATTATCACATTAATCTAATAGATCCGACCTCAATTTTAGCTCTTTAATGAGTTGTTAGCTTGTTTTAGACATATTAGTTCATAAGTAGTGAGAGTCATAGCTTGATATTCTGATTCAGTTCTGGATCTTGAAACCACATTTTGTTTCATGTTTTTTCATGAAATGGGATTCCCTCCAAATAGGACACATTATTCAAAGGTTGTCTATTAGAAGAAGACCTAAAGGCCTGGTCTGCGTAAGTATAGGCTATAATCTCTTTATGCCTTTTGTTCTCATTCATACATTAATCCATCCTTTTTCTAGTGATCCTTTAGGAAATATTAAGATTTGACAATTGCATTCTTTATGATCAACATGAGGAGAATTAAGGAATTGATTCACCGTGCTGACAACAAAAGAGATGTCTGGTCTGGTTACAATTGAATAGTTCAGCTTTCTTACCAATCTTCAACATACTTTGGTTGGAAAATAATTCAACTTGGTGAGGAAGAAGCTTAACATTTGGATATATGGGATTATCACTGGTTTACAATTCACCATTCCAGTTACTTCTAGAATATCAAGACCATAGTTTTCCTAGGGAAATAGCAATTCCAGATCTTGATTATCAAGCAACTAAAATTCCGAGAAACTATCTCAATGGGTCCAAGTCTCATAAAAAAATTGTAGGAATCAATTTAGTTTTTGGAGTTCAGATATCTGAACTTTTTGACAGATTTGAAATATCTTTCCTCGTCCAAACAGGACGCTACATTTCTCTGTTCCTTCCCGCATTCTCTGTTTCTGACTCAATACCCCTCTTTTTTTTTTCATTTCTGACCTCTGTCTCTGAGTTCACTTTAGCTTGTGTGGGTCATGCTTCCTTTTTATTTGGATTGGTTTCTGAAGTTGACATGTTGGGGAAATAAACCTTTAAGGCCCTAACTTTGGTTTCTCTGTGATCTTTCTTCCCACCCACCCTTTTTTGATAACCATTGTCAGCTAAAACAGAAATGAAGATATTAATAATTAAATAACTGCATGATGAATATGTAAATTATTGAACTTTGGTGGATTTATTATATGTATTCGTTACATTGTTATCCTATTTTTGTGTTATACACGGTATTTTTAGTAGGAGCTTGCAATTCATTTTATGATTCCACAATTTACAACTTTTTACCCCCTTAAACTTAGGTAAGGTCTTGATTTTGCCAACCTTGGTTATGATAATTAGTGAAAATTGAAGAAAATAGTTCATCAGTAGTTTGTAACCAAAGTTGACAGGATTGGGGATTTTGCTTTGGTTTAGTTCCAGTGTTTATTTTTAAAATTTGGGGTTTTGGTTGATAATAAAATATTAAAATCTTTTGCCATTCTGCAAACTAGTGTGATATTTCTGTAGCAATACTTTTTTATTTTATTTTTACTAACATGAATTGCCATATGTAATGTAAAAATATTAGGGACTACCTTATGAACTACTTAGTTTGTGTACTACATTTTGTGTTATGTATTGTCTTTTATTAAATTTAATAAAAAAGAGTATTTGTAAGTAATTGAAAAGATAATGAGCTATATGATTTGGATCAATACTATTTGGTTAGTTTGATTCAGGAAGGTTCCATGCTTCTAACATTAAGTCTGTTTCAAATTTGATATGAGGCATGTACTAAATGATAAAATGGAGGAGAGTTGAAAGTAGTTTTTGAAAGATTTTTATTTAAAAAGCATGAAATTAAGATTAGAAACAAATTCAGTCTCTGCCTCTGGCTATGCTCTATGTTTGAAGTAAATACTAGTAGACTTTAAAATATCCAATATAAGAGAAAAGACTATTCACCTTTAGGATACTTGTAAATCTGTCTTTTAGAAGCCATGCATCTTTATTTATTTTTTTATCTTTGACATAGCTTATATTTGTTTACTGTTCGACCTTTAATAATTCTGGTATCTGTTGCTTTCAGCATACTGTGAAGCCTGGCTCATACACATGGGTACATCGCAGGCCACCACCACAACGGAGACAAAGCAATTTTAATATGTATGACATGTTCGACATGCTCAGCGATGTTGATTTAACTAGTGCGGAATATTTTTCCATCATGAGGGACTCACAGTTTTTCGATGATGTAGATCCATTTGATATGATGGATTTATCTGATTGGTTTGCTGGTGAATCGGTTCCTTGTTTAGGCCCTTTTGATTCTGATGAGGAGGGAGTGGATATTTTTCAGATGGCTGCATTGTCAGAAGCATTGATTTCTGGTGTGGATGATTTTGACCCTGAGGTTTTTGATGATGAAGAGTTCAACCCTATGGAGGCTGCCTTGTTATCAATGATGATGCATTCTAATATAGATGACGATGGAGATGAATACAATGATGAGGACTACTAGAATTACATAGTTCATATAAAGCACTATAACCAGTTCTTGATGTAGTTTCCTTTGGCAGTATGGTACCGTATCATTTGTTTTGAAAATTATTTGGGCAGAAAGTTCAAGATTTATTCTAGTTTATGATATGCTAGTACTCATGCCGATAGCTGATATTCGTGATCATATACCATTTTGTATATTTTCTAATATGAAGGACGCTATTGAAAGAATTTTGGATCGAGGGTATCGCACTTTGAATTGCGATTGTTCTATGTAAAATATAGCTTGATATTCTTGGTCTTGCTGGCATATGTGCACCATAGCTTTTTTGGTTAAAGCAGTATTGAAAAGATTGCTTACTTTTGCGAGTTCAGTATGATTTCCTCTTCTCTCTCTTTCTATGTAAAATACTATTTATTGTTAGCAAACACTTCAAAAATGACTAAAAAAAATAGGAGGAATCTTCTATTAGAAGATGGTCCAATGCCACCTAACCTGTGGCTATAATTTTTCTACTAAGCTCCAAAATATCTGCAAAAATACCTCCTTTAGATAAAATAATATTGACAGCCTAAGTTAACAAAAGTAGAAAGAAAAACTAAACTTTGTTTTTGAAATTCTAAATTTTTTTACATTCTAGAAATTTAGAAGGTAGATGTTTATAAAAATGTAGAAGGTTAAAATTGTTAAAGTTTTCTCACTTTTCACTTTTGTCTCTTATTTTTCTCAATATTTTTGTAAGAAAAATTAATTATGGATACCTTTTTTTTTTTAATATCCATAAAATACTTATAATTTGTTAAGCTCATTCATTGAATTAAAAAATTAAATCAAAGCAATTCAATTTTTCGAATTTTTTCATTCAAACAATGGAAAGATAGTCTTGAATTACATAGAAAATAAAAAAAACTTGAGTAATGCAATTTTTGTATAAAATTGATATTCTTGAATCATGAATGTAAGTGATCTCAGTTGATTTGTGAATGTGACTACCTCAATCTAATCCGTTTATATTTATGTTAGTCGATTTAATTGAACAACTAAGTTTATTGCATTTATTTTAATGTTCGAATTATAATTGGTCAATGAGTTGATGAATTTGATTTAACTCTCTTATTATAATTATAGTAAAATTATAATTCTTAGTCTTACAATCAATGGATATATATATAAACTTCTTTTATATAATATTATTTAAGTAAATATATATTTTAATAAGTAATAGCATCCTTTTTATTATTATAATAATATCCATATCTTTTATATTTTCTATTACTTAACTAATAAATATATTTAATTAAATATATTAAATTGTAAATATTTACTATAAATAAATATATTAAGTTCACTTTTTTACTATGGTAGATATAAAACCGAATAATAATAATTATTATTATAACTAATCATATATTTTTTTTAATGTAATGTATTAAAAGTGTATATTATCTTTCTTAATTAATGAGCATGTGACCTACATAACAAATATCAATTTTATTAGAATGTATATCTTGTATAAAAGTTTTATTGCAAATAAGTGTTTAAATAAATAATTTATTATTTTGTATTATATATAACACGTATAAGGAATTTATAATTATTTACATCTATTTAGGTTAATAACACTTAATCATTCAATCTTTTAAATGCTTTATAACATAATATACTTCAAAAAAAAAAAATTGCCTATGACAAGTAGAAAAATCAGATTTAGAGTTTCTTTTTTTCAATGAAAACTACAATGAGGGCACAAAACCATGATCTGGTCTAGTGTAATCTATTTTTTCTCCTATTCAATGGTCTCACTTTTCTCCTAATTAGGTGAAACTCCTCAGAAGGAAAATTCGTAGGATGTTTAATAGAAACTGTATATATTTTTTGGATTTAAAAAAAATGACTTCTTGGATTGACAAATAATGCTTAATTGAATTATATGTATTCATGGTTGAAATTACTTAATCAAATTCTTAATCATATGACTTTTTTTGGATTTTACCTCTGTTGATTATATGGAAAGACATAGTATTTATATTTTGTAAAAAATAATTATACTATTTGTAGTGAAAGATAATGTTTGACTTGAATATTTTGTATAATTATGTAATCCTCAATTTATTATTATTAATATAGTTATTGTGTGAGAGTTTTAATTGTAGTAAAATATTGAGTATATCTAAAATATTTCAAATAATTAAATCGAGATATTTTTATATTTAATTTTCTTAATTTTAACTTTTATTTTTTTTAATTTGGATATGTAAAATAATTATCATTCATTTGAAAATATGAAATTACTTTTTTTCTCCATCAATATTCACTATTTTCTTCATAGAAAAATAAATTTAAAACAAATACAAGATTAATTTGCAATTTTACTAACCAAAACACCTATTAATTAATCCTCATCACTTCAATTATATATTTATAAAAATAAATTCTTATTTTATTTTATTTTTTACCTAAATAAACGGTCAAAGAGATCAATAGACCTAATTGTGAATTAACAAAAAAATGGTGCAAAATAAAGAACACATTAATGTATTTAAGCGAATTCATATTTAACACGTGGGAGGACACGTAATCATTGGAATTTACAAAGTCAGATGCAGAAGTGAGACAAGAGTTTGGGAAGTTTTGGACACGAAGCTGTAACATTGTGTTTTCACTTTTCTCACCCATTTTTTTACCATCAAAATCCAAATCCAAATTTCAATCTTTGCTCCTATTTCCATTCCTATTATTATTATATTTCATTGCAACCATCCATCCAACCCCAACACCACCGTTTCTCTTGTGCTCTCAATCTTTTCTTAATTTGAGTGGCTGCAAAACCCCACGTGTTACCTCCTTCACTTTTTGGTTGCCCCCTTTTTTTGTTCACCTCTTTCTTCAACCAATAATCCCTTTGGTGGTTTAGGGTTTTGATCCTCTCAACAACTCTCGCTTAATTTAAGGATATTTCCTTCTTTTCAATAACTGCCATGTCTAAGAGGTGAGCCTCACCATCTTGCTTTTTCCATGGTTGATCGACTTTTCTTCATGTGGGTTTTCTGTCTGTTGCTCTGCCGTTTCTCCAATTTCTTTTGATTGTCTTTTGTGTATTTACGCTCTATATTGTTCTTATAATCCTGGGTTTTTTTTTTCTTCTTTTATATATTTTAACCCGATACAGATTATTTTTGTTTTCTATCTTGTTTGTGTCATTCGTTGCGCATAATTCAGAAGAAAAAGGGTTGAAAGTTGCTACCTTTTTTTCATAGCTCGTTTGTTATTGACTTTGGAAAATCGTTATTTGATTCAGATTGCTTTTGATTAGTGGGAACTCAATCAGGTTATAATTTGTAGCGTATCATTATTTGTAACGAGATTTCTATGGTCATGACAGGCGAAAGACCATTCCTCAATGTTGATTTGTATAGTAGGTAGAAGAATGAAATTTGGCATTGCTATCTTGTTTGTGGATTATAGTTGGCACTTACGCTTAATCATGAAATCATTTGGAATCCACCTTTTTGTTTTCGTTTGTGAAAATTTGGATAAAGGTTTTTAATTGGGGCCTTAGTTTTTTATACACAAGACAAGTCTTTTGTGGGCCTTTTCTCTCTCCTTTGTTATGCAACATGAAAAGATTATTTTAGTTTTTGTAATTTCTTGTATTCTGAATCTTGTAGGGTTCTGTGTAAGTTCTTTGCTCATGGAGCCTGTCTGAAAGGGGAGCATTGTGAATTTTCTCATGACTGGAAAGATCCTCCAAATAATGTTGGTGTTGCAAACTCTTTTTTACTGCAGACCCTTTAATGTACATATTTTTTATCATTTCTGCTTGTTGTTTTGTTATGACAGGTATGCACATTTTATCAGAAAGGAATGTGTGCTTATGGTAGTCGCTGCAGATATGATCACGTCAAAGCTTCTCAAGTACCATCATCCATTCCATCTTCTTCCGTAATTGAACACCATACGCTGGTTTCAGATACTGATGCTTTTGGAAATACTAGAACTACTTCAAATGGTGTGGGTACAGCTGCAGACTTTTCTCTTTCCAGTAGTACTTACATTCTTCCTAGTGAACCGGTTTGGAATCAAGAATTGGTTTGGAACCAAGAACTGGTTTGGAATCCAGAATTTGAGTATCATGAACTTTTAGGGGGAGAAAATATTGGTCAATCCATAATCACTTCACCTTCTGAGCTTTCAATCTGTTCATTTGCTGCTGCTGGCAACTGTCCACGAGGGGAAAAATGTCCTCATATTCATGGGGATCTATGTCCCACCTGTGGAAAGCTTTGCTTGCATCCTTTCCGACCTGATGAAAGAGAAGAACATATGAAGAGTTGTAAAAATAAGCATAAGCATCTTGAGGCATTGAAACGAAGTCAAGAAATTGAATGCAGTGTCTGCCTGGAGCGTGTTCTGTCAAAGCCTGCTGCAGCCGAACGTAAGTTTGGGCTGCTATCTGAATGTGATCATCCATTTTGCATATCCTGTATTAGGAATTGGCGTAGTAGTAACCCAACGTTGGGAATGGATGTTAATAGCACATTGAGGGCATGTCCTATTTGTCGTAAGCTATCGTACTTTGTCATTCCAAGTGTCATTTGGTACACAACAACTGAAGAAAAACAAGAAATCATTGACAACTACAAGGCAAAGCTCAAGTAATTTCTTAATCACCTACAAAATCCTGACTTCTTTTGCTTTTTCTATCGAATTAATCCATGATCTGATCACAACTAAAGAGTGCAGAGAGTCTTAACTTTCAGTCACCATTGTATGCTACCTTATTGATGAGGGACGACCCATTTCCTTTACCCCTTCTTTATATTGTTTAGCATGTGCAAGGGCTGCTGATGGCGAGCCATATAGCATATATTTCACAACAAGGAAAAAAAATGGCTCAGCTGAGTGAATAGTGAATGGATCTCTCTTTTTCTGATATTGCTTTGGTAATTGTTTAATTCCTTTTGTAGGTCAATTGACTGCAAGCACTTTGACTTTGGGGATGGTAACTGCCCTTTTGGAACTAGTTGTTTCTACAAGGTAATTTTGTGAATATAACTAGTTCTATTTTAGCCCCTGTGCCCGTGTCTGGGCCATTTTTCTATTTCCTGCTAAAACTCTTATAAATATCTTTTCTCGTGGCATATGCATGCATTCTTATACACTAGAATTTATGGTATTAGAAATTATTTTTCTAACTAGAGCCCAAAGTGTGCACTAAATTTGGTTTGCTATAAGCCTATTTCAGTTGTTTTAATGACTTTAATTTTCTATAAAATTAGCATTACAGCATTGAAAACCATGTCTACAACATATTTCTGACTTTCTGGTACCTAAGCCTATTAGTATTTTCAAGCCTACAGTTTCTATTCCCCTACCTTGTGTTGAATTGTGATGTCAGATAGTAGTTTGGGGATTGAACTTTGTAAAAGTGAGGCTTAAGTATTTTGAGGTATCTATCTGCAAAATTGACTAGTTCTGACATCTTTAATCACAGCATGCATATCGAGATGGCCGTATGGAGCAGGTAGTATTGCGACATCTAGGGGCTGCAGATGGAAATACCGTAATTGCAAAAGACATCAGGTTGCACTTTTGCTTCTCATTATCTCTGACACCATAACCTCACTCTGTTCCTCCTTTTGTTCATTCACTAACATAGAAAGTGATGCTTTCAGGTTGTCGGATTTCCTTTCTAACATGCATTTAAGATGAATGGTGTTGTTCGCATGTTCCAGTAAGTTCCAAACTTGTGTTTCCTTTTACATAAATTGAGGGCGACTTTTCATATGGTTTAATGTATAATAATAATATTTCTTTTGTATTTGCTGCTTAGTTTTTTTTATTGGTAAATTTCTATCTTTTAAGCCTCAAATATGATAGTTCTTTGGGAAGCATCACCATTTGTTCTATTGTTGATAAGCTGAGGCAAACATTTATGGTATATACACAAGTTTGATGATCCCATGAACGGAAATTGGTTTTATGGGTACATAGAGGCCACATCAAATTTAGTAGTCTGGCTCATACTGTCTTTATATAAACAGGTTTTATTTTTTAGATTTATTCTGGAGAGGTTGAAGAAGTGGATGTGTTTAGTGTTCTTCATTGTACCCTTTTGAATGTGAGTACATATGTGCCTTTTTAAATTGCTTGAGACCAACTTGCTTCTTTTACATGTAGACATGATAGGGAATAGAAGGAACAAGAGAATAAAGGAATGGACTAGTATTTGGTGGCATTTTAGAGAAGGATAATCACACTAGGTCGTAAAAACAACCACTTCCTTGAGGCCCAATTAAGAAATCTTTTATGGCCTTCCAGAAAATGGGTATGATGGACATTATAAAGCTTATGAACATTGGCCTTAAATGATGAAATAAAGAGAAGATAAAATGCTTGTCTAAGATTGGGGATGATTATGTCGAGGGTTTAGTCTTAATTATTTCACTTTCCAACCTTAGATACTGCCATAAAATAAATATTTATTACAAAAGTGTAATGAAAATAAGAACACTTTCTATCTGTTTTTTACTAACTTTAATGCGCCTTTTTTGGTTGAACTAATCATTTGATCCCTAATCCCTGTAGGTTACACTTGATTACGAATCAGTTCATGTTTGAAGAAAACTTAAGTTGTAATCCCCATACACGCATATTAGTGGCACATTGGTCCCTGCTTCTACTATGTTTCTCAAGTCTAGCCCTAAAAATCTTTAGTTTTACTTCCTATACATCCTTATAGGGATTGAAATTTCAGGGTTTTTTTTGTCACTTTCTCAGCGACATATTCATAAACGAGCCAAATGTTAAGCTTAACTTTGCTTTTTACCTCATTTTTTATACCCAAAACATCTAGCCTTAAAGCTGTTTTTCTCTTCAATTGAAAGCTTAGTTTTTTAATAGAACTGTTATTAAGCTTAGTTCCTCTGTTTTTCTTTGTAATCCCTAGTTGTTTTAATTGCTTCCTGTGTGTTATCTCTGCAGGATACTTGCTAAAAAATGGCATCCTTCAATGTCAAAAGTTATTTTTATATTGCAAGTCAAGCTTCTCTTCTTGTTTCTATGATAGGTGCAGTAAATCCATATGCACTTGATAACCCCAAATTTTTCTGAAATGTAAGTTTTGTTGGTCTTGATTTGAGATTTATCTTTAAATTTGTCTACTGTCTGAAGTTTATACCCACAAAGTATTAATTAATGCTTTCAATCATTTTCTATCATGTATGCCATATATATACACATTATTTTCTCACTTTCATTGAGATTGTTTGTGTATAGAATATTTGATCCAGTGACCCCAATATGAAAGGAGCCATATTTCCTTGAAAACTAATCTCTTCTTTCGGTCTTACTTTGATGTGTTGCCATTTTGTTAGAGATTTTATAAATGTTATTTGGTAGCATTTATAAAGAGATATAATCTAAAACACAATTTTTTGGATTGTTGCTTGTCTTCTTGACTTGGTATGGGAATCCCAATGACTAAGTGGTGTATTGCTCATGGTAGTCCAAATTGCGTTCCAACTAGTAGAATCTCACAATTTTATGTATACTTGCCTTGGTGAGTTCATCCATGTTCAGAATCATTGCTGAGCAGAAGCAGTAGGTCTGCAATGCAGAATCGTAAAAACAATGGAATCAGAGAGTTATCCGAGTGTGTGTGGATCACATTTTTCTGTGGTAACTTTCAGCTGTGGGTCAAGTTTCTTTTTTTCTTCGTTTTGGGCTTCTGTAAACCTAAGATCATAAAACCCGAGCCCCAAAACCAACTTTTCTGTAACCCCCAAAACTAATAATAATTGAGGAAAACACCTTCACTGACATCACTTCGTCTTCTTCAACCTCTGCACAAACTCTGCTTCCTCTCTCACCCATGCCTCAATAGCCATGCATGAACCACTGCAACCGGAGGTCTTCTCTAACCATGTTTGATGTTGTCTGGCTCTGTTTGGTTCCTCTGCTTCTGTATGTTTGTGTAGTTCACTGGTTTTCTTTCTATGGAAGAAATGAGGATCTCTTGAGTGATTATGATTTTAATTTGGATGATCTATTTTAGATGTCTATCTAGGTCTTCAATTGTTGTGCTTTTATTAGGAGTAATCACTTGCACTACTACAGTATTTTGAGTTGCTTTGTTTGTCATTTGTCACTTGTGAGTTATGAATTCTGTATGGGGTTTAGTCATTGACGCTTTGTTGTTTTATTAATCTATTATTATAAATTTAAGCTTAATTAAATATTTGGCGTATTACATTTTTTTCCTCTTAGTTTTATGTTATATACATGTATACGAGTTTTTTATATGTTGTAGAATCTTATGCTTCTTGTTACAAATCTGTATCCCCTTTCCTACTCTGAATAGAATCTCGAGTATTGCTTGATCATTTCCGCTCTTATTTTTCTCATAACTCTTGGCACAAGTGAGGTGTGGCAATACATTTTCAACCTAAGCTTTTGGGGTAGTAGCCGTTTTTTAGTGTCTTCTCTACAATCACCACAGACAAAATAAGAACCCAATCATGAATTCATGCAGAAGCCATAAAATATGTTGTGAAAATGAGAAAACATGCGGGGTTCAATTTTTGAGTGTTGACTACTAATTAGTAGCATAAGAAAGGGTTATAAGTTGTAGTATATTGTAAAGTGTATATGCTAACAATGGTTTGTTGATTCTGTTTCAATGGAAGTTACAGTGGCACCAGAGAAAGAAGCTGGAAAGTTGTGCATTCTGTCGTCGTTGTAATAAAGTGCATGTGTTAAATGATAGATGGACATGCTGCGAGGCTATAAACTTAAATAAGTTCGTTCCTTTTTAAATCGAAGTATGGATTGATGGTGGAATGCACTCTTTTAGCCATCACTGAGACATTTAGAAGCATTACTTTTGTCTGGTGGATTTCAAAGTTATATCCAAAAAACAAAAAAACAAAACAAAAATATTGATTGGGGTGAGATGAAGTTTTCCTCTTTACATTATTGAGATCATAAGATAAGATATACCTTTTTTATTGTATACTTGGATTATTGCTCCAAGCGTCTTTAGGAAAAAGGGTTCAACATGTGTATTCCTTTTCTCATTTTTTTTTTATAGGACTTTTTCAAGTCCCTTTAGGGACTTACATTCCTATCCTCTTTTCTTTTTTATCAATATACAACTACAATCGTAAGTCAAGTGAATTTACGACATAATTTCTCTTAATTTAACACTCCAATTTGTTTATTATTATCAACTTTCATTAGAAACTTTTAAATTATTTATTTTGTACTATCATTTTACATCTTTCCATTGCGTAAGTGTTTAACAGAAAATAAAGTTACCCTTCTAACTAATACAAATAGTATGTCGAAAATAGTATGAACTTCAATTTTTCGAAATTTGAAAGAAAACGGTATTTGAATTCAGAAAAAGATTAATTAAAAACTAATTATTCTATAAAAAAAATTGATTTCTTGACCCATATTAAAATAAATTGTGAATTTCAATGAGTATTGATTCGAAATAATGATATGCATTAGAGTGAAACTAGCTTTAGTTGTATCGAGTTTAGGATAATTTTTAATCTAATTAAATTAAATTTAATTGAGTTTAGTTGGATGGGATTAAACTTATTTTATTTAACATCTTAATTTCAATCCAATTATAATTGAATTGATATAGATTGGATCATCAGTTGAATACTCAAAAAAAAATTATCTATTAAAAAAATACTTTAAAATAAATTCTTTTAATATTTCTTAAGTATTAATGATACTACTTATAATATATACTTACATACTATTCATATCATAGAATATAAAAATATTCAATAAATAATAATGTATATTATGTAGTCGAGGTAGGTTAAGTTCATCAAATTTATTATCTGACCTAATTTTAATTAGGGGCATTAAACAAAATTTAATCCAAATTAATGATTCAACCCAATCCACTGAACCAATCCAATTCATAAAATATAATTTAGTTAAGTTAGATTGACTGATTTCATAAATTAAGTATAACTTACTTATTTTGGAGGTTAAAAAAGTTCAAGTCAGATTGATGATGTATTAATTTATGATCTATTTTTATTTAAATTTCTGATAATTTAATTTATTCTACGTGTGAATCTAAATTTATGAAGAAAAAAATATTTTAACTCACATGTTTTTGAAATTTAAAGAAAAATAAATAATAAAATACATATTTCAATGAACTTTTTCACTTAATTCAGTAGGTGAAGTTGAATTATAAAATTTCAAACACATAAAAAATAATAATGTAACACTGAACAATTTTAACACAACATATGATAAGCCAATCTATATTATACTTACAATTTTAAGTATTTTATAATGTAATATATAAGCAAAATATTACAAATAAAAATATCAATTATACTTACAATTTATGATTTAAAATGAAAATATGTAAATTTATTAAAACAATAATGAGATTTAGGTGGAGGATTTCATGACAAAAAAATTATATCAATTCAGTTATATATTCAGAACAAAATAGTAATCAGATGCAATATCAAACCAAGAAAAATAATTTTTTTTCAGAAAATTGATAATAGTAATAATTTTACCAATTCAAACAAAATAATATAATTAGACATACAAATTAGAAATGACACTATCAAATAAAAAAAAAACATTTTCTTTTTTAATATGAAAGTTTACACTACACAAACATCATTAATGGAGTTTATATTTAATGATTATATACAATTATGTAACTAAGCTTTCACTTGTTTTCTTAAAAAAAGAAAGAACTTTCCTAATAATATATATTTAAGCTTTGTTTTCCATTAAAATCATAAATAATGTTAAAATTTTGTTTAAGATGAGTTAAGTATTTTGTTAATATTTGGTTTATATATTTTTTTTTTATATCAATCTTTCAATTCAAATCAATCAATAACAAATTATTAATTATATATTATGAATGTGTCGAAGTGATAATATAATTTTTTTTATCAAAATATAATTGTTAGAAGAAAAATATAAATATAAAATATTATAGTGACTAGCAACTCCTCCTTTCTTGGATCTCCCATCATTATAACCCTAAAAACTTGCAAACACACACCATTCATTTTCTCACACGCCACACGTGTTCCTCCATTTTTCACACGTGCTTTCCCATTCCATCACTATAAATACCGTCCTAAACTTTCATTTTTTCTTACTTCTTTCAGCTTCCTCTCTTTCTCTACACATTCACTCTTTCATTCCTTTATTTTTGTGTATTCGCCATGGCATCTCAAACAATCTCCTTCAACTCCTTCGCCATCGCTCTCCTTCTCGCGCTTGTCTTCGGCGCCGCCGCCGCCTCTGCCGCTGCCGCCGCCGCTGTCGTCGTTGTATCTCCCGCCGCTGCACCTGCAGCCGATGCCGCAGCTGCCGGAGCTGCTGGAGCTGCCGAAGCTGTTGGAGCTGCTGTAACTGCCGGAGGCCCTGGACCCGCCGGAGGCCCCGAAGCCGCGGCGGCCGTGGCATCCTTTTCGACCTCGGTGGCCGTGATCGGAGCTTCCATTGTTCTGTCAATGCTCGCCATCTTCAAGCACTGAATCGATGATTACGAATTTTTATTTATATTTATTTTATTTTCTGAATCGATAATTAACACATGTATTGTGGAGTATTAAATCGCGATTTTGTATAAAATAAAAAATATGCGAATGTAATTTTCTTAAAAATTATAGATAGTATTTATAAACAATATTACTTCCGTCCTGCATTATTTATAGTTAAGTTATTCTATTCATAAATATTAATGAATTTTTAGTTTTTAAATAATTTATAACCAACTTAATATACGGATAACATATAGTAAAATCTCGTTAATGTAATTATTTATATACTTTAAAAAATATATACAATTATCTCTAAAAAATTGTAAATAAAAAAGTATTACCTTTGTAATAGAGATGGTAAAAGAATAATAAAATATGATTATTATCATTTGGCAACATTTTTTTTCTTTGAACATTTTATTCTCAATTTTTTTAATTTTCAAAAATTTTACTGATTTTATAATTTTCATATAATGACTATGTATCATAATTTTTTTAATGAAAATAATGTCATGTTGTTACTAATTCCTTTTTTTTTAAAATAATTTTAACCTTATTTTATTTTAGATATTCGGTGACACTATCATCGTTTTGTTAGAAAATCATTTTTTTTTTTAAATTTATGAGAATCGAAAATTTTGATGGTAAAAATGTACGAAAGATATGGATAATAATAATTACAAAATTATAAGAATTGATGGTGTAATATAATTTTTTTAAAAAAATTAACACTATTAAATTGGCCCAACCACAACGTTGTTTGTCATTGAATTCAACAATGTAACTCTGTCATATTTAAGTGTTGACAAAATAATTAATTTATCCATCATTTATTCTATTTATCCACGTGTGAATCAATTCAATTAATTTATTATATAAAAAGAATAGGATCAAATTTATCTATTTAACTTTATTGATAAATAATGAGTAATTTATTATTTTTCAAAGTTCAATAAATCTTCTTATTAATACTAAACGAATTAAAATTAATTCAACTAGTTTTTTCACGGTAAAATCTTTCTCAAGTTTACTTTTTTTTTTTCTTAGGTTTTCAAAAACATACATTTACATTTGTTTTACATAATATATTGTCAAATTTTTAAATATAGTTTTAAAAAATTAACTTTATCATGAATTGGATTTCATCCATAAAAAGAAATAGTTAACGGATGTATTAGATTAGATTTGTAACAAATAGGATAGATTAGATTGAATTTTTAATTAAGCTTTTAATAAATGAATGATTTTTTTCTCCAATTCATTATAAATCCAACATCTAGTTTGTCACCTCTAATTATATAAGGTAATTTAATGTTTTAAAAATTAAGTATAAGATAATTTAATGTTTTAAAAACTAAGTACAAACTTAAAAATGTTTCAACATGAATTGTAGTTTGCTTCCAACATTTCTAATAAAATCATGTCTAATATAAATAAGGTCAAATTATAATATATAAATAAATTTTATTTCATTAATTGATTTTACAAAAATAAATTAGATTTAAAATTTATTTTTGATATGATATTAGAATTAAGTTAACAAAATTATTATATTTTGATTAAGTTTATTTTTAATATAGTATCAAAATTTATTTTAATAATTGTTGAATTTATCATATCACTATTAGATTATTTATATATTTCTAATTTTATGATTGAGTTGGGAATATTTTGAGATGAGAATAATGAGTTAAAAATCTCGTATCACTTAATTAGAAATAAGATGAAATTAAGATATATTAAATAAATGTAAATCTTATATTATAAACTAATTTTATGAAAATAAGTTAAATTTAAAATTAAATTTAAAATTTATTTATTTTTTAATAAAAATAAAATAAAATTGAAACAATCATTTTGTTCTCCTCTTTATATATGAAATAACAAAATCATTGAATAAAAAAGAAGAAGAGTAATAGAATGGGGGAATTGTATATTAATAATACATGTATTAAAATTAAAACAATGAGAAGAGGGACGTAAAAAATTGTCTTATTTCTCTCACTAACACCTAAAATAAATAATTAAAAATGTTTCTCGCTCTCTGTGTTTATTTCCATAATACATAGACCAACTCATCCCATAATCATCATTCCCATAAACTTTCATAAATATTCTTCACACCAAAATCAAAATCAAAATCAATCACTGTCACTCACTGCTTCAATATCGCCAACATTGAAACCACAAAGGAAGCTCCGATTACGGCCATGGAGCTAGAAACGGATCCAGCAGCTCCGGCGTCAGGTCCAGGTGCCGGCGCCGGAGAGAGATCTTGAGCGGTGGCGAGGGCGAAGAAAAGTGCGAGGAGGAGGAAGGAATAGACGGAGAATGCGTGAGATGCCATGACTTGAAAAGTGCAGAGAGAAAGAGAACGAAGAAAGAACTGTTTCAAGGTGTTGTGAGTTTTTTCTTTTCTTTTCTGATGAAACTCTCAAGGGAGGTGCTGCTATTTATACTCTTTCGAACACGCGTGTGGGGCCCATAGAAACGTGGACAGGTGGATGATGAAGAAGATGTGTGCTGTAAACGAATGGCTGTGAGTTGCGAAAGATGTTGTTGTTTTTTTTTTTCTTCAACAAAAATAATCTCTTTTTTTATTTTAATTTTTTTTCTTCTATTCATTCAAAGAAGAGTCACTTCAGTTTGACTTTTCTCAACAAGTTAGAAAAAACGTTAAACTAGAAAAGACCACGAGAAAACTATCTTAACCGTTGGATGTTCTAAAATCTGATCTGATGGTTAATACGATCTCCAATTTTCCGACAGCCTGTGAAATATTCAATCGAACAAAACCCAACAATCTCGGTTGTTTAACAAACCAAACACAAAAAGAAACGTAGAAAACCATCTTTCACAACTCATTCACACCGCACATGTTTTCTCTCACAGCTGTCCACGTTTTCTGGACCCCACGCGCGTTTCCGCAGCGCTATAAATACCACCACCTCCTTCACTCTTCCATCACAAAACAAAAACAAAACCTCATTACACCTTCAACACTTTCTTGTTATTCTCTTTCTCTCTACACTTTTTATCTGCTCATGGCATCTCAAACTTTCTCCTTCGCCGCTCTCCTCGTCGCGGCGCTTTTCTTCGCCGTCGCCTCCGCTCAAGATCTGTCTCCGGCACCGGCGCCGGGACCCGACGCCGGAGCTGCCGGATCCGTTTCCAGCTCGGTGGCCGTGATTGGAGCGTCGGTTGTGCTCTGCATGCTCGCCATCTTCAAGCACTGAATCAATCTGATGATTCCGAATTTTCATTGATTTCGTGTGAAAAGTATTGGTTTGATGATTTGTATACGTTGTGGAGTGATGAGATTATTACATTGAGAGAGAAAGAGATTTTACAGAATTTTTATACTGAATCATTTATTCTAGGTGTCAGTGAGGAATAAGAACCATTATTGTACTTGTTACGATTCTTTAATAATATTATTCATTTTTTCTAATTCAAGCTTTGCATTTTTTATTAGCTTTTATTTCTGTTCCTTTTCTGCTTTTTAAATCATATTGCAAAGATCTTTCATAACATCTGTTTAATTACCATTATTAGATACTAAAAAATTTTAAAAAATTAATTTACATTATTCTTGTAAAGAACTGGTTGAACGAATAAAAAATTATTTCAAAACTAAAATAAAATATTAAAAAACAAAATTATAAGATTAAATTATTATTTTCATCCTTTAAAAGCATTGAATGTTATCTTTGCATCCAAAATAAAATCAACGATGTTAACATATTTTGAATACATTTTTGTTTTATATTTTTACAAGGTTAAAACTGTCATATTTTACTTCATTAAATTAAGGGATGTTTTGAAAATTTTGGATATATGTTTATCACTTCTCACTCTTTTAAAAAAAATTGGATATATATTTATTATTTATCTTTATTTATTCAGGAGATAATATTTATATTTTTAGACATTTTTTTTATTAGTATTTTTTATCATAATAATATTTTTAAAATCTAATAAAATTATAATAAAAAAAATAAAATTATTGATAAAAGAAGTTAAAATTAAAAATTTATTTAGAACACATTTTTATAAAAATCATTTTTTATTTAATTTGATAGAATTATTTTTTTCTAAAAAAATTAGTTTTATTTAAATTTATTTTTTACAAAAAAGATAATTCTATATATTGTAATATTTTCGGATAGCTATATTTGAATTATGTTTTAAGAAAAAAACTATTTATATTTATATTTAAAGAATAATTTTATTTAAATTTATAAAATAAATATTCATGAATATTAGTAAATATCTTTTCAAACAACAGAATAATAAAATGGTTCTATTTTAAAGAGGAGAGGTAATGAATAATAAAGGGTGGTTGTCATCCTTATTTATATAGTTTATCAAAATAAACTTATTACAACACTATTATTTATTTTTGGGTGAGTAATTTCTCATTTTTCTCTCCTCAAAATCTCAAAATATTATAAATATTAGGATACAATAAGGTTCAATGACTAAGAACTGTACTATTGTTACTTTATTATTGTCCTTCTACGACTAATATATTCAGTATTTAACATATTATATATATATATATATATATATTATAAAGTGATGTTAACAAATATAACTTATGTTAGTATTAAGTTAATAATTTAATCATGTGATGAAAATAATAATATTGATTTTTAAAAAGATTAAATTAAAACTAAAAAAAAAGGGAAAAAAATTATTTAACCTTTCATTTCGGTATTATATTAGGGTACTAAAATAACGGTAGCACCATAGAGGTTGTTAAAAAAACTCTGAATTCGTGCATCACCGTGAAAATCACAAACACTCACCACCATTCATTCCCCTAGCACCTCAGAACTCCATCACTATAAATACATTCCCTCTCCCCCTCTTATATTGAGAAAAAGAAACAAAGAAAAAGAAGCAAAGAAAAGAAAGAAATAAAATAAAACACTAACACCTTCCAAAACTTCCCCTTCTCCGTTACTCATTTTCTTTTTCTCCTCTACACATTCAATTGTTTGTTCCTTTCCTTCAATTCGCCATGGCATCTCTAACCATCTCCTTCAACTCCTTCGCCATCGTTCTCCTCCTCGCGCTTTTCTTCGCCGCCGCCTCCGCCACCGCCCCCGCCGCCGCCGCTGTATCTCCCGCAGCGGCACCTGTAGCCGATGCCGAAGCTGCCGGAGCTACTGTAACTGCCGCCGGAGCTACCGTAACTGCCGGAGGCCCTGCCGCCGGAGGCCCCGAAGCCGCGGCGGCCGTGGCATCCTTTTCGACCTCGGTGGCCGTGATCGGAGCTTCGATTGTTCTGTCAATGCTCGCCATCTTCAAGCACTGAATTGATGATTCCGAATTCATATTTTGCGCTGGATTTGGTGTGCATAATATTGACTCGTTCCACTCGCACACAGTCATGGTTGCTAATTTAAATCTGCGTATACTTTGAGAGAGAGAGAGATTGAAATTTTACATAATTTGCATTTTACATGATTTGCATTTTGCATAATTTACATGCTGAATAATTTATCGTAGGTGTTAGTGAGAAGTAAGAGCAAAGGATTTTTTATATCCTTTGGTACGTTTGTAATACTATTTATATTACTGTTTCTAATATTCCATTTTTTAATTATAAAAAAATATATGATATTATAAATTTTCTAATTTACTTTCTATAAGTTGTTTCATAAGTGAAAGTTAGTTTTTTTTTTCTTTTTTTACGTTGTTAAGTAAATGTTTAAATTAATTAAAAAAACCGTATAACACAATATAATTAAAAAAGTAATTAATATTAAAATTTCATAATTTATTTTGTTAAATATCATTTATATTATATTGATTAAAAATAATTGACCAGTTAGATTTCATGCCGTGGTAACCTCGTTATAGAGGATTCATTCTTCATAAACAATTTTTTTTTTTCAAATGTCTAATACTTGAAAGAGTGGATGTTTTCACTTCATTAAATAAAGAGTGGACGTTTTCACTTCATTAAATAAAATAACGATTGTGAGCTTATTTTATTTTTAATATACTGGTAATGATCCAATTAAATCCACACATTTGATACGAATCTTAATGTATTTTGACAAAATATATTATTTCTACTAAAATTATTACATTTTTAGGTTGGTAAAAATGTAAAAATATTTACAAACCCATCTTAATGAAATTTTATATTCATAAAATATTCCATTTTTATATTATTTTCAATTTATGTTATGTTCTGTTTGATTGGTCTTGCATAGAATATATTATTATTACAAATTTAACACACACATACAAGAAAAAATCATTTTTTTTTAAATCATAAAATATATAATATATAACATATTTTAAAGATTTAACATACACAAATATATAATTGATATTTTATATATAACATATTAATATTAAATATTTTTAAAAAATTATATAAAATTTGAATGAGAGAAATTAATACTTGATTATGTATATAGATACAAGTTATAGACTCACGTTTACATCTTTTACATTTAAGATCATTCAATTTAATCATATATTAAGATATTTCTATTACTTATCTTAATTTTTTTACCCAAGTAGTTTAACTTTTATTGACTTTTTCATCATATAAATTTTTTTTGTTTACATGATTTAAAATATCACAAAAGTCTCAATACTTAATCAATGTATATATAAAAATTAATATATATTAATTATTAAACATAATAACACTTAATGATTATTTTATCTTGTAATTTTATGATAAATATTCAATTTCATTATTTTTTACATATCATACAATTAAATATCAATCATTCACCATTCACATATATATATATATATATATTTAGAACAATTAAAATATAATCATAAATTAGTGACTTAGTTTAAAATATGAAACTTATATTTCTTCAACACATATATTTGCATAGTGAACAATTTGATTACTTGACAATTACATGATTGTCCAACGATTAATCTCTCAAATTTTTAAAATAAAAATTTTCATTAATTTTCCAAAGACTAAATAGTGAGCTATTAGTCAAATAATCATTTAATGATCAAAATTGTTAGATTTTCAAATTAAAAATATTTATTCAACAAATCGTCTGATCGCTCAATAAATTTAACGCATAAGATATATTTATAAAATACAATAATTATTTATAAATTGATATAATAATTTAAAACAACAATACTTCAAAAATAACTTATATCTATAACATAATTAATACCAATTTAGTATATTTTATTAACATCTTACAAAATATAAATTTAAAAAATAATTTAATAAATCTTCACTAGACCTCCTAATAATTTTTTTTATGAAAAGATCATGTAAATTGTTTAACTAATACATATTAAGTTCCCGTTGAATCAGACGTCAAATCTATATATAAATAGAAGTTAATGTCCATACAATGTTTATCACTCATTTTCAAACACGGCCACAACAAAACGACGCCTTCAACGGAACACTCTGAAAAGGAGAGATCAACCAATAAACTCGCTTTCTTCACTCACGCACCAAACGCTTCCGTGGGCCCCACACGCCTGTCCAAAACAGTATAAATAGCAGCACCTCCTTTGAGAATTTCATCGGAAAAGAAAAAGAAAAACTCACAACACCTTGAAAGTTATTTCTTCGTTCTCTTTCTCTCTACACTTTTCAAGTCATGGCATCTCACGCATTCTCCGTCTATTCCTTCTTCCTCCTCGCACTTTTCTTCGCCCTCGCCACCGCTCAAGATCTCTCTCCGGCGCCGGCACCGGGACCTGACGCCGGAGCTGCTGGATCCCTCTCTAGCTCCATGGCCATAATCGGAGCTTCCTTTCTGGTTTCAATGTTGGCGATATTGAAGCAGTGAGTGACAGTGATTGATTTTGATTTTGATTTTGGTGTGAAGAATATTTATGTAAGTTTATGGGAATGATGATTGTGAGATGAGTTGATCTATGTATTATGGAAATAAACACAGAGAGCGAGAAACATTTTTAATTATTTATTTTAGGTGTTAGTGAGAAAAATAACACAATTTTTACATCCTCTTCTCATTGTTTCAATTTTAATATATGAATTATTGATATACAAGAAAATTATTGTTTCAATTTTATTTTCTTCTGGTTAAAAAAAAATGAAATGGATTTGGACATGATCTTCATTAAATTTAGATTATTAGAATTTTCTTCTGGTTAAACTCGGTCTCACTGAAGAAACTTTAGCATTCGAAACTTGTAAATTGAAAGAAAAAACTTGATTTATTAATAGTCTAAATCATAATAAAATTAAAAAGTTGAGTTTGTAATAAATTTGTATTATTAAATTTAGATTTGTTAAAAATATATTAAAGAGATAGAATGAGTTATTTGTAATCGTTGTTTATAGCCGTTATAAACAGTTAAAACTATTTGTTTTCCATAATGGATTAGTGGAAGACACGTGTCGCTTCCAAAACCTTTCAATAAGTTTTTAGTCAAAGAAAAGAATGGCTGTGTTGTTTGTCTGACTTCTTCACATGCTCCGCCACCAACTGTGTTGAGGTTATGTATATCTAAATATACATAATTACTTTATTTATATTTGTTAATAAATATATTTAAATCTTACTTATTTTTTATCAAATATTTTACTTTTTATGTTTTTTTTATTGTAGAGTTAATAATTTTTTTATTAGATAAAGTATTAGAGTATAATTTATTGTTATAATTAAAAAAAATGATCTATGTTGTCGACAACTATTTTTAGCTTTAGTATTATTTTTTAACTTTGTATGAAGTTTTGTGTAATGTATAATCGAATTTTGTTCAGATTATTTATTTATTTATTTTTATCACAAGTATGCATTTTTGACATACTCACAGTGATTTGAAATCATAATATTTTTTAGTATAATTCATTCCGGTTAAGTAGATTTTTAGAAGAAAAAAATTATAATAATTTTGTAATGTAAATACTATTTTTTATTACATGTTATAAAATAAATTATGACGTGTAAAACTGATAGTTCACAATTATAATATTGGATCTTTAAATATATTCAATATTTTTTATTCAAATATATTTGTATTAATATTTTAATAAATTGTCGTATAAATTTATATATACTAAAAATATATGAATATTTCGTGTAAAATTTAATAAATGTATGAGTATATGTTTTAAATGCCCTTGATTTTGTCCTGCTCTTTTGCATAATTGTAATTTTTATACAAAAAATAAATCCGACACACAATAACATATGTAATAAATATATATTAAATCATTTTCATTGTAGTTGTATTATTTTATTTTAATAAATTAAAATCTAACGTTTATATTAATAATAATTTTAAATAACGTTCAAATAATATGCATTTATTATTTAAGAAAACAAAAGATAAGAAAAAATAAAAATGATAATATTTATTAGTTATTTTCGGTTAATGAAACAAAAAAATCTCCTCTATGTAAACAACTTAACCGAAGAAGAAAAAAAAAAAAACCTGTATTAAATTTTTTTGACAAAAGTACCAAATTCTCGGTGAATTTAAAAAAAAAAAAAGAAGAAAAGAAAAAAAAAAAAAAAAAAAAAAAAATAAAAACATCATAAGAATGGGAACATGTATAACAATAATACACACTGGTTTTGTATAATAATTTCAAACAATGAGAGGGATAAAAACTCCCTTTTATTTCTCACTAACACCTACAATAAATGATTTAGAACATAGTAATGTTGTCAAATCTCTCTCCCCTCTCTCTTTCCATAATACATAGATCATCTCATACCATAATCATCATTCCCATAAACACTGTTTACACCAAATCCACAACAAAAATTAATAAATATACGAAACGAACTGATCAATTAGATTCAGTGCTTAAACACGGCCAACATCGACACCACAATCGAAGCTCCAATCAAGGCCACGGAGCTAGAGACGGATCCGGCAGCTCCGGCATCGGGTCCGGGCGCCGGGGCCGGAGATAGATCCTGAGCGGCGGCGACGGCGAAGAAAAGCGCGACGAGGAGGGCGACGGCGAAGGAAGATGCTTGAGATGCCATGACTAGAAAAAGCGAAGCGAGAAAGAGAATACGATGAAACAATTTAGGAAGGTGTTGTGAGAGGTTTTGGTTTTTTTTTGCGATGTGAAAGTGAAGAGAGAGGAGGGGTATTTATAATGCGGTGGAAAGGCGTGTGGGGCCCAGAAAAACGTGGACAGCTGTGTGGTGCGGAACATGTGTGGTGTGAAATGAATGGCGGTGAGTTGGTGAGAGAGATGTTTGTCTACGTTGGTTGCTTTTTGTGTGTGTTTGGTTTGCTTTTGAACATTTCACGTTGAAGCAGTTATTGTGACGTAAAGCGAAATAGCGTTACATGATCAATCATAAGAAACCAAACACTGTTTTAATAGAAGAATGGTTCCCGTAAACGTAGGGTTTGTTTGTTCTGAGTCGGTGACGATGTTTTTCTTTGTGTTTTTGTTTTGCATTCGGCGGAAAAGGAAAAGTTGTGTTGTGTTCTTGACATTATTATAATTCACATTAATAATTGTTCCTTTCGAATAGCCGTTGATGCTGGAAAGCTCTGTCACAACGGCATCAAGAAAACAACGTCTACCTCTCCATCATTTCAACTTTTCTTATAACATTTCTAATAAATAATAATTTATAAATATTTTGGTTTATTAGGTTTTGAAAACAGCTTTAAATGGGCTCTCACGGTTAGTTTCAATTTTTTAAATTGGGCCCATTAGAGCCTGAAACCGATCGAGCCATATATGTTTTTACTTTTTGTATCTCTATTATGACTTCCTGCACCTCCCCATAATAGTTGAAGGAAAAAAATAACTTTTTTTTTTAATTTTTACACTTTTTAGAAAATCTTATCGTAAAACTTTTTGGATCACATTTTTCGAAAAAACTAAAAAAATACATTTCAAAATATAATTTTAATATTTTTGAATTATTCATTCTAAAAAGAATTTTAGAAAAAATTAAAATATACTAATTTTTTTGTAAAGAAATCAACAAAAGCGTAGTTCAGTCATAATTTTATTTCTAGTTTGATATTATAAGAAAGTGAAAAAAAAATCTGAAAGAAATAAAAGAATTATGTTTAAATAAAAACAAATATTTTAAAAATATACCAAATATTTATTATATTTATTTTGTGCATCTCACATATTTCTTCTTCTCTTCAAATAAATAAAAGATAATTTTGAAATTTTAATATTTTTCTATCAACTCTTATATTATTATTTAATAAATGATTTTCCTTTTATAAATATTATTTTGGTATACACATTTTTTATTATTTTACTATTAAAATTATAATATTTCATTTATTATGTTATTTGAAAAAAATAAAAAAATACTATTATGATACGATATTATATTCGAAGAATAATAACAAAACATTATTTTAAATAAATTTCATAAAATAATAATATTTTTTATTTTTATTATTTGATAAAAAATATTTTTTTATAAAATGATGAAAATAATAATAATAATATAGGTATAGATTATAAAAAAATTGTAAATTTGACTATAGGAAAAATTCTCCAAACATAAATTTTTTTTTTCTTTTTTGTTCGTGAACATTTTCCCATGGACTCTTTTGGGTCCGAACCCACCGTGTCTAAGGGTTTACTTGTTCATAGGAATAACTTGGGTCACTTCACTTGTGACTAAATCTGAAAAACATCACACAAAATATTTCAGTTAAAATTCGCAGTGTCAAATTGCATTTGCAGTTTCACGCGCACAGTGACCACTCCGAGTTCTAAGCAGTGTACGTCCAAAGTTTGTTGTGTTCAAACGTTCAACCCATCGTTCTCCTCACGGAGCATTCACTCCATAGCTTCAACTCTGCATGTGAGTGATTGCATCCACCTTCCTCTTCTATTTTTTTATATTATATTTTCTGCTGAATCATAATTGGGGTGTCGTATTCCTGTAGTTTTCTTTTTCTTTCCCAGTTATTATTGAAGGTTTGGCTGTTCAATAGAACACAAAAGGGATTCGTGTTCAAACTCCATCATGGTAAGCTTTGCTTTTTGTGTTCAATTTTTCCAGTGAAACATTGTCACAGAGGTTCAATTTTTAAAGGGTAGAACTAGAAGTCAAATCTGTGTACTATTTTTGTTGTGTTTGGGGAGTTTGGTTCTCGAAGGGCATGGTGAATTCGCTACACCCAATTTGTTTCTATGGCTTTAATGTTGTACTGTTTTTTTTTTTTTTTTTTTTTTTATAGAGTTATAGTATCAAACTAGAAATAAAATTATGACTGAGCTACACTTTTGTTGATTTCTTAAAATTTTTAATGTAGTTAAGTTTTTATATTTTCCTCTATGATTATTTTGTTTGTCATTTGTTTCAATTTCATTGGTTGTCTTTTCTGGTTTGTTGTTGTTCTCAGGAAGTATTCAGAAGGGCAATACTACAGCCAGGGCCACCTGAAAATTTTGCTTTGAAGACAGTCCAAGAAGTAATAAAGCCTCAGGTATGTGTAACTTTTCAAAATTTAACTCCTATCATGTACTCGGTAACGAGCATTGCGGAACTAGTTGGGCAGTGCTGGTGGTCAGGTGGGGTTGATGTCTGAATGGGACAAAAAAGGAAGATATTTGAATTTAAGGCACTTTAAGAAAAGAGTGGAGCGACTGTTGATTCATGGCAGTCAACCCCAAATAGTGATGTGGAGCAACCAACCTAGAAAATAAAGGATAGTAGTATGAACTGTACAACTTAAACATAGGCTTACGCTACACATGTATATATGCTGAAAAATAAAGTAAGAAATACCCAAAGTCAAAGAAAAGTCATTGTTGTTCCAACATTTTTAGAGAGATTGGAGAAAGAACAGAGAATAAAGAAGTAGATACTAGGTTGAAATGACAGTGGGTAGGCCACAAGAGTTGTGAAATAGCTGGAAATTGGTGAAGAAGAGATGGATCTCTGCAAAATGGTGAGAATAGAGCCTTGGACATACTGGACATGTGGTGAGCAGTGATGGAAATTGGTGGAGGTGTAAATGTTCAATAGAGGCTATGCTTGCACTTAGAGGGGTGCATGAACTAATGTAAGGGGAACTGGAAAAGTCAATTTAGGAACCTTTCTGATTTTCCAATGTCAATTCACTCGCCCCCCTGGTCAACCTTGAAAGGCACTCAGATAGAGGCTATTTGAAAAAGCAGGCCATAAACAGCCAGGATGGCAGCATTGTATCATGCCTCTCTACCATCATAGCCTGGCGCAATGTGACTCAGTTCTGAGGAGTCGCGCCATCATGGGGCAAGTAAGATAGCATGATAGGGCACTTATTATCAGACTACCCATAAATTTCTAGTCCCACGTTCGAGTTTGCCTAAAGATATCTCACCTCATTGAACTAGTTTTGGGATGAGTTACACACCATAATCACTTTCTACACTATTAACTACTCTGTTGCTTTTTTAGGTTGTATAATATTGGTAGCTCTAGTTGTGAATAAGAAGAATATGTTTGTTTTTTTTATTTACATTATCTATCCGAGCTTCCATTTTCATGATGCTTGCATTGAGACTGATTCCATTTTCATGATGCTTGCATTGAGACTGATTCATAATGTTAGCGTGGGATTCCCTTTCTGGTAGTTTTCATGTGATTTTGATAATTTCTGATTCACTTATGTGTAACAGAAACAAACGAAATTGGCCCAAGATGAGAACCAGTTCTTAGAAAATATTTTACGCATGCTGCTTCAGGAGTTTGTGGTATGTCTAACTGTTGCCCTTATCATAGATTGGTCATATATTTTTTCTGTTCTTGTTGAATGTATAACAATAATCTACTTCTGCAAAAATGAATTCCTTGTAAAATACCAATAAGAATGTTAATGCCGTGCATCAATCATAAATGGTGCTTTTAGGATTTTTCTCTCTCTATGGGTATGCTTTTTATGCTTGATATGTACAGGAACTGCAATTTAATTTCATTTCATTTTACAGCAGGACTCTTATTCCCTTAGTAAAATTTACAAGAACTTACAAGTATTATGCTTGTTAGAAAACAAGAATTCGTTCTAGCGAATGATGGAAAAAACAGGACATTTAGACTGAGAATAGAATCCACTAATTTATTGCACTGTCTGTGACACAAAACAGTGTCCTTTTTCCCATATTTGTACTAGTACTGTGGTTACCAAATGAAACTTAAACCTTATAGTTTGATAACCTACAGTAACTACTCATTTAAGGATTTGTAGATGTTAAGAAAAGAACCTAAACAAAGATAACTTCAATAAAGTTTGCGAATCAGGATTCCTTTGGTCATGCCTAGTTGCATTTTCAGCCTTAGTTATACCAGCTGCATCAAGACATCAATGTCAACTCTTTAAATCACAACAAATTCCAAAAACACACATTCCTTGAGTTTTTCAAAGTAGTAAGTAACTAAGAAAAACAATCACAAACATGGGCTTATTTTCTTTTCTTTTCTTTTTTTTCTTTCTATCTTTTTATACCTAAAAAACATTTTTTTTTAAGAAGTAAGGAATATTACACAGGGCTTAAAATAAGAAAACAAAATATTTTACATTAAGGAATAAGAGGAGTGCTAGCAACACATTGAATTTTATCCAATATTAAATAATGTGTTAAATAGAGTGTGTAAGAAAGTACGTTGAAAATAAATTGTTAGTGTGTTGTTAGAATTTCTCTGAAAAATAATGACTCAATGTAGTAAAGCGATCAAACCTTAAACATATTTGTAAGACAATGTGCTTTATATAACATGCAAGACAAATGTATAATTTATTCCCAAAACAACTGCTTATTTCAGTGAGTTATGCTACAGCTAAATCCACCAAAAGTGTATCCAAAACCAGTAAAAATGATCAGCAAACACTGGTCCAAGTATTTTTTTTTTACTCTTTTTCTTTGCATTCAAATGTTATTGAGTTGTACAGCATGGAGTTTTATCTAGATACCTTACTGGCTTATAAAGTGAACTCTAAGCCAAAAGAGTGTTCTAAGAAACATAATTTAAGAATTGGGTCTATCTAATGCATCTTTTGTTTCCTTTCCTTTCTCTGTTTCATTATTGCCTTGGTTATGTTTGTTTATGATCTGAATTATTTTGCATGTACTTATGCTTCAGTCAGCAGCAGCAGTACAGTCTGCTGAGAAAATAATGCAATTTGGACAATCCATTGATTCTAGTGAAACTACCCAGGGCCACATTCCTCGCCTTCTTGGTATGTGCATCATTTCACTTATAAGAAACATTCTTTCCCATGCTTTACATTAATTTTTTCTTATAATTTTGCTGTAGTGTATATTTTTCTCTCGTACAAGAATTTTTTTTTTTTTACTAGAGCATTTATAGGAATTTGTAAAGTGCATATGCAATATAAATATCGTGAAAGGAAAAATAACAGAAAAGTAACTGTGGAAACTATGGCCATAAACCAGGAAAGAAAACTTAGGACTAAGCATATTATTTGCTGTGGTACATTACATGCACATTTGTTTACATGTAAAACTTGGGACTAATATTGCCATATTCTCACATTCAACAATATTAATGAATTTGTTTTAAAAATTTTTGAGAAAAAAAAGTAAGGAAGACAATTTGTTTGATTGTTTATTCAAGTAGTTATTTCGTGCAGAGTGGTAGTTTGCCATCTGGAACTTAGCATTAAATGTTTGCCACGGCAATCTCTTGTGTGATCTGCATCCTTTATAACCGCATCAAATTGATATTCCAATTATTTCCTATTTTTTAATGCCAACCTTATATGTTTGAACTTTTAATTTTTTTTCTATAATTAGAGATGATATATATATATATATATTTTAAAGGATATCTGTCATCATTTTAACATTAAATGATTTATAACCGCATCAAATTGATATTCCAATTATTTCCTATTTTTTAATGCCAACCTTATATGTTTTAAAGGAAGATATCTGTCATCATTTTAACATTAAATGATTTATAACTGCATCAAATTGATATTCCAATTATTTCCTATTTTTTAATGCCAATCTTATATGTTTGAACTTTTAATTTTTTTTTCTATAATTAGAGATGATATATATATTTTAAAGGCTGATCTCTGTCATCATTTTAACATTAAATGAGACAAGATTTCTCTCTTTGGTGTTTGTTACGTTGTTAATGATGTGATCATGCTTCAAGAGGAAGCTAATTAAAAAGCACTCCTTAAGCTTGCATAGGCATGGCTTAGACTCCTATATAAGGAGTTTTAGTCTCTCTTGTAAGATAACTATGCATATTACTCCAAGAGTGATTTTTGGTAGAAGATAGTGAGTTTTCCTCCTTCATTGGTGTTTTCTCAGCTTGAGTGTGTAGCATCTTAAGTGGCAGTTCTCCAAGTCTTTCTTGGTGAGTCATGTCCAGAAAGCCTTGTCAAAGTTCCTTCCTTGGACCATTCCGAGAAGCCTACTCGGGTCCACCTCCTAGGTGAGTCATCCTAGAGAAGGATCCAAACCTCCTTCCATTCTTTGCTATCCAATTTGGTAAGTTCTTCTCCTTCTTTCTTTCTAGTTCTTTGTGGTTCCTTTCTCCCTCTCCTTCTTTTTTTGGTCACAGCTAAGTCCTTCCTTAGCTAAGTTAACCATCATCCAAGCTTCTGCAAGCCATAGCCAACAAGATCAACCAAGAAGTGCCAAGATCTTTGTAAACCTTGCCAAGCCCAACCTGGACTGCAACAGTTTGTTTAAGGGTTTCATATTTTGGATTTGCAACGAGACTGGCAGATCTGCAAAATTGACTAGTTTTTGGAGTTTCCTTTCTTTGTTTATTCCTTTTGTCTTCTCTTTGCTGAGGATTTATTATCCTCTAACCAGCTCTGCATCATTGAGAGCCTGGTAGTTTGGTCTTTTCGAAAGTGCTTTAATGAGGTTTAGTTACATCTTAATTGTATGCAAAGTTCTGTGTTCCTCTCCTACTCATGTTGTATATAACTTTAACTTTTCAGATATTGTGCTATATCTGTGCGAGAAAGAACACATTGAAGGTGGCATGATTTTTCAGCTGTTGGAAGACTTGACAGAAATGTCTACAATGAAAAACTGCAAAGATATTTTTGGCTATATAGAGAGTAAACAAGATATATTAGGCAAAGTATATTTCTAAGTTGTTCTTAGCTCTTTTTGCTTCTCTATTCAATTATTTATTGCTTAAGTAGCATATTGTGACCTGTGCTATCTGGAACTTTTGTGTTTGTGTGACTTACAGCAAGAACTTTTTGCTCGAGGAAAACTTGTGATGCTGAGAACCTGCAATCAACTTCTTCGTCGTCTGTCAAAGGTACATTTAGCACAAGGTCATGGTCTAATAAAAAATAGCTTTAGTAAACTGTGAGCTGTTTGTTACAGATTAAGAAAAAGGATTTTGATGCAAAATAATTTAGTGATTAGGTTTTAGAGATTTTTGTAAAAAGGTAGAAGCTAATTTTATCATTGTTTACAATCATAAAAATCACTTTAAAAAAATTGCTGAGCTTTATGAGAATCATTTTAATTAGATTTTAGATTCTTTTCAACTTGTAATTATTTTGAAAAACATTAAGAAATGCATGAAAATCCTTTAAAAGTGATTAATAGGTGTTTCTTTTTTTTTTGTAAAATAGCTGTAACAAATGGATTTTATTATTCCTGCTTCTTTAGATTTATGTTTCAACATCAACTGCCCTTTTTATCTCTCATATCTTCCTGCTTTCTTTTTTTGTCGTTCATATTCACCTGGGGGTGAATGGTGACATGTAGTTTATGCATATTGGGGGTGTACAAGGACTTTTGCATAAGAGTTGCTATCTAAAAATAATCCATTTTTATTGATGACTTTTTTTTATCAATTATAGAGCATCTGTCAGTGTTTACAGCACTAAGTTTACTGGAGATTTTTGAATGATATGAACTGCTGCACGAATCACATTGGTAGTACATGCAGACAAACGAAGGAGAAATTAAAAACTAGGCTGATTATGAGCTACAGAATAATATCAATTAAAAGATTAAATCTCTGAACTTAATTTTTGAATTTTCTATCTCACTTGCCATGATCTATTTTGGGTTCCATTTTGGTTTAAATTGTGTGGCTTCTGCCTGCTTCTATTTCCTGCTTTTAGACTTGTTTAGGAACCTAGAGATGTATGTCTTCCTGTCCATGATCATCCCACTTATGGTCATACCTGTGATGAATTCTTACAGTGAAGAATCATTCAGGAGACATTTTGTTTTGCCAGCTATGAGTCATTCAATGATGAATTGGTTATATTCATACCATCATATGATGCAGTATGCAATTTAAATCCTTGCCATCAAAGAAATAGGATGATCATTTTGGGAAAAATATAAAATAAGATATCTTGGTAAAAAAATATATTTCTATTTTGGGAACAATTAACCTCTATACTGGGTTATTAAATCAGTTAGCTTTTAACCATTAGCACATTGTTTTTTTTAAAAATTGAACATTGCTAGCCGGTTATAGACTGAGGCTCCCTCCAATGCAGGGTTTGGGGAGGTCATGCATATATAAATCTTGCTACTGTTTCCCTTTTTTGAGGGTAGGGAGTGCTAAGACTGAATTTCACACCAATTTGGGGGTGGTGGTGATCCCCTTTCATTTGTAACCATTTATTCCAGGCATGAAGTGCTTCCAGTGGGATTTGAACAACTGTGTTGAAAGTAAAGTCTGCTTTCTTGGAACTTAGTTTCCCTGCTTCCCTTTTTTTCTCCAGCTTCTTTGCTTTTTGATAAAATTCATAATCACCCTTCTTTTGACAGAATGTTTTGCATAATCAATGAACCAGATGATTTTGTCTCAATGGTTGATTTGTTTGCTTTCAAGTTAAGGAAAAATTGTATGCTGAATGTTTCTTGCCTCTATTGACGTGTCCACGGTTCTTTCTTCTTTGTTACATTTGTGTAGGCTGTAACTATAGGATAAACTGTTCATTTCTTGAGCTTTATAGTATTGAATAAGTATTGTCTAAGTCAGGCTTGCAGAGGATCCACATTTCTGTGTGAAGAAATCACAGTATTTGGTATTTCTTTTCACGAAAGCTGTAATTAGATGTGTTATTTTTTATGTTATAGGCAAATGACGTGGTCTTTTGTGGAAGAATTCTTATGTTTTTAGCTCATTTCTTTCCATTGTCAGAGCGATCAGGTATAATTATGTAAGCCTATCTTCACATTTGGTGTCTATTTTCTTTTCTTGGCTACCTTGTCACTTTGATGTTTTTGATAAACATTTGCAGCCTTAAATATTAAAGGAGTTTTTAACACATCAAATGAAACAAAATTTGAAAAAGAACCCTTGGAAGGTACACCCTTGCATATTATCTTTAATTGCAATTCTTAATACATTCTTGATACAAGTAAGGTTTAATTTTGCTTTCCAGCTAATAATTTATTTTTCCTTTTTTCCAGGCATATGTATTGATTTCAATTTTTATCAGACTTTTTGGGGTCTTCAGGTAGGTCGTCATGAAATTTTAGTTCTTGAAGTTATAAAAGTGGTCTCTTCCATTGTCTTACATTAAAGCTTCTCTTGATATTTCACACTACTTATTTGACTTGCTTTGCAATATCGTATTTATAATATCATTTTATCATAGATACAACTAAATCATTGAATCATAAACTGCATTTACAACTTCCTTCTATCTAATCATTGAGATGAGGCCTTTAATTCTTATGTGCTCTTTGTACCATCTGTTGATACTTATGCTGTCATCTTAATCGGTTGCATACACATTTTTGTTGTTGTTGCTGGTAGGATAATTCCTGTTTTTATTTTTTTGTTCTTAGTTTCTTCAAAAAATCTTCTATCTCAACAAAATATGAAATTCACGGATGCTCCTTGTTTCTGGAAGAAACTTACAAAATGGTTACTTCTTAGGGCAAGTACTTTGATAATATTTTAGAAAAGCATATCATTTATAGCTTGAAATTTATTTTAAAAAGTGAAACAAGTTGATGAAATACATTGTTTCCTCATGGTCTTTAAATGGAAAAATTTCTAATGAATGGTTCTCATATTAAAATCAGAGTCCTTTTGACCACTTTTTATTTCAGAAAAAGGTTGAAATATGTATGTTTGATCAATCTTATTTTATTTGATGCAGGAATTTTTTTCTAACCCTACTTCCATAAGTCATGCTCCCATAAAGTGGCAGAAATTCACCTCCAGTTTGTCGGTAATACTCAGTTTCTTATTTGTGTATGTATATATGTTATTTTTCTTGAATATGATATTGCTGCTGTTCATGGTTTTTTACCTCTGAATTTTTGTTGGGTAAAAGGTTGTATTAAATACATTTGAAGCACAACCTCTGAGTGATGAAGAAGGAGATGCCAATAATTTGGAGGAAGAAGCAGTTAATTTTAGTATAAAATATCTTACAAGCAGCAAACTAATGGGTCTAGAGGTAAGCAGTTTGACTAAGTTTTGATGTTTACTACTAAGAACTCATGCTCATTTTTAGTTAAGATGTTCTTGTCTTGACTCACGGTCCCCTCTTGTTTTTCTATCTTTTTCTTTTTGGTGGAATTCTTAATAGTTAAAGGATCCAAGTTTTCGACGTCATGTTCTTGTACAGTGTCTTATATTGTTTGATTACTTGAAGGTAATACTTCTTTAAAGATAAATTTCTTTGTGATGTATGTTAAATGCAATCTATATTAGCTTATGGTTTCAACTTTATTTGCATTTAGGCCCCTGGAAAAGGTGACAAAGATTTGCCATCTGAAAACATGGTCAGTGCTGCCTACCTTGAAATATTTAGATTATGCAGTATATACTAAATTGTTTTCAGAGTTGTGTATGTACTTTGACTATCTCATCCCCTTCTACATGTTTTTCTAAGTGCTCACTATATTTTATTGTTGCCTTGCTAGACAGGATCTATAGTGTTCCTCTTAAATTACTTAATCGGGTTGTGTATAGATTTATTTCTTGCTTTTATAATTGAAGGTGTGTCCTTCCTTGCTAGAATCCTACTGGCAATACATTTCATAGTTTTTCTTTTCTTTTCCTTGGATTCTTTTTCAAGTAAGAAAAAACACAAAATAGGAGCATAAGAATCCTCTTTGTGCTATTAAAGTGTGCTAAAACGGAAACAAAAGAGACAAATTTTAATTTGAAAAGAGGAATCCAATCTCCATGTATATTATATTATCTATAAATGTTTGTGAACACGGCAATGGCCTTCCAAAACTCCCTTCAGATCTTTTCGACTAGCGTTTTAAAACTTGAATGAATAATGTGACCTTGGCACCTTAGAATGTGAAAGGAAAATCAACGATAACTAAATAAAATTTTATTATGGAATCATGATCAGGAATATGTGATTGACCTAGCTTAAGCACGCTCATAGTTTATTTTCATCCTCTCTTTATATCCAGGGTTTCATGTTCGTATTAGTTTGCTATTTTACATTCAAATCAATACATAGTTTTCATTGAAATTGGCAGTATTAAGATTCTGATTGCATTAGGTTATGGCCAATTTCTTTTTGTTATTAGTATCCTCCATCATATTATTAGATATAAAGTTGCTTGTCAAACAAACATTCTCTGTTATTTTTTGTTTGCTTTCCTGCGATTTGTGGAAACATGAATTTGTTTTCTTGGAAGGAGGAACTTTATTTTGGCTTGTTATTTTTTCTAACAACTGCCTGTCTCCTATTAAATGTATCAATAGAAACTGCTTTATTGATTGAACTGCAATTGTTTACATGTAATGTAACCTTGGACTGCATATTTTCTTATTTAATTCAGAAAGAAGAGATTACATCATGCGAGGAACGTGTTAAAAAACTTCTTGAACTGACACCACCTAAAGGGTCAGAGTTTCTTCACAAAATTGAGCATATATTAGAACGAGAAAAGAATTGGGTCAGCATCTTCCTTTAACTTTTGGTTTCTTGCCCATGCCAAACGTGAAGAGTATGTTTAGTATTTAACTTAATATAATCGCATTCTGAACTTTTCAGGTATGGTGGAAACGTGATGGCTGCCTCCCATATGAAAAGCAACCTATAGAGAAGAAAGCAGTACCAGATGGATCCAAGAAACGGTATGGCTGTTGACTGAAAATGTTTGGCAGTGATAATGGTTTAAGATTATATACTATAGAAATTTTTAGAATCTCCAAGAAGATAAGAAAATTTATTTCCTTATTTTCTTTAAGGTCATTGTTTGTGAATTAAATATTTGTTATTTATATGGGCGTTGCAATAAACACCCAATCATATGACAGTTTAAATTGGGTAAGTTTATGTCTGATTACTTGAAATTCTATCTGGCTTGGTGGTTACATGCAATATACACTCCCGCTTCTAATGACATTGTGTCAATGTTGCTAGTTGATTGAAAGAAGTCTATAACACTTTTTTGGCAGGGAAAACACTGGTCAATGTTTACTTTAGAGCTGCCATGGAACTGAACTCTATAGATCTTTAAAGGCCTTAAGCTAGAAACATAGAGGGAATGTACATGTCAATTTAAAATGTACTTTTGGGTATAGAGGTGACAAGTGGACAGAATACAATTAGGCTAATGAAATGACGATAACCTCATTTTCATGTTTTTCATGGAAGGTGACCTCATTTTCATGTTTTTCATGGAAGGTGATTATGATAGGAATGGAAGAGGAATCAAAACAAAACAATGGAAATAAGTGACACAAATGCAATAGAACAAACAATGAACAATTGAAGTCTAAAGAAGTAATGAAAGAGAAGACTTAGGAATGGAAACAATGGAAGATTCACATCACTTGAAGCTGATCACTTCAAGATAAGTGCTTAAGATTGTCGCCACTTGAACTATTGGTTAAGATAAGACAATAAAGGAAGAACACAAGAATACAAGTTCTTAAGAAACTCTCACAATTCAATCATCTCCAAAAGTGTTTAACAATGACAAGTAGAAGTCTATTTATAGACTTTTAAAAGTAGTAACATGAAATGTAAATGTATTTCAAATGAAACTCAAATGTAGCAAAAGACAACTCAAGAATCAAAAACTGAGACCAGGTTTGGCAAATTAATTGTCTAAAACTAGAAGCACGTGAAACATGCTTGAGTCACACTTGCCATGGCTTCACACGCCTCTTGCCACCTTCACGCCCAATCTACAAGGCTAGGCGAGAAGCCTTCAGGCCCAATGAATCCCAAGCTCCAAAAGATGGTTAAGAAGCCTCCAAGCTCAATAAAGCCTACAAAAGAATTGGAAAATATTCAAGTAAACAACAACTTTTTCTAGACCCATCCATGCATTCATCAAATCTGGCCATAAGCTATTGTAGATTTTCTTTATTATTATTATTATTGTGCTACTAATGTATACCCATTGTTTTCACAATGCTATGATTGTCTTACCTTGTTCTGTCTTGCTATTTTCAGTAGGCCAAGATGGAGACTGGGTAATAAAGAACTATCTCAGTTGTGGAAATGGGCAGATCAAAATCCGGTAGGTTACTCTTTACTGAAACTGTGACTAGCTCTGAACATGCAATGCCTTTCTGTAGAAGTTGGTGATTGTGGATGCTGAACACTAGGGTTATTTAGATATTGTCATGACATTCTGTACTTTTCAATTAAAGTGCCCTTGCCCTTGGTAGTATGTTTTGAATTGTCAGTCCATTACAATCTGTCTAGATATTCCCCTTTTCTAATGATAATTCATTCAAGACAAATCTGTCTAGATAGGACACCAATAACAGAAACTCGAGTAAGTGGTATTTTAAATCAAAAGAACTGAGCTGAAACTCTGACACCAGAGCCTTGGGCTCCTTAAGGAATAACGTTCCGTGTCAAAATACCAAAAACAATGACCCTAGCATGCTGCATGCCTCATATCTTCTCCTTCTCCCAATATTCTCACTACCTTCCAGTTAGCAACACGGTTCAAACCTCTCAACCCAAGAGGAATACAAAGAAGCTCAAGAACTTACTCTAATTTGTGTGACCACCTATTTCCACGTTTTACAGGTACTTCTAGAAGATATATTGTTATAACTGTCAGCAGTACTTATTTCACAAGTATGCACTATTGTTAGATTCTCTTATCTGTTTCCGTATTGTAGGTAGCCAATGATTGGTACCAGTACTTGTGTATAAAAACCCTTATATGTAGCCAAACACCTCCTAACTGATTTGCCAACTCAGATAACAAAATCATAGTTCTTAGAATTATACAATCTGCGATCAATTTGTTTGATTAGATACAATTCCTTTCATCACCAATTTCTATTATAACATGAATATTAAGTGACTTTGAATCTTACAATATGTTAGTGAATCTATGCAACTTTGTATCATCTATGAGTCATTCAATATTTTTTCTTCATCTCCTTTCTTTCAACAATTCTCACAAAGGAAATTGAAGAGTCATATTGGCTTAAAATGTTAAATGGAAAGGAATTGAAGGAGTACTTTTAAACTTATCCTATTTGGCTATTCCACTATTTTATTTATCACTCATTCAATGCATGCACTTTATTTGGTTGTTTCATTCATTGCTTCATTTCTATCCTTCCAAAATAGAGGCTTAACAAACTTAAATATAGCTCATAATTTTGTTTTATGAGACTTTTGGTTAAGTTGTTTTATTTATTTCTACTTAATTACATTGAACATTCTATATCATCTATATCATATATTTGAAGATATTTTTCATTATCTCTAAATCTTATTATTTGATACACATTATGATTCACGTTTCATGATTGGAACCCTCAATTCAATATCGTTGTCAGTTTAGATTATTATTAGATTAGCTATGGATTAGCATTGTGTGCTTTCTACTTCAATCGATTTGTTAGACATGCTTTATGCAGCATCTTAAGAAGCTAGAATTTGTTAGCATTTTATGTTAAATTCCTAGCACGGGACTGGGTTGTTATGATATACTTCCATCAATCTAAGTAAAAGGAGAATCTTAAAGTGAATTATCTTTTGTCTTTGCATTGATGTTATACTTGGTTTTCTTTTTCATGGCTAAATGACATTTCTTTATTTCCATTATGTTGGTCATAATTGAGTTTTTTTCAATTATCAATTTTTTGAATTTCCAGAATGCTTTAACTGATCCTCAACGTGTTCAAACACCTTCAATTATGGAGTACTGGAAACCATTGGCTGAAGATGTAAGCTTGAATATTCTTCTTCAATGCGCATATTGATTTTCCCTTCCCACCAGACCCCTGTTTAATATTTCAAGACTGGTTATTATAAGTATTTCCCATAATTTGATGTTTAGTTCCTATCTCCCAATTTTACTGAATATCAATATTCTTTGCATGTTTTAAATTACAGATGGACCCCTCTGCTGGAATAGAAGCTGAATATCATCACAAGAATAACAGGGTAATCCTCTGATTAAAATTTTATATTGGATGGAAAAAGAGGTTTTATTTAAGAAAAAAGAAGGAAAGCAGAAATTTGAGAATTAGGTATCCTCAAAAACTTCAATAGAAAATGATAAATGCCCATTCTCTCTTCATTTTAGAGATGAAAACTACCTTGAGAATTGAAACAGCGATAGTCAGAATAGTGAAGACATTTATTTTACTAAAAGATATGTTTGGCTGCTACCTCCGGGGTCTGGGCTGTCTATACTACCTAGGGCGAAATGAAAGAAGAAAATAAAGCCAATGGAAAAACAGGATTAAAAATGAAAGAGCTTTCCAATTACCCTTCAAAGAGTAAAGAATTCCTTATAAAACACCCTTAAGCTGATCATAATGGGGGCACACGACAGCATCCTAATCTTATAGTGAGTCTGAAAAGAAACAATTTTCATTAAAAAATATGGGCATTTTGTTGTAACCAAATTCTCAAAACATCTTTCATACATTGCAACATGCCATAGAATAGAGTTCACATTTATTGTCTGATGAGTAGCCTTCAACTTGAAAATATACATTTTATAAATCTATTTTTCTTTTCAATTCAGGTTTTTTGTTGGAAAGGTCTTCGGCTTGCAGCACGACAAGACTTGGAGGGGTTTTCTAAGGTAAAAACGAATTTTTCAATCTGCAATTTATTCTGATTACTGTTTTAGGTTCAATGAAAATTATATATTTTGGTTGCAGTTTACTGATCATGGCATTGAAGGGGTTGTCCCGCTAGAACTTTTGCCACCTGATGTCCGATCTAAATATCAAGCTAAACTAAATGACAGAAGTAAACGCAGTAAAAAGGAAGAAACAAAAGGCTCCGCTCATCAAGTTGAGGAAAATCAGGTTTCTTGATTCAGATACACCTTTGCATTTTTCTTTTTTATATCAGCTCAAGAAACATACCCTTTTATAGAGGAATGTATGTTTCCAATTATTGCTGGTTGGTTGTATTGTATTCAATATTTTCTCCCCCTCCACAGAGCCTCGAATTGTTGTCAGGATATAATTTATGTATTGCCGTGTTTCTAGTTCAACTAATATATTTGAGGTGGAGCTGGCAATTCAATATTTACGTCAGAGATTAATGCATTAGGAGTTAAGCATATTCTAAGCTGTTGGTGTTCTTGTGTCATATGAATGCCCATTTCTTCAATGAATTTGAAACATGAGATAGGATCTAGTTTCCTTGAGAAAAGTTTGATTGCATGGTCAATCCAGTGTCTCAATACTAGAACATGTTCCAACCAGTATCAAGGTTTTCGGACCTTGCTTGTAACCCAAGATAAAGGAGAAGGAAAACACACAAGTATGTCCTACGGGGAACTAGATGAACCAAATATTTGACCTTAAAGGGGAATTTAGGGGCTGTTTGGTTGGTTTGAGAAAATATTTTCTGCTTCTTCACTTGTAGTTACAAAATTATCACCATGTTTTCATTTTGGTTTGTTTTAAACAGTGAAAAAATAGAAAGTTATTAAGAATCTTTGAAAATAGAAAATAAATTGAAAACAATGTGACATTGTTGTAATTAAAAGTAAAAATGAGGAAAGAAAACGGAAAACGTTCTCTTTAGGTGAACAGGCCCTTAGACATCCAAAGGAGTTTATCAAGAGAAAAGAAGCTCCTTTGAATGAATGAGTTTGTGAAACTGTTCAAAAAATTTACTGAAAATGCCTAGAAACTTCAAGAGGCCAAACCCTTTTGTTTGAATTAGAAAACAAATGAAACCCAAAGAAACTAGTATAGAATTTTCCCTTTTATTCTAAATTTTGTAATAAGTGATAAATTCTTTAAAAATTGGAATCTTGAAGAACACAATAGGAAGTTTGGATTGGAGAGTGGTGTAGCGGTGGAAAATGATAAAGACTTCTAAAGCATCTTTAAACAATAAGTCTCCTACTGAATGGTCCTGCAAGCTTTGTGTGGCTCAATGTTTCTGTACACAAGGTTTATTTTTCAACCCAACCTTTGCTTACAATTCTGTTTTGCCATGCCCATCTAGTCTTTGTTTGTTCCGAATATCTGTATGTATATCTGATGTATAGCATTCATCTTTGGAAATTATATACGGCACTCGATGGTCATAGTTATGTTGCTGTTTTATATTCGTCAATTCAATAATAAAAAAATGAATTGCTGTCCCTGATACCATGCTTGTACTGTTAGCTGTTTTATGCACTTGTTTCTTTCTACTTTTCTCCGTCCTATTTTTCTTGTTAGAATATATGGAAAAAGTATATTCTAATACTTTTTCTTTAAATGTCATTTAAAATTATAGAATCATCATAGTCCATCCATTCAGTCTCAATATACTGTTTGATTTCTTTTATTTAAAAGGTTTTATTTGTAACAAGCTTAGAGCTTAGGAGGAGTTAAAATTTTATAATAAGGTGCTCTATGTTGTATGAGCATATCAAATCAACCAAAACATTGTAACACATCATTTTCAGTCTCAACTGTTCTCATTTTTGTCTTTATTTTGCATCTGTAATAACGAATCCAATGTTTGAAAGGAGTCCCTGAAATCACTTTAGCTCATGTCATTTTTCTCTCTCTTAAAATAATAGATTGCTACGACTGCAACTGAGATTGATGGGGATGGCACTAGAACAGATACCACGGCTACACCTATGGAATTTGATGGTGCCAGTGTCCCTGGTACTCAAGGTGGAACCCCAACACCTGAAGAACTTCAGAAGCATAGCTCAGACACTGATCTAGGTCAGGAAGCAGGCCAATTGGAAACAGATGCCGAAGTGGAGGCCGGAATCATAGATGGTGAGACAGATGCAGATGTTGACTTAGATACTGTAGGCTGAGGCGAGGCAAGTTCGCAGGTTGACATGGTAAGGATGATGAACATTTAGAGTCAATGTTGGCACCAGATTTTTTATGACAAAGATAGCTGCGACATTAACCACCAGGTCAAGTTGAAGAGACTTGCTGTTTAATTCATTGATGACAGGAAGATGATTATATGGACTTTTGGTATGAATTTCATTTGAATGGTTCTCTCAATGAATACCACTCACATGAGAATTATTGTGATCAACACTTGAAACTGGTTTTATTAAAGTCAAACCCAAATTGTGGGATGTGAATAATTAAACATGAGATTTGACTCTTAAGGTGAGATGTGAAAAATGAGAAATTAAAAATATATCTATCTATTATTGCTAGGTTAGGGATTAAAATACATTATGAATTAAACTCTAAAATAATGCTAAATATGCCTGCTCTGTTTATTTTTATTTTACTTTAGCTTTTAGGGGAGTCTTAATAAACTTTACTCAAACATTTGTTATGGCTTCTTAGTTCCTTTATTGAGATATCAGAAAAAAAAATCACACACACACACACATATATATATATATATATATATATATATATATATATATATATATATATATATATATATGAATGAGAGTAGGATGTATTTATTCTAAGACTAACTGTAGTAGATTTATTTTTATTTTTATTAGTTCATTCTAATGGTGTAAAATAATGATTTATTTTAATTTTTAAATTATAAAAAGTAATGATAAAGATGAAGATTAAATTTCTAATTCTTATTTTTAAAAATAAGTGAATCTATTTATTTTAAGAATAAAAATTATCTAAACATAATTTAGAAGAAAATGGTGATTCTTCTTGGCATTTTATAATTTTTATGAAGTATTAATATTGTTTTTATATTTATATTTATATTTATATCTTTTAATAAATAATAAGAAAAGAATTTTAAAAGTCATTAATAATGAATATATATTTAGTATGTCCTAACATTATTTTGAAAATTCAATAAAATAAGTTGAATTAATTATTTTTATTAATACGTGTGATTATATTAGAATTTTTTTTTCTATTAATGAATATAAGAAGAAATATATTTTAGTTTATTATTATGTTTATGACGAAAGTCTAACTTAATCTAATTCACTAAAGTATAGTTGGGCTAGGTGGATGAGATGAGTGAATTTGGATAGAATCTCTTACAGTTTTCTTATATATATTTTTAATTATTTTTATTTATTCAATAAAATAAACTGTATTAATTATCGGAGAAACCAATGGGTTTTTAAATTTATTTTTAATAAAATATGCTATTTTTTAGTTTTTTAATTAGTAAGTATGGAAAAATGGTTAAATAAAAAATTGTTATATTCATACAATTTATTTTTATATATGGAATATTCGTAAAGTTTATTTTTTATATAAATGATAATAATTGTTTTTTATCTCATGCACACTTTAAGTTGTTTTTCATTTAAAAACTAAATATAAATTATTTTGAAAATAATAGAAAATAACTCTATCATGTATAACTTATCCATGCATCACATCAATTTAGCAAGTATAATTGTAATATATGTTATAAATTGTACTCATCTAATAATTTAAATGTGTTTTTAAAATTATATTTTTCATTTATTACATATTTTTGGCCAAAATTTTGTAAGATGTTAAATTAGTGATTTTCATAACAATGATGATAATAGAATAACTTGATATCATGTAATTAAAAAAAGGTTTTTTATCTAATTTTTATTAGTAATTTGTCTATCAAATTTATAGTTATATTGAAGAATAAACACATCAAGTTATTTTTTATTAATAAATATGTTCGTATTTGAAAAAAAAAAAATACATGGACAAAAACCCATAAAAAGGTACAAATGCATCTGAACTTTTGATGACAAAAATGTTTTTTTTTTTGTTTCGGGGAAAGGGTTTTGGAGGGAAAACGATGCGATTTGTTAGGTTCCGCCAAAATGCAAATTACAAATTCGCGTTTCATTGCACTAACAAACACTACCTCTCTCTCTGAAATTCTCTTGGGTGCGTCTCGTTCCTCTGCTTTTGAATTACAGTGTTCGATCTGATCTTCAACTCATCTCTCTGCTTTCAATCGTTTCTACGACTCTGCTTCCGTTTGTTCAGTAATTAGGTAATCTTCAATTCTCATTATTTCGTGGTTTGTATCTGCTTCGTTCTGGGCTCCTGGGCCCCGTTATTGGTCCTCCAATAAGACGCTGATTACATGTAATATTTATACTTCAGCTGTGAATTTGGGAATTTTCATTTCTATGTTACCACTCTTGAGTGTTCCTTCATCCCTAGTTTTCTGTCTCTCCCTGCTAAATTATTGCTTTTTCGCTCCAACAATTTTTGTTTACTATCTGTGCTGTTTACACTATCTCTTGTCAATTTTATTCTTTTCTGTTTCAGGGCTGACTGATCTGTTGTAATTGTGGACGTCTGGCCGTATTCTCTGGGTGTAATTCCTCTTCTGGTGGAAATTTAAACTTCGAACATGTATGGGAGAACAGCTTGCCAACTTGTGAAAGAATTTGCAGGTGGAGATAAGGGCCAGCTTGTTTCATTCAATGTAAGCTCTGCTCTTCGTTCTTTTCTTTTCTTTTTTGGTTGGTTGTTCTTTTTTTTTTTCAACAATTGTTGGGTTATGTTGGAACCGCCTTATATAGTGGGAAATAGTTTACACTATTATGTTGGAAAGCAGCTTTAATTGCAGAGACCCCTAGTCCGCCTTAGTTGGAGTCTCTTTGGGGGCTGCTTTAATTGCATTCTCAAAGGTGGTGGTCTAGTTTCATAGACTATAGATATGGCCTAAGAGCATTTTTGGGTAAAGTTGTCTAGAAGTACTTAACAGACCATAAATAGAGCTTATAAAGCTTGGGTAGTTTTCACCATTAGATAGTTTTATGAGATCCAATTAGACCTTCAGCCCAAATTCTAAAATTTGTACTCATGTGTGTTATATTTTCTTATTAAGTTTTGAAATAAAATTGGAAAAGCTTGCGTGAACCACGTTTGAGTTTTATGCATCTGAGGATTTCTATTTGTGTCTAATGGCAGCCAATGTTACTGCTGCTTGGTGATGGCAATTTGTGTTATGGGAATCTGTCACAGTAGCCTAACTGAGGATGCTTGAATTGTTCTTAAATCTTGCCTCTGCCTGTTTACCATGACCTTTATCCTCAACTACAATACTGGAGCTGTATCTCTATATTACTTTTCTTTGGATTTAAATGCTGCATATTACTGCTTCGAAGGTTCAAGTTAGAGAGTGTATAATGATAAATTCAACTCTGAATTGAACTCTATATACTATGGCAAGTTGGCAACCTTTAGAAGTTGTGATATGAAAAACTGAAATTGTTTGCATGGACAAGATCATTTAATTGGTGCCAGGACTCAAGTAGCTATGTCACATACGAAGTATTTTTTTGTAAATTTATCAGCTGCGTATCTGTTTAGGTACCCTTTTAAATTTCTCAATCATGTCTATCATTTTTATACATCTCCCCACCTTGAAGGAAAAAAAAAAGGCTTCGTAATTGTAGTCAGAACATATTTTGGTCTATCATGGCTCTAAATGTTCCGGTTTATGACATCACCATCCTTAGATGGGGAGGTATTTTTAATGTATGATACTGCTATTTGATACCTTGATTATCTTAACTCTTATTTTTTATCTATCATATACCTTTTCCCATACTCTGGTTTGCAACTCATTATCCACTCTTTATATTGCTATGGCTATATGCTTTGATTATTTTTCCAATAATCTTGTAGAATGACTTGTTTCAACAAGTAGTTGCAGAATGCAGTCAACATCACCTTGAGCTTCAGTCCTTGATAAGGTAACATTAATGTGGTGTCCTGCTTCTTTTTTTCTGTGTCTCCCTTTTTTCAATTGGAGTGTGCTATTTCATATGGGCATGAACTTTTTGAATGCGAGATTGTGTATGGTGAAACCATATTACCAAGTTAAATAAGGGATGATAAAGTCGATGCATATTTTCCCTTCCACATCACTTTCATTGAAGTATTGTCACGACCCAAAAACACCGTCATGACCGGTGCACAGGTTAATACTCTTAACCTGGCAAGTCTATTATTTCCAAGAGATTTAAGTAATAAAATAAAATAAAATAAAAATTGACAGAGCTTCATCATTTTCCATCAGTTTCAAAATATCATATTCTGATAATATTCTCAATCATAACTGGACAAATTCACCATACATAATGTTGTAAGTAAATATTACAACTCAAAGTTCATTTTCAGACTCTCTATAGCTGCAGAAAATACCAAAACCCCCAAAACAATAATAAAGTCCCTTCACTAACTGAGGTCACCAAAAAGACGAAGGCATGGAAGAAGAAATTATGTATTAACATTCTACTACTCAGCTGTCTGGGAATCTGAAAAGGGGAAAGAAAAAGGGGGTAAGTCACAAAGACTTAGTGAGGAGATAATAACCACCATGAGCAAAATATAAAATTCATAATTTTTATTCATAATAAAAATTGTTCATCATTTCTTTCATACTAAATTGTCACATAATAAAACCAGGAAAAACAACAGTCTCATCATTCCGCTGATAGCCCTCTCCTCATGGGTGGCCATGGGTGGCTTTTCCCATTAAGGCAGCTTCATCTAACGGATGATATTGGTATCTCGTATTCACATGAACTATCAGGGGTAGCTTCATCTCGTTGATAGCCCTTTCCCTGCAGTGGCGGCTCTATCTAACGGATAGCCCTCTCCACTCGTAATATAAAATAAACAATTTTCCAGGTGCACCTAGGCCATTAATACCGTTAATGGCTACGGGGTTTTATCATGATCTCAAAAACATTAAACAATCTTTTTCCAAATTCTTCCACTCATACATGAGAATTTCCCACTTTCCAGTCTGTACATCTCAATCAATTTACAAAACCCTAACTAACAATTATTGGAAAATAATCCAAAATACTCATAATCTGTTAAATTAATCAAAATCACATAATCCAGTAATATCAATGATAAATCAAATAAAAATAGATATATAAAAAAATCATAATGTTTATCATTCACTCACTGAGCATAGAAGAACAGAAAAATCCTTTTTATAAATTCCTATATGAACAGCTTCACGGCGTGAACACACTCCTCCTCAAAATGCAAATTCTAATTTAACTTTCACCCAAGACATGTAGAGAAAGGAGAATAAGTATAGGGTAAAGGGGAAGGCTGCACACAAAAGGGAATACGAAGAAAAATATTGTGAAGGGATATGTGTTTCAACCCTAGATGCACTATTAATATAATATTATTATTTTTATTTTATTTTTACCCTTATTATTATTATTATTATTATAAAACGGTGCGTTACAAGTATCGTGCCCCATTTGAGCATGAGTTGTTCTGTGTAAACAGGAAGATACAGGAAGAAGGTTTGGATATCCAAACGGCAAGAAATGCAGATCACTACGGAGCACTTATCCACCATCTTGCCTTAGTCCGAAATAAACGTTGCCTAATGGCCTATGTGTAAGTATCTCTTTGAAATGCTATTTACCATCAAGCATAGTTTTTTTTATTATTGTATTCTGTAACTCATATGCATTCTGAGATTCAGTAACTTGTCTTTCTGCAGGTATAATCGAGCAGAAATTATACGAAACTTGTTATGGAAAATAGGGCATGTGCTTCCTGAAGAAATTGAAGAGAAGCTTTGTCATACGGAGGAAGAACATTTCAAGAAGCATTCTATAGCATTGAAATCTTATATGTCGAAAGTGATGGTTGATCTGACTGTGGTAACCTCTCCCTCTCCTTCCCCCATTTCCTTCCCTTCTCCCACACACGAGCACACATACACATTGCATAAGAGAAATACAGAGTACAGTTACACATGTTCATTGACGTAGTTTCCAAGATGTTGTCTCTGTTATCAGTGCCTTTTTAAGTAATTTCAGCCTGGGGTGCTTATGATTTTTGATTGAAAAGGAACTTCTTTTTGTCGTGTTATAAAACTATCCCTAGTTTTAATTATGGTTGTGCCGGAAACTTCAATCTAGTTGCTGTTTTAATAATATAAGCAAGGGTTGTCATGCAGATACTTGTATGGATGAACCTAAAGATCTTTAGCAGAATGAATAGGGGAAATTGATTGATAGTAATCTGGGGGGTTAAGAACCAGGTATCTAATGTGAAATTAACAGACTTGGTTGTTTGGAGTTATTGATGTGCATTTGTATTAGGTGTCAGCAACCGGATAACTGTTAAGAACACCAAGCTGAGCACTGGGAACAATTTTTAGGACTGAGCTGTTCACTGTATAGTTATCTCAAAATGAAACTTAAATGACTTTGTAACTGACTATGAACGAATCTAAATGTAATTTTGTATCATCAATATGGTTCGACGATTCATAACTTTTTATTCTCTACCAATTTTCATGAATAAAGATGAAGTCACATGAGCTTAAATTTTTAAATCAAAAGAAATTTGAAAGTACTCTTGTGAACTTATCTTATTTTATTATTTCACCTTTATGTCACTCACTCATTCAATGCATGTACTCTATTTAGTTATTTAATTGTTTCGTTTCTATTCTTCTAAAGTAAAGATTTCACAAACTTATATATAACTAGTAGTTTTGTTTTGTATGATTCCTGTTAAGTTGTTTTTATCTATTTTGAGTTTATATTGTTTACATGAGGACTAAATATCATCTATACTATATATTTTAAGTGATTTATTGTAATTGAATCTTACCATTCAATTGAAAATTAAAATTTCTTATTTAAAATTTCTATTTAAATATCTAATCAATAAAAGTAAAGTACTATATTTTCACTCAAAATCTGCATTTAATAGGATATGGTACCACCAAAAGATCCTTACATCAAAGTAAGGGTCCTTGATGACATTGGAGATGGTATTCTGCTTAGTGATGATAAGACTGCAAACTTTGCCTGCCATTCAATGCATCTTCTAAAGCGAACTGATGCTGAGCAATTTATCTCACGGGTTAAGTGTCTTGCACCTAAAGATTTAGATTACATTATTGTTTAAAATTTGAACTAATTTTTCTTATTTTGTGAAATATCAACAGGGTCAAATGGAGGAACTCACGGGATGACAGCTTTTACCTAGATATGTAGATGAAAAGGTTATTGGCAACTTGATACAGATTATGTAATATTTTTCAATTTTTTTTCCAATAATTTTATTTGTGTTGTTTTAAGAACAAGAACTAAAGCTTCATTTATGTCTTTTCTGTGTAAAAATGTTTTTTTTTAATTAAAAATATATTTAAAAACAAAATATGATAAGTAATCCAAATGAATTCAGAAGTTCAAAAGATGAGTAAGAAAACTTTAAAAATTAGTATTTGAAAATTCACTCTAATAATAAGATGGTCAATGTATGTACTTAAAATTCACTGTGCATATTAATATTTGAAATATTTTTTCTAATAATATTCTCTTAATAATAAGAAATTTTAATTAATGGTGTTTGCAAACAACTTTATTAAAGATGAGTACTGGTTGACATACAACATTAACAAAATGTTAAGTTTTTATAGATAGTTGAGTAAAAAATGTACAATTTTTTGTCCAAAGTATACATAAAATTTTCTTACATGCTTAATACATTTTTATTCTAAAACTATGTTTCCTTTTTCTGCTATTTTTTTACATAATACAAACCATATAATCTAATCCATCATGCTATTTTTTAATAAAAAAACATTCAAATATTTATCACGTGAGTTATTCTTTATTAATATATTTTTTTCTCACAAAAATTTTATGAACTAATGCAAAAATCATGCAAAAAAATTCTCTATAAATCAACATTATAAATTTATCAATAATTTTATAAACTTACCCTCTCATTTGTCCCAAGCTTTCCTCCGCCTCCGTCCAAGTCTTCTTCAAAAGGTTAGTCAATAAAATTTAATAGATTTATGAATAATTTTAACTATTTTAAATATACTAATTTTTTTTTTTATATTTTTAGTGTAATGTTTTCTAAAGTGTTTGTTAAAGTATTTGAAGGAGTGTGCATATCAAAAAATTGAACTCAAAACTATTAGTTAATGCAAAACAATTCCATGTTAATTAATTCAAAAATTTGGTGTTAATATTTAGATTAAAAGCATGCGTTTATACCTTTATTTAATTACCATTCCTATTTAAGATTACTTTGTCAAGTTCACTTATGACAATTCCTTATGAAAAAATAAATATAATGTTTGATGTAAAAGCATTTAACAATATATGTACATAAAATATTATAATTTTTTAAACTTTAATATATTTTTCATATCAACTTTTGTTTTTATTTTTAGTCTAAATTAATTTTTATACTAAATTTAAATTTTATCTCTCAAGTTAATAGAAATTTCTTTAAGATAAACTACTCACGTTTTATATAAGAAACAAAGGGTATTAGTTTTTAGTTTGTTCTGATTATACAAAAAAAAAGTATATAATCACATTCAAATGTATAAATTATTGTTTTTTAATATCTTTATTTTACTTTATTGTGAAGTATATCAATATAACCATCAATATAATGTTTATTTAATATAACAAATACTCCCACAGTAGCAAGATCAGGATAATAAAATGTTTAAGAAGTCAAAGTTTTTTGAAAACTAGTTAGAATTGGTTCAGGGTTTAAGAAAGTATGATCCAATTTTTAAAATACATTTTTTTAATTCTAAAATTAGAAAAAATAAACTTATATAATATAATTATTTTTCTCAAATTTCATTAGCAAATGTTAAATGACGCATAATAACATTGCCTTAAAAAAAGTAGAAGTATATAGAGAGTTCTTAATGGTGTATTATTATATAACTCGGTATTAAAAAACAAATTTTAACAAATTTATATATGACATCATATTAATATCAAAATTAAGTTTGATTTTAACTTAAAATCAGATAGTTAATGCAAAATATGGAGTAGTCAATAACAGGGGACTAAGAAAAGCAAAATATTAGGCAATGCACATGGCTTCCATTTTGATGGCATCAGATGCCACATGGTGCGATCCGCAAGAAGCACGAAAATCTTAAAACGAAACCTCGTACTGACACATGTACCAATGAGGGTGCAGCTTTTGATGGAGCAATTTAAACCACATATATTTGGGACCAGAACATTCTCAGCCACAAACTAATAACGTGTCTTATGTTTCTTCTTCTTTGCTTGTTTTTATTTTTTTTATTTACACTGTCTGTTGCCTCATTAGTCTCATTTCTAGTACAACAAACCCTTCAAGTTGCAACCTTTTCTCTCTCTTTTTAGGATGGTTTTCACAGTTTCTTATTAGACTCTCCCAATAGCAGCCTCTGATCATTGATTAATTACTCTCAGCCCAACTTCAAGCTTTGTTCATTTTGGGTGTCACCATATTCTCCAATTTGTTTTCATCAATTGCAAACTGGGTTTTCTCAATAGGGTATGCTCTTTTCACTCTTTTAAGTGTTAGTATTTTGGATCATGATGATTATTTCTTTGTGAATTTTGTAATTTTTAAGGATCTGTGATTTTACTATGTATGAAAGTCATGTGTATTGTTGAGTCGGTTTCTTGTTATGCTGTGCTTTCATGTTCTTTTCTGTTTGATGTAATGTCTTTTTATTCCTTCTCCTTACTATCGAATTTGATTTTGAACAATATAGAATATATAGCTGCTGGTGTTTCAAGAAGAAATTATGAAAGGTTATTGAAATTTATTTTTGGGTGAAAGTGGATCGAAATAGAACTTTCAAGGATCTTGAAAGTCAAAGTGAAACAGAAAAAAAAAGAAAGTACTGATCTGCATACTTTTCTTGTTTACACTCTAAGTGAAATTTATATTTGGGTGATTTATGCTTTTTTGTTTCAAGTTTTATCAGAGGATCTTAACATTGGATGTTATTGCTTTCAGCCCCTTGTGACATTTTGAGATGCTTATCTTATAGAAAGAAGATAATAGCATATTGGATTACTCCTTTCAGTGTTAATCAAATAGTGTTGTTGATGTATGTACAACAACAAATTATGCATGTAATGTCCTTTTATACATTAATCCTCATTTTTCTAACACTATGTGCAGACTCTAGATCATGGATTGGTACTATGGGAGTGGCGTTAATGACTATCTTATACCCAGAGATCAGGATTTATTGGACAGACATCCTTCACCAGACTATTGGCCAAACTGGGAAATAAGTGCAGTTGAAGGTTCTAATTCACCTAAACAATTTTTTATCATGGATTTCTTTGAAGAAAGATTCAATAATCAAATTGAGCTTGAACCATCTCTGCATGATAAAGATCAGTCTAGCAGTTCAAGTGTATGTGGGAGATTGCCTGAGCAATCTTTTCATCAGACAGCACTTTCATGTGATCAGCCTAATTATCAGCTTCAAGATCTACCCAAATTCGAACTGATGAATGACTCTTTCTTGTACAAACTTAACCTTTTGAGATACTTGATTTTTTTTTGTATAATCACATAACTTTTGAAACAAATTAACTTGCAGAAGTACACATACGATTTTGACCCTGTATACTTGAAATAACATTGCAAAGCTCCAATTTCCTTTATGACTTTGAAAACATATATTTTTTATAGCACTGCATAATCATTCAATTTTCACTAGTTTACATCACTGTTTCAGGGATTCAGTACCTGAAGATCTGCCATGTGTTGGTGTTGAAAACTTAGACAAATCCATCACCATTTTGCCTGAAAACCAATGCAGCAGTACACCTGGTGACAATTCTTTCTTAGACATTAATTGTAAACAAATATTTTGAACATTATTTATGATTTGGGTGTACAGATTATCTCAAAATGCATGCCTTGCTATCATCAGGTACACCGCAGAAGGATATCACAGATTCTAAGTATGTTTCAAGCAACTTGGGTTCAAATGATTGTCCAGATAGAGAGGTGAAAATTGCTTTCTTTCTAACAATCTATGACATTTCATTTGGCTGGGATGATAAAATTTTGACTTGCCTTGAGCAGGCATCAGCTTAGTGTAAACACATATTTTGAACTCAAAATATTAAAATACAGGTTCCAATTTCTTTAACTGTCACATATATAAGCCAACATAATCGCAAAGGGTCTAGGTTATTTGTATGCTATTTACTATAGTATGTGCAAGGCAAGAAGAATCTAAAGCAATTATCATATCTAAGAGGAGACCTACAAGAAACTTTGTTAAGTAGTTTATTAGTTTTTATTATGCCTTATTATTGTATTATAACTTTGCAGTTTTGCTTAAATTTTGTGTGAACTCTCATCTACTTTTCATGTTTGCATAAACCATTTTTTCCACTAATTTACTCTTCTATTTAATCTTTCACTACATGGAGTAAACATTAAGGATATCTTTTGTATAATCTTTGGCACAAATAAATCATCTGCTTTCAAGGTTCATGCCATAATGTAATCTATTTGTTTTTCTTTAAGGCACTACCAGCTAAGGATTTAGACCCATTTGAACAATGCAGCAGGGATATTGACATGCATGAGCAGTCATCAATTGAGGAATTCATACTAAACGATCTTGAGATGGTAATTGGACAGGTGAAGCTACTAAACTCAAATTGCTGCATCTGATTAACAGTAATAAAGCATTTTGCCTAATTCTTTTTTATCATTTACATTCTAAGTTCACGGAGAGGACCCGGATTTGCTTCCGAGATGCCCTATACCGTCTTGCCAAAAATACAGAACAACATCATGTAATGCTGGACCACAATGAAAATCTTAACATCCAAAAAGCAATGCCACATAAAGATCATAATGAAATAACGAAAAGGTATATAATTAAGATTTGTTGTCTTTTATGTATATGTTTAAGTATGTTAAGTATATCCTTTACAATTTTATGTAATTAAAGCACATTTCTAGAACTAGATTATCTTCCAGACAAATATTTTATGTTCAGGTGACAGAATAATTTTGTTTGATTAGGCCAAAAACTTAGTTATATTTACTCAAACAACAAAATTGTATTGCACTTCAAGTTTTAGCATGAATCATGAAAATGAGTTGGACGTCATATTGTTTTTTCATTCACATTATTATTTTCAGCAAAAGAGCAGTAATGTACCAAAGATAATATGATTCTTTTCCATTTGTGGCTTATATGTATAGGCTGCTTCTTAGTTGACAATGTGTTCAAAATTTTGTTTGTAATGTCAAAACTACTAGTTTACACAATGTTATATTACAATATGTTGTAAATAGAACTTGCTTTTGTACTTGAATACTTTGACTCAATCATCAGTATGTTAATTCTAGGTCTCAGGACAAGAAATCAATGGAATCAGCTACAAACAATATTGACAGAATAATTGCAAGTCTCATGTTCAGAGTATGGAGTTCAGCATAAATGATCCTCCACTTACTCCATCAACAAACTGTTCAGAATCCTTGAACATGGAAGAAAAGTCTGGCTATTCCTATTTTCAAGAATTACCAACAGATACACATATTCAAAGGTTTCGACCAAGTAATCTCATGGGTTCATACACCACTTGTGAAGATCCTGTAAAGAAATCGTGACAGTAGACATTCTGGTAGACATTAGTTAAATCAAATCAGACAAAAAAAAAAAGTTAATTTCTTTTAATTATTCAATATTAAGGTTTTGAAGTGTTTTTACATCTGAATTATTTGTAGTATACAATTTCATTCAAAAGTTTGTTTCATATAATAAACTCTATTTCACTTGGACGGTAAAGGAGTGAAATGACTACATTTGTTGGATCAATGATTATTCCATGATATAAATATTCTCACAATAAGTTAATGTTATTTTCCTTTCAATTAGTTAATAACTAAGTTTTGAATTAAAATAGATTTCTCAGGTATCAACAATTCAACCAGATTAAAACTATTATAATAACATAGATTGTACATATAAAACTAAAAAAAATTCATTTCCAGAGATCTCTGATGATAGTTTCCTTCTAAAAATTTGAAATTAAACTGTTACTAAAGGAAGTGAACCAAATACCAATTGAAAATGATGAAAAGCAAGAGATGAAGAAACAAAAATTATAAAACCAAAAGAAAGAAGACAAAAGAAAGAAAACCTCTTCATGACTTCAAAAAGAGGTAAAAAAAATTAATGTTGGCAAAAGAATTAATTAAATTTTGTTTGTCTTCTTCTACTTTTACTTATCAAATAATGCCTCAAAAACATTAGCAGGAATTAGGGTAGAATTTAAGTTTGTAAGAAAGATTTATTGGATTGGATTAGTTAAGTGTTTGACATACTTAGATCTTTCTATAATCTTATGATGTTGATCAAAAGTGTAATTATGGATTTCTGAAATTTCAAATAATTTTAATTTTGATTCTTAAATTTAAAAATATTTATTTTAATTTTTAAAAAATGATAAAATATGATTTTTATCCCTAAATATAAAAATTTGAAGGATTAACATAAATTTTAAAATAAGTTTTAATTCTTTAAATTTAATATTTAAAAACTAAAGAATTAAAATATTTTTTAATTTAAAATATAAAAATAAACATTATATCAAATTTTAAAAACTAAAAATATAATTAATCCTTCATATAATTATTGTCATCTTTTATTTTAAATACAGAGTAAGAAACAATACTCACTCGATCAGTAGTTACTCTCTTGTGACTAGAGCAATAAAGAAATAATAAAACATAAAATTGGTTTTCAGTTAAAATAATAAAAAAATTCAATAAGCATGAGAATAATAATTTATAATATATTATGTTCTATTGAATTTATAACAAAATATTAACCAAAGAACATAAATTAAGTTACTTTTAATATCTCTAGTAGTTAGAATAAAATATAATGAAATGATTAAAAATTTATTTAAACAATAATTAATGCTGTGAAATTACATTTAATTAATCCAATCTATCTTTCTAAAATAAAAATAAGATCTCCATGCATGTCAATGTCTTTAAAAGTGTAGCAATAATAAGTAAAGTTTATATATAATACAATAATTAAATTTTAACTTTACAGATGTTATATATACAATATTTTCATTTTATTTATATGATCAATAAATATTCAATTAATTAAAATAAAACAAATGAGTTATGTAAAACTATAAATTTGATCAAAATTATGAACCTTTTAAAATCTAAAAAAGAAAAGTTGAAAAGATCAAAATCGTGTATCTAAAAACACTGAAAGAAACCAAAATCTAAATAAAGATTTTAGAGAACACTTAGCATCATTGGAATTTTCGAAGTGGTGGGTTTCATATAAGACGTGCCCATTGAACACTGCAAAGCAACACAACCTATTTGATGAAAAGGACAAGAATCAGAGAATCAATCAAACCTAAGTCAAAAGCTTTGTTAGCATAACTCATTGGTTGTGTCACTCTTTAACACACTCAGAGGATGTTTGTGTTGGGTGCTTCCTCCGCCGCAGCCACCACCGCCGCCACCACCACCTCCTCTCGCATTCTCTGTGGAACTCTTCACTCTCCTTACTCCCTCACAACCCCCCATAACTTCTCTTCCCATCTCTTATCCACAACTTTGGTATTCTTCTTCTTCTTTTCACTGTCTTCAGTTTCTTGTTTGATGTTATGTTACTGCTTTTTTATTTTATCGTTTATCTGCTTATATCCGACTTTGTTGTTGCTCGATGGTATTGGTTCTCAAATGGGTTCGTTCAGGTGCGGTCATCTTCACTGCACTTCAGGGGTGTTCCCATCAAAGCTATGGCTGAGATTGAGACTATAGCAGCATCAAAAATTGCTTCTTCTTCCTCTGCTCCTGGTACTTTTCATCCCACCACCGCTTTTCTTTGTGTTTTCAATTGTTTTATTTAGGGATTTTGTTAGATTGCTTTTTCAACCCCCCAAAGGGTAACTAAAAGAATATTTTTTTATCTAATGGGATCATTTATACAATACCATATCTGTGGCTTTAAATGGAGTGGATTGAATTTGCTATTCTAATCTCAAAGGGTGGTTATATTTCTGTTTTAATGTTGTTTCGGTTTTTTATTGGTTGACCTTGTGTGATTAATCCGCACTGTTTTTTGCAGAGTTTTTCGGCTTACTAATGTTTCTCGTCCTTTTTCTTTCACACATAAGCTATTCATTATTCCCTGGAGTAGAATGAAGAATCATTTATTCTGTGTGGATGTTTTGCTGTATGTTTGGTTTTACGTCGAAAGAGAATTGACATGCGTCAAGTTGAAGCAAATCATTGTTTCTTCAATGTTGATTGGCCTCTTTTGACGTGAATTTATGGTTATACATGCATCCTAAATATTATTCCAAACATGCATAGAGACTCCCCTTGCCTTAAGCAGTTCAACTTACTAGAGCCTGATTGCTTAATTGTACTTAGTGCCGTTATTTCTCTGTAGACTGGAGTGAAGAAGTGATCCAGGTCTTTAGCTTTTGTTTTTCACCTTTTTTCTATTTTTCTGCCCGACTGATGAGTCCCATGGATGTGAATTTTTGATATTTATAAGTAATCAAATGCTGTCAATTATGACTGATATGCAACTTACTCTATTTTCTCCTTCTTTATATATAGTGTTAGAGTTGGTTGGTAATGCATTAGTAACAATTCGTTTTTCAACTTTTTGTTTGTGTCTTCAAATTGGCATTTACAGAGCTATCTTTTCAAATGTCTGCTCCTTTCGACGGCTAAGGATCATTTTAAGTTTGAGTGCACAATTGCATAAATGATAATTGCTTTTGGGACAATCATGTATGATTTAGAATATTATTTCTTCATAATTGAATAGCTAACATATTATTACTCGATTCCATTTTATATCAATTGTCAGAGCTGCTATAGGCATGATTTAGAAGGCCAGCATTGTCAAAATCTCCAACCAAGCTCATTTCTGGCACTTCATGAGCATAAGAGGAATTTTAACAGAGCGGACACAGAAAATTCCTGAAATACCTGTCAAAGTTGAGATATCAAATCAACTAACTTAAAAAATTCTGGGTTTTATTATATTAAACAAATCTGCAGCAGTTGTACCTTGTATGTTGGCATTCAATAAAACCTCCTAATTTAAGATACAAATTAGTCCAATTTGCACCATGGAAATGCTTTGAATAAATTTCCTTCCCATGTTCTCTTCACAAACCAGTTTATTTTAATTCTATTTATTCTTTGTGATTTCAGTTAATGTTTACTGTTAATTTTCATTTTTCAAAATATACCCATGTTTTACCCTTTGGTGATGTTTTCTATACTTTAAAATGTAAGAATAACTGTTTCTGGCATATTGTGTTTTGCTGTGAAACAGGGAGCAAGCAAGCCTTGATATCATTGTCAGATAAGAAGGATCTTGCATTTGTTGCCAATGGGCTCCAGGAATTAGGGTAAATAAATTATTACTTCATGAGTTCCTTTTATAACTTGTTAAGATACCATTGTTTCTTATATTCCTTTATTTTTTTTATACTATTTATTCATACTTGCTTTTTGATGTGGTTTTTGGCATCTCAAGAAGCTTCAGTTGCTATAGTGAGTTATTGACAGTTCCTCTATTAAATTGTAGATACACCATTGTTTCAACTGGAGGAACAGCTTCTGCATTGGAGAAGGCTGGAGTAGCTGTTACTAAAGTTGAACAGCTTACTAAGTTCCCTGAAATGGTGTGTGCGCATTACTGCTTGAGTACTCCTTTCTAAAATAGTGCTGGAACATGTGATGATAAGTCTATGAATTACTATGTGATTAGGCCCAGTTTGGATAAACATTTTTATGAGCACTATTAGAAAAAGACCATAAGGATGGAAAATGAATTAAGTTTCTCCTTAAGTTGAAATAAAATTTCGTACTTTAACTATTATAGAAGCTCTCTAATCTAACCTCGCCAAAAACTAATGTGCATGAGTTGATTTTAACTTCTAAGAAACATAATCAATTTTACCTTCTTATTTTTTTCTACTTAAAGTGTATATGGATGGAAAAGTTTATTTAAGCAGGTCCTTAATCGTGTTTTTTAATTGCTTTGTCATGCTGCTTTTAATGTTTTTATTGGATTACACGACTCTAGTTTTCTGCGGATATTTTCCTGCTGAACTAGCTGTTACCGTGTTTCTTTTATTGTAACTTTAATGGTTTCTATTGAATGTTGGTAGCCACATCTGTACGTAAGTCCAAAATTTTTAGTCTGTATTAGCATCATGACTTCTCATCTCTTCGTTGCTTATATAGTTAACTTTAAACAAACATTTCCAATATAGTCATAGTTGCAAACTTTTGGATGGCTAATCTGCTTGCTTTGATAATCTCATAAATGTCGACATCCTAAGAACAGAATGAAAATATTATAAACTTAGGATTCAAACCCATGGCCAACCATTCCCCAAGCTACAACTTTTGCCATTGTGCCCGGGTTCTTTTTCAATGTTGAATTTCTAGCATAGTGTTCATTAATTTCTTTGAAGTTTGCTTGAACATGCACAAGCTTATAAGAAGAATGTTTTGGCTTTATTCACAGCTTGATGGTCGTGTCAAAACTTTGCACCCTAACATACATGGGGGTATCCTTGCTAGAAGGGACCTAAATCATCATATTGAAGCTCTTAATACACATGGAATTGGTAAGTTATGTTATCAACTGTAATTACAAGTGCATGGTGCTAGTTTTCTGTTCAATTTAGGTTGCGCTCATTTAGTTTGTGAGACTGTATTTGTTTTTGCTTAAAATTTCTCCTTTTAGGTACTTTTGATGTTGTGGTGGTGAACTTGTACCCATTTTACAATAAAGTCACATCTGCTGGAGGCGTTGAATTTGAGGATGGAATTGAAAATATTGACATTGGTGGTCCAGCCATGATTAGAGCTGCTGCAAAGGTGGTTTGTTTGACTGAAAATGCCAAACCTCGAATAAATTTGATCTCTTGACATCATTCATAAATCTTTAACTTGTCATTAAAACTTTGAAAGATTTTTAAAATGGCTCAGAGAATATACTACTGGCCATAAACCACTGAATGACTTCTGTGGAAAGTAAAAGAACCCTTGTTCATTGCATACTGTCTTTGACCTGAAAATTTTAGTTTTCTGTTGAAATATTTTGAATATATGGTAATGAATTCTTATTTGAGCAGAATCACAAGGATGTTTTAGTAGTGGTTGATACAGAAGATTACCCTGCCCTTCTGGATTTTCTTAAAGGAAAGCAGGATGATCAAAACTTCAGGTTAAAGCTTGCATGGAAAGCTTTTCAACATGTTGCTTCCTATGACTCTGCAGTATCTGAGTGGTTGTGGAAGCAGAGTGTGGGAGGTACTTCTGTTTCAAGTTTGTGAGGAATTGTTAGTTATTGATTCACACTCAACTGTTGTTACTTCATTCATTTACTTGTGAGATGGAAATGCTGATTACAGGAAAATGATAATAATTTATAAATATAATCCCAGAATGTTCAAGCTTAATCTATAGCCAGCTGATTACTTGGTGTATTAATATTCATCATATATATTCTAATTTTGAAGTTTTTGAAAACAGTGAACAAATTTGAAGTCATATTTAATTCTGAAAATAACTTACAGTATCATGAACTGTCTGTATATTGTTATGCGAGGTACATTATGGTATACACAATATGTATTTATTTAAATATTTTAAGTTCTATTGTTAATTTTTATGTGCTAAATACATATACTTATTCTCATTTTGATGGCAGATAAATTTCCTCCTAGCTTAACAGTGCCTCTTTCACTCAAAAGTTCTCTCCGTTATGGTGAAAATCCCCATCAAAAAGCTGCATTCTATGTCGACAAAAGCATTTCTGAGGTTAATGCTGGTGGAATTGCTACAGCCATCCAACACCATGGAAAGGTGGGAGTCAGCCTACTAATTTCTTTCATATAATCATCTTACTGCTAAATGTATTTCATATATTTTAAGAGTTTCTGACTAAAAAATTGTACAATTTCTATAAATCTTCATGTAATTCCCCTAACATTACAACCTTAACTTTATCATGCAGGAGATGTCATATAATAACTACTTGGATGCTGATGCTGCTTGGAACTGTGTATGTGAGTTTAAGAACCCCACCTGTGTAGTAGTGAAGCATACCAATCCATGTGGCGTAGCATCACGTGATGATATTCTTGAAGGCTACAGACTAGCTGTTAAAGCCGATCCTGTGAGTGCATTTGGTGGAATTGTAGCCTTCAACGTGGAAATTGACGAGGTAAATGTTCTATTTGCATTTTAGTCTGAGTCGGATAATGCTTGATTGTTACTGTTGTTTTTTCCTTATTGTCTAAATTCAAGTATACTTTTTTCTTATTTTCTCTTCAAGTGATGCAAGGTGGCCTAGTCCATGGTTTCACATTTTAAAGCCAAGGGGACTAGACTAGGGTCATTTTTCAAATTGTCTTGTTTACGAAGAGAGAATCAGCTTCACTATCTTAGTTTTAAAGATCCCATCTTGGCAAATGGGAGGAAGAATGATATATAATTAATGTTTTAAATATATTTATATATTTTAGGCACTTGCTAAAGAAATTCGAGAATTTAGAAGCCCCACAGACGGCGAGACAAGGATGTTTTATGAAATAGTAGTTGCTCCCAGTTATACAGAGAAGGGACTTGAGATTCTCCGTGGAAAGTCCAAGACTCTAAGGATTCTTGAAGCAAAAAAAAATGAAGCGGGAAAGCTTTCACTCAGACAGGTTGGTGGAGGTTGGCTAGCTCAGGATTCAGATGACTTAACTCCACAAGACATCAAGTTCAACGTAGTCTCTGGAAAGGCTCCACAAGATGATGAGCTTCGTGATGCAGAGTTTGCATGGTTGTGTGTGAAGCATGTCAAAAGCAATGCTATTGTGATAGCTAAGGTTGGAATCTCTCATATCATGAAACTTTTCTCTGCCTCAATGTAATAGGTTTAAGAAACTGATCCCTTTTGTTATAATCTTTTGCAGAACAATTGTATGTTAGGCATGGGAAGTGGGCAACCAAACCGTGTGGAGAGTTTGAGAATAGCAATTAGGAAAGCTGGAGATGATGTTAAAGGAGCAGCCTTGGCCAGTGATGCCTTCTTCCCATTTGGTAAGTTTTAATGTTGTATAAAAGCAGACTCTTTCACAATTAGAACCCATGATCAATTGATCATCAAGTTGCAACTTTACCATTTTGCCAGGAGCTCGCCCTCAATTTATTAATAGATATTAGAACAAAAATACATTGCCTTTTCTTTTTGATAATTCTTTTAACATGGATGCATCTTAATTTATGAACAGCTTGGAAAGATGCTGTGGAAGAAGCATGTGAAAGTGGAATTGGTGTTATTGCAGAACCGGGTGGGAGTATCAGGGACCAGGATGCCATAGACTGTTGTAACAAGTATGGTGTTTCATTACTCTTTACCAATGTGAGGCACTTTAGGCACTGACTGAATTTTGCCTCGGTACAATTTTCTGTTTCTGTTATGCAATCGGTGTTGCTGAAACTTGTGCTTCCAGTATGTAGCACTGAAACCTGTTTTTGAAATCAAGTGAATGTATGAGTAAGGATTCAACTTATATAGAAAAATAAATTGATATTCTCCTACATTCTAATGTCTTGTACATCAGAATAATCTGATATGATAATCTTCTGCAACGAACAGAATCAAATTAGACATCCTTGCTGCAACTATTCAATTGATTATGTTTAGTTGTAAAAAGTATGTAGGATTTTGAATGTGAGAAAGTCATGCTTAGGCTATGTTTGAATAAGTTTCAGTGTAAGTACTTATAAGATACCAAAAAAAATAATAATATAGTAATCACTCCTAAAAGAAGAAAATAAGGAACAAATGGAATTAATCTTTTTATAAGTTAAAATTAGTTCGAACATGAATTAGAAAATGAGATTTTTGAAAATGTATTCAGAATAGTTTCTATAATTTAACTTATACCTGATCTAATTTTAATTTGTATAAATGTTTTTTCTCTTATTTTTCTTTCTTAAATGTGTTTAAAAAAAAGAAATATGTTGCATTTTTATAAGAAATTGTACATATTTCTTTACTCGTGTGTGGAAAATTGACTGTAACAAATTATTCACATATAGATTAGATTATAAAACGGACAGAGGCAACCGAGGGAGATCAATTTTAAAATTTAATTTTTAATAAAATATTTATAATAACGTGTTTTTGAAAATAATTTAGGAAGATATTATATATTTATATAAAAGACAGTTAAAATTAATTTTTTATATTAATAATAAAAATATCAATGATGAATTTTACATCTCACTAGTAATATTAACCATAATTTTTTTTTCAAAAAAGGCCATGTTAATTATTTTTTCAAAACTATGCTAAAATAAAACAAATTATGTTATTTTTTAGATTATCCCTTACGATAAAAATAATTAATAATAGTTGAAGAATTTATTTACAGATTGTTTGAAAATAAAAAATGATAATAATGTATTATTGTAGAAATGATGAACCAAATTTTGATTAACATTTAGTTTAAGCAATTTTTCACCTTTATATTTTTTTCTCGTTCCGTCCCATCGTTACTTTTTTGAAATTCTATTTGAAATACATTTAAAAACCTATAAATTACACGTTTAGAAAGTATTTTAAAAAAGTATATTTCAAAAAATAAACTAATAAAAAAATTTAGAATATATAAATCAAAATTAATTTTGTATCATTTAAAATATTTATTCTGAAATATTCTATGATAAAATTTATTATTAAAGAATGACACAATTTAAAATCTATTTGGAAATGTTCTCTTACGTATAAAAATTGTAATGCATGATAAAAACATAAAAAATAAAATACAATACACTTTTAGATGAAAAAATTCTTCAACTTTTGAAAAAGATTGTAATATAAAAATAAAAACTTTCTTAACCTATAATAAAAATTACATACTTGATATATTTAAACAAACTTCTCAATCAAAATATAAAATAAATTAGACTTTTACAAGTTAAAATTAATTTTTATCATCTAATTTATTCAAATATCTCATAACTTCAATTTATTATTATTATTATATACTATCTCTATTTCTTTCCATTGCAGAGAACGAGTATTGATCAATGCGTCTTAATTCTGTGTAAAAGAACAAAATTATCCATAAATCTTCAAACTCATCCTTTAATCCTTGTAACTAAGGTAAATGGTAATAATTTAGATTATATTAACATATTTTTCATTAAGTTGCGAATGATAATGATTCATGATATGATTATAAGAAACAATGATAATTGGATCATAATGGCAAATATTCATAGTTACACTGTTGATGCTTAACATTCAAAAAAAGAATCGTACCATATAATCAGTTTAATTTACCCCTAATTTTCATTTCATAATTAAAAGACGCTGAACAAGATGTGCAGGATGAAAAATCAAAAGGAAAAAAACTCAATTAAATGTGGCAATATTATCTAATAAAAGACTGAAGAAAGCAACAACATCATAAACATTTTAGCAAGTCCAATAAATAGAAAGACACTCAGTCTAAAGTCAAAATTTGAGCATAATCTATCATCACATCTCTCTAAGAACCCAAAATCTCAATATGCATATGGCAACAAACTAGCCCACATAGGCAGTTTACAGATCAAGGTGCAACAACAATGCGTCCGGCCACTTGGTCAAGATCCCGTCGGCCACTGGAAGTGATTCTCCTGCCACTGAGATAAAGGGTGGATCAATGTTGGAGTTTTCACATAAAGAATGAAGTTGCTCAAATTCTGATGCAGAACGATTAAAAAAGAATAGCATCTACAATTGTTAAAGATAAGCTAAACAACACAACTTCATAATTGCCATTGATTAGCTATTGAATCAAACAGGTGAACAAATTAATTCATCTAAACCTATGATCGTCAACATTGTACTATAACTATATAAACTGTAGGAGGCTAACAAATTAGAGGAGAGCTTACCCCTTGGTGTCCAGTTCAATGATGTTCATGGTTTCCAACTGCTGAAGAATGTTCCGAGCAATGGCACCACTGCTCTTGCAGAAATGAGGAGGACGACTACCGTTCCTCTTGCTCCCACCATAAATCCTCTGAAATGCACCAACCCCAAGTCCTCCTCTCAAGTAGATCTTTCTTGCCATGGAAGCTGCAATTGTTCGATGTTCAAATTAAACACACTAACTTACCACCATATCAATGCAATTTTCAACAACAAACTGCTATCAAACATTAGGAAAACTCAGAAAAGAGAAACTTACCGGCTCTAACATAGTACCAGTCAGGGTCATAGGGAGCCAACTCCTTAAATCTTGCTGTTTTCACAATATCAGTCCACTCAGGCAACTCCATCTGCTTAGAGAACCAATAAAAGAAATTAACTCAATATACCAACGATATTATAAAAGACATTCCTGACAATCATTCCACCCATATGACGAAGATAACCAATTAAAACTGACAACCGTACCACATTACTCAGAATTATTTCACAGTTATAAACTGCCCAAAACACAAAGAACTTGTTACCAACAAACAAAATCACAACTAAATGAAAGATCTTTCTAGATCTAGGTCAATACATTAGTCATACATAGAAACCAAGTCTATAAACAAAGTGCTTCCTTCTGAATCACTTACACAAACCATCCTCAATTTCCCACGCCACAACTAATTAATTGGTTTATATAGAAGACTGCTCATTTCAGGTCAAAAGCTCAACACAGAAAACTCACTCATGGAACCTAGAGTTTATGTACAACAATCACATCAAAGAAGATAAATTTGCAAATTTTAAAACAACCCAATTCAAATCACACAACATTAACAAACAAAACTATCAACACAAACACACGGGCATAACCAGATAACAGAAACAACAACAGCAAAATATCAGAAAAATCAACAATACTCTTAAAAGCCAGTATGGGAATAAAACCAAAATGAATCAGTAGCAATCCACACAGCATAAAACAATTAAAACAAACTCGATACTTGTTTTAAATGGAGAAAGAAGAGAAGGTGCGACCTTGCCAGATCGCTTGAGGTGAGAAGAGTAAGCCTTGACGAACTCATGGGGAGAAACGTCCTTCACAGTTCTCGCAGTGGCCATGGCGGCTTCTGGTTGTGGTTGATGCACAGAAGCAATGCACAGAAGCGGAGAAAAGAAGGGGGGTTAGGTTACGGCACGCTCTCTATCTATCAAATATCCCTCAACAACAAAAAATAGGGTTTCTAAGTCACATATTAGGGTTTTTGTTTCAACTTTTGACCCAGCCCAAGAGTCAATTGGGTCTCGACTCTTCTCAAGTTTGTTAAAGCCCATATCATATTTCTTTATTTTCTATTTAAAAAATTAGTAAAACTTTTTAAAATATGTAACTTTTATCATTTTTTATATTTAAATTTAATATTTAATAATGTATTTTATTTTAATAAAAATAATAAAATAATTAAGAATAGTTTCAATAATTATTCAACACTTAAATATAATATTAATTTATTATAAAGTTGATAAAAAATTTAAATTTATATATTTTTTAAAAAAATGAAAAAATTATAATTTAAAACTGAAAAGATAAAAAAAAATATGGAGATGAAGTATATTTAAACCATAAAGTGAGTAAGAAAATATATGTTTATCAAAATATATATATATATATATATATATGTCACAACATATGTCTTTTTTTAATATATATTAAAATATTTTTTGAATATATAGTGACATTATGCATTTTATTACTTTTTCTTCTAAAACTATTATTCAGCAATAAATATATTTTTTTAATATTATGCTTTTTCTTACTTAGTACTTAAATTTATGTAATTAACATTAATAACAGTAACATATTCTTTAATAATTTTCAGCAATAGTTTTTATCAACAAAAATATTTTTTATATTTTAAAAATATAATTTTTTTAAGGCATATATTCTATGTATTTTTCCCATCATTAAAATAAATTTATGTTCATGATTAAGTTAATTTTAAATCATCTTCTTAAATATTTTTTTATGAGTATATTCTTTCATGTTGATTTTAAATCATTTTACTTGTCTTTTGCCAAACAATTTTTAATTTAAATGAAACTGGAAAACTAAATGAAATAAAAACTATCAAACAACTTCTATTTTATTTTTAAGACTTAACTTTAAAGTAATTTTAAGCTAAAAATAATAGATCAAACACGAGAGAGATTTTGGGAAAGAATTGAAGAGTAATATATTTGAATAAAATCTTTAATATTTTTATATCATTTTTATATAAAAATAATAACAAAGTATAAATTAATACCATAGTTATGGAGAAAGATTTTATATAAATTTAAATTTAAAAGTTAAATAAGGAAGAGAATTCTTCAAAAATCAGATATACTTATATTTTGTTTTCTTTTAATAACATAATATGATTGTCACTTGAATTTATATTTAATTTCTTTTTAACCCCTCAAAAATTTCAAATTAAAGTTATAATTATAATCTCCCAATTTAAAATTACTAATTTGTCCTCATTTTGGTCCTAATTTGATCATTCAGTGCAAGTTTGGTCCTACTTCCTCACACACAAGCTTAACTTAAACATAACGTTCTACCAGTGATCATTAGGGTTCGGTAGCGTCTTCAATCTTCATGTGGATTCTGCGCCGATGTGTTTTCCCTATCAAGTATCTATCTTTTCTCTTTACCCTTATTTACAGTATGATTTTAACCACCATTTTCATGCATTTGCATATAACTATTGCTTCTTTTTCTATTTCATATAAAACTAAATTCATAAATAGTACTCCCCCTAATCATTATCATATTCTTTGATGTATACCTTCATTTTTTTGCTTCTTCCACTTTTATGTTGCAAAATTGGAACAAATTGTAGCATAGATTTTTTTTTTTGCTTTAAAGGTCGATTTTTTTGGGGGGCTTTATCTTTTATTGTGGGAACTTTAGGCTTTGAGCCATGAATAATATGGGCTTGCTATTGTTCCTCTTATGCATAGGAAACAAGGACATGGTGTGGAGGTTTCAGGATTATTATCTGGGAAAAAACATGACACTGAGAGGTATTTCAGTGAAAACAACTTTTGTGGGTGTTATCCTGCATTGTCAAGTGCAAAAAAGGTTTGTTTAAGAGAGGAAAGTTACCATACTTCGCCCATTGTTGGAAAATTCTTTATGGGTAGGCGCCGTTTGTCTTCTTTGGTTAGTGGAAAAAGTTATGATGAATTTTTTTTTAAAGAAACAGTTCTGGAACTTGAGAAATCCCTTTCAACTAAGCTGACTGGGGACATTAATTTGGAGGAAGAAGTTGAGCAGGAATTTGATCAAGAACCTAGACGTCTCGATGATCATTTCTCGGAAGCTGTGAATGACCTCTACCTTGGCTATCATGAGCCTTTGAAGAGAAAGACTTCTTTGGAGTTGTTAAGAACCGTTATGGACAGTCCAACCCGCTACCTTCCTGGTATTCTAAAGAGATTTGTTGAAGCAGTGGAGGATTTGAGCCATTTAGAGGCTTCAAAGATTATATTTATTCTCTGGAAGCATCACATGTATTACAAGGCTTTGAAGGTGCTTTCTACATATTTTTCTTAAATTGCGTAGTCAAGTTTTCTTCAAAATTTATGGATGGTTTCGTATTGGTAAATAAAGATGCTAGTCTCTCAAGGGTAATGTTCTTCTAATATTCTTTTAATACGTTTTCTAAACCAAAATGCGTTTATGTATTTAAATTATTTTAATTATAAACTATTGGTGTTAACTGCCAAGTGTCTTCTTGGAGTTCAATATGCTTAAAATACCAGTTTTGTTGCTTTGTTTTTTATCATTTAGAGGTCCAAGAGACCAGCGCGTATTTTCGTCAATGAACTTGTAAGACTTTCTTTTTGAGACTTGTATCATCATCTGTATCTGAACTTCTTTCTGCTGTTATCTGTTTTGCAGATATTGGAATGGTTGGAGACCACTAAACAATTTGAGCACAGTGAAAACGACTATGCCTTTCATATCGATTTAAAAGCCAAGGTCCAGGGAGTTGATGTGGCTGAGAAGTACATGGAAACTTATGTGCCAGACTCTTTCAAAGGTGAATTACTGTACAGAACTCTTCTAGTAAACTGTGTCCGCTCTGGCAACATGGAAAAATCGGAGGCAGTTTTTGAAAAACTGAGAAGTTCAGGTTTGCCAATCACTATCCATACTTTGAATCAGATGATAATTTTGTACAAGAAGTGTGACAGAAGAAAGATACTCGGCATATTATCCTTTATGAAGAAGGAAAATTTGACTCCAACTCGTCTTACATACAGGATTCTGATAGCCACCAGGGGTGAAGCTGGGGACATAATTGGGATGGAACAGTTGGTTGAGGATATGAAGTCTCATGGTTTGCAACCTGATACTCATTTCCTTGCTGACTTGGCTAGATACTATATTTCTGAGGGATATAAAGATAAAGCCACTGCTATACTGAAAGAAATTGAAGGAGGAAACTCACAGGAATATATTAGAGCACGCAGTAAACTCTTCTCTCTCTATGCATCTCTTGACATGACCAATGATGTAAGCAGAATTTGGAACCATTGCAAGTCGGACCCCACCCTGCTGGAGTGTGAAGCTGCAATAGGAGCATGGGGCAAATTGGGCAAAGTTGAGGAAGCAGAAGCAGTATTTGAAATGGCAGTGGAAAAATTTAAGGGCCCCTCATCCAGACTCTTTTCTGAACTTCTAAGAGTTTATGCTCTGAATAACCAGATATCGAGAGGTAAGGAATTTATCGAGCAAATGAGACGTTCTAGATGTTGGTCTGGTCCACTGGTTTGGGATGGACTAGTGAGATTCTATGTCAAAGCCGGTGATGTAGAGAATGCAGCTTCAATTTTAAGTAAGGCTGCCGAAAGGCAATGTGGGGGTGCAGTGAAGCCATTATTCAGCTCTTACATGGTTCTCATGGAACAATATGCAAATTGTGGAGATGTACATAATACTGAGAAGTGGTTCCATAAAATGAAGCAGTTTGGATACACTGGCCGTCATAGACCATTTCAGATTCTGATTCAGGCTTATTTGACTGCCAAAATCCCTGCTTATGGGATCAGAGAAAGAATGAAGGCTGAAAATGTATCACCAAATAAAAATATTAGCATGCAGTTGTCAAAAGTTGATCCACTAGTATGTTGAATTTACGAGATTAATGCTCCATTATATTATTTACTTTTTTTGCTGAAGAAGGGAATGGGGGGTGCCTGAGATTGTTACATGCTACTCTTCTTCCACAACTCATCGTTTAACGAGTATTCCATTCTTTTGCAGTGTTATTTTCCTCATTATAGATAAAATGGTCTTCTTTCTTGTCATATTTTTATGTTTCCGGAAAGGAAAGAGTGGATGTACATGATTTCTAAAATGGAAATAAACATAGTAAATGACGGTGACATGAACCATCTTCTGTTAGTAAAACATTTTTAGTGTTATACACTTGTATTGGTCTAAATTAATGTTATATCTTTTTTTCAAAGCATTTGAATATGAATTTTTAACGTATGACAAAAACATTCTCCTCCTATATTATATAAAGACTCACACACCTCTACGTTTACTAGCACTATGCATCTCAAGACTCATTTTTTCTTTCAATAAAATGGACACAACTCAAACACGCTTCTATATGTAAGAAAGTATAGGTGGAGGCGTAAAAGGGAGAAAAAAAAAACACGTAATTTAATATTAAATGAATTTTAATTTTAATCTTTATTATTTTTAATCTTAATCTAAAGGTTAAAATTGTTTAGCTGTTCTCACTTTTATATTCACGTGTCAAATTCAAAGACATGTTTATTTTTGCATTTTAGTAGTCAAATGCAAACGCAAGTAGTGAGAAAAAAGAAGTTGTTCATGGCCATTTTTCATTGCCCTTCCAGGGCTTGGTATAGCAATCTCGGCTTGAACCCATCCAAATATGGATTTTAGACATATTCAACTTTTCAGCGATATAAGTTCAACTAGCACAAAGGGTGTTCCTCATCATAGATTCTATTCTAAAATGTCCGCAAGGGAAGTATCTACAGAAAATGGAGAAAAAGATAATGGATTAGCAAGAATTCCACCACTTATCGAATTTGAATTATGCTCAAAGCTTCAACAACTGTGTCTAGCTCACCAATACATAGTCAACAGGAATATATCCTGCAATATTCAGCAACCACTTTGTAATTACATCAGCAAAAGTGCTTTCTGAACCCCACTCAGTGGAAGATTTAGCATCTGATAATTTCTAAAGGACATTTCTGCCTTTAGTCCTTTACTTTTGCAGAAAAAGAGACGCCTTTACACCTCCTAAACACGAAACACGGTAAACTTAACAAGTATGACCGCTTTTCTTTCGCATCCAAATCAAAATACATACCCAATTTTCCTCCTGGCACTTGACTCCATCCTTCAAAATGATACAATCCACTCACCCCATTACAAAAACAAAACAAGTAACAAACTACACAATCAGACATACCCCAGCACCTGAAGTTTAAAAAACCCAAAACCAATCTTCTAAGAAAGAAGAAAACACCCTCCCTCTCTACAACGAAATCAAACAAACTATACAATCACACACTCCCGTCAACCATATCATAGGACTAAGACAATGACAACATGATATACAACTTGAAAGAAACATACATGTTTTACTCCATTATTTAGTAACATAAGAAAAAGCAAGTCTAAACCAACCAAAGCACTTCCACCTCGTGGTTCAGCTCGCAAAATTCAATCAGAACTTAGGAAGTTCCATCTATACCAGGTAAAAAAAAAAATACAAAAACAAAAAAACCATTACCATTCCATACTATACCACAACTCTATTGTGAGCAGTAGCTAACTGGCTCACAATAACTTGAATATGTAATTGCAATTTAAAACCTTGGATCATTGATTAATCCATTCCCCTTCTTCTGCTGCAAAATTTAGAAATCTAACAATCATCATTCTCATCAGTGATGTATATAGACTTGAATCATTGATGAATTTACCCTTCTTCTTCTTCTGCAAAATTTAGAATCTGACAAACATCATTCTCATCAGAGCTAAAATAAGGCCTCTTCCCAACCAATTCAGCAACTCTCTTCGCAGCACCAGAGTCTCTGGGACTTTCATTAACACACTTATCAGTCTTAATCTTCGGAAGTACCACTACCGCGGCCGCCGCAGTCGCCACTACCGCCTCTTCCCCATTCTTGGGAATCTCCCACCTCTTCTTAACCCTAACCTCACTCCCTCCCTCAGGCAACGACCTCTTCCTCACATCACCACCGCCATTATACCTACTCGCCACCATCCTCCCCTGCTTCACCGCCTTCTTGTTACTCTCACAAACCAATTTCACCTTCTCCCTCTCAAACATCTTCCTCGCCTGAACCTGAACCACCGAACTTTCCTCTTTCTTCTTCACTCTCCCAACGGTTTTCGCCCTCGATTCCTCGTCGATCTCCGGAAGCTTCCAGAAGCACGATTTCCGGCGACTCTGCGCGCTGGCCGGTGTCGCCGCGATCTCCACCGGTCCCATACTCATCCCTCGCCGCCACGCGTTGTAATTATTATTACTACTCTTTACCTTAGTCTTCGGCGTTTCTTCTAGTTTTCTCAAAATGGCGGCGTTTGGGCGCGGCTCCATGAACTTTGCGGGAACGGCTCTGCCCACCACGCGCTTTCCGCGCTTGGCCTTTTCGAGGCGGAGCGCGTCGAGGCGAGTGGTGAGGCGCGTGATCTCGCGCTCGAGCGCTTCGATCTCGTCGTCGATGTTTCTGTTGTCGTCGGAAGAGAGAGTGAAACCCTTGGTCTTGGTGTTTTTCTTGGATTTCGGGGAGGAATTCAGTGCGGTAGGACTCAGGTTTTCCTTAGTGCACTCGGAGGAAGACCAAGAAGTCTTCATCGGAAAGAAGGTGTCGCCGCCGCGGTCGTCGAACGCGGCGTTATTCCACACTTGAATGTCGTTCATGGTTCCTCTTGTTGTCGTTTTCGTCACTGTTGTAGCGTTTTTGAGGGTGAAGATTTAGGGTTTTGAATCTGAATCTTGTTGTTTTTAGAATGGAAGAGCGTGAGAGAGTGAGGGAATTATTTGTATTCTGAGAAAATGTGACCGTTGGAGAAGGAAGAAGGAAGAGGGAAATCAAATTAGACGTTGGTGAAGACTCCATCGTGGCCGTTGGATGGGAACGGCTCCTCATACATACACGCTCCGATATAATGCTCCTGTAAAGTAATAGAAGCAAATAATATAATGATGATTAAAGGGTTATTTACTTCAAGCATTTAAAAAATAGTGGTATCGTGTAAAATTTTAAAAAAGCATATAGAGTGGAATGCAATTTTTCTATGTACTATGGTTTTAATATTTTTAAATATCTCCATAATTTAATAAAAATATAATTTGACTTAAATATTAATGATGAAAATATATTTTACATTTTTATTTAATAATAATATATTATTATTATGTCAAAAAATAATAAATTTCTATTTAATAAGATATTAACTTTTATAATTAACAAAAAAGTTATCCTTAAAGTAAGTGATTTCTAGTTAGTATAAAACCCATAGTTAAAAATAAATAAATTAAAATCATCATTCTCAAAACAAAAATAAAAAAATAAGAGGAACATTGTTTGGGCCAAACTAATTCACAGCCCACTAAAAGTCCAGGACCAGAAATCTCAACAAAAGCAGTGAGTGAAGTGATTAGGGTTTCTGCGACTCCAACACTTTTCCTCTGCAGTTTTTGCCGTCGTCATCTCCATTCGCCATGGCTGAACAAGTATGATTATTCTCCATTCTTCATTTCGTTTTATCCATTCTTCTTAGTCCCCGCTGGATCTTCCATTGATTTTGTTTTTAATTGTGTATTGTAGACAGAGAAGGCTTTTCTGAAGCAACCAAAAGTGTTCCTCAGGTAAGTTAAATGCTTGAAAGAACGCTTAACTTTGTTTTTTACACTGATTTTGATGCTGAATAGTCTTTTTTTTTCTCTCGTTTTTGCAGCTCGAAGAAAACTGGGAAGGGGAAGAGACCTGGTAAAGGTGGAAACCGTTTTTGGAAATCCATTGGACTTGGATTTAAGACTCCCAGGGAAGCCATCGAAGGTATCTTGCCCTCTCTTTCTTTCTCGTTTATAATAATATTTGTGCTGTGAGATGTGAATCTATAGGTTATTGTTTCGGCCGTATGTTTTTTCTTATTATTATAGAAGTTGAATTTGTGGATGTGGAGTTTTTATGAATTAGGGTAAAACTCAGCCTGTATGAAACCCTCTCTTTGATGGTATGTTTCACATTAAAAAAGTGCATTCCCAAACAATATTAGTTGGTGTTTATTATTGATACTCTGGATTATTATTTTTTTTGTGATGGCCTTAAAGAAGCATGTCAATTCTAAGTTGCCGACGATGTGTTTGTAACGAACATTTATATGTACTGGATTCAAGGATTGGTCTGTCTTTGTGTATTTTTTGTAGCCATTTTTTTTTCTTTAAAGATGTAAATATTCTTGTGTGTTAGAATGCAAGCATGGTTTGGAAATAGTTTTTATATACTAAACAGAATAATCTGTATATGTCTATGTAAATGAAATCCTAATTTTGGTGTGAGGCTGCTTGCTAAAACTCTTGGCATTATTCATTTCATGTCATTATCTTCATGTATTCGTGATATTTCATATGAAAGGATATGGTTATTTCTCTTGTGTAAATAGATCATTTATACTTTCCAACGCCTTTGATTTATAATTTATCCTGAACTCTGAATACAGGAACCTACATTGACAAGAAGTGCCCCTTCACCGGCAATGTCTCCATCCGTGGCCGTATCCTAGCTGGAACATGTCACAGTGCTAAGATGAACAGGACTATTATTGTTAGGAGGAATTATCTGCATTTTATTAAGAAGTACCAGAGGTATTATATTGCCATGCTTTTTTCTCCAGTGTTTTTTGTTTTTGTATATTAGTGCTTGGAGAAACATAATTATAATTCCTTTTTTCGTTAGGTACGAGAAGAGGCATTCAAATATTGCTGCACATATATCACCTTGCTTCCGTGTGAAGGAAGGAGATCATGTCATTATTGGTCAATGCAGGTGAGGTTTTATAGTAAAACTCTTTTTGTGGTGTATTAACTTTGAGGGATTGTATGTTTTGTAGGTATAGTTATCTGTCTGATGCTTATTTATACCACTCTGCAGGCCACTTTCTAAGACAGTGAGATTCAATGTGTTGAAAGTGATCCCTGCTGGATCATCTAGCGGTGCAAAGAAGGCCTTTACTGGAATTTAAGCTTTGGTTTCCAGCTTAATAGATCTGATCAATTTTGGATTGTCTGAGATTTCATTGTTGGATTATCTTTAGGATTTTGTTATACGCTATGGTTTTGGAATACTATTAGCTTTTTTTATTTTTGAAACAATGCAGACTCTTCACCTGTTTTCCAGTATATTTATTTATCTTCATTTGGGTTAATGGAATTGTTTTTAAACCGACATCTAAATGCTTGCCCAAATTAATGTGAACTCAAACTGGATTTTTATTAATTTTGCCCGTTATTTACATTACAATGCTTTCTCATTAGTACCAAAGTGTGTATATTAGTCTTTTGTATCTAGAAAGTAGGATTTATTAAATTTTCCATATAACATTTTCATGTTTTGATCATATAGACACCCGAAAGATGTATGAATGTAGAAAATATATTGTAAGTAGAGAAAAAAGGCTACGCAAAATTGATGTTTCGGGATTATCCATTGTATTAATTGTAAACCCAGTAATTTTCAAGCACATTCGATCCACATTTCTGACGTGAATGCTGGCTATGAAAACAAGTGAATTTACCTTTGGACTGGTGTGATACACCAGAAGTATAGCTTATTTTGCTTCAAGTTTACGTTGCTGGTGTTGTTCTTTATGATTTTTTAAAACTAGTTAGCACCGCGTATGAGCGTGTAGATTGGGTGTTCATGTTCCGGATTATGTTGAATTTCTTCAATTATAACTGAATTAATAGACATGTATACATTTTAACAAAATAACATTCAATTTTAATTAATTAATGTTACATAAAAGAAAAAGCTTATCTGAAACTGATTAATAAAAAGATCAATTAAAAAAACTCACTTCGATTGGGTCCGACTGTCAAAATGGGCTGTTTGTTGAGTTAAGTTTCCAACCTGAGTCATTTGAAAAAGGACTGTAAATTTTGACCTGCTTTAAAAATTAAAAAATAAAATTTAATTCTAGTTAAAGATAAAATTATTATATTTATTTTTTGTTTTATACTTATAATTGTTCATTATTTAAATAATAATCATAAAACACAGTAATTTATCATAAAGTATTAAATTTTAAATTTAAATAAATTTTATCTTCATTCCTCTTCAATTTAATTTTTTTTTTCTTATAAGAATTTATTAAGTTCATAATTTATACATAGTAATAATTATTAAATAAGTTAAAAATTGATTAGATATAAAATTAAATTAGATTTTATAAATAAGTATAAATCTTAATTTATGATTTATTTTTAATATAATATTAAAATTTGTTATTGTTATTAACTCAATAAAAATGATTTAATCTTAAAATTTATTTCTAATAAAATATAAATATAAAAGTATATTTTATAATTGAAAAACTATATGCTTTTAAACTGTTACCATTTATTTATGACGAAAGAAAACGTTTATATATTTACATTTAATGCATCAATTAATTCAATTTTCCGTTTAAGGAAAAAAACACTCAAGAAAGTATCACCCATTTATTTATGACAAAAGAAAACAATTTTACATTTAATGCATCAATCAATGCAATTTGACTTTTAAGGGGAAAAAATCACTCACCCATTTCATTTCTTATATAAACATGTATTTGAAGATCATCTTCTCGAACAACATAACAACATGGAGACTCCAAAGAAATCTACTGTCTCACTGCTACCATTTTTGTTTGCTTTCTTTATCATTACAACAGGTTACAAATCATGTTTCATTTTCCATCTTCACACCATTTTCTAAAACACCAAACTAAGATTTACCCTTTTCTATTACTATCACTTACTGTTATACAATACCATTTATTTTCCTCTCTTTTATTGCTCTAAATCAGTGCCTAATAACACATTGGATCTCCAAATTTTCTTCCTTTATTTTCATCTTCCTATATATATGGTAATGCATTAATTGTTAATTATGAATTTGTGTATGCAGATATGTGTATGAAATCTGAAGCAAGGGGACCCATTGTTCATTTTCACTGCAAAAGTGACGCTGCATGTGATCTGCGTCCTTGTGCTGCAATATGTGGCTGCAAATGTATTGACACCTATTGTGAATGTACAAGACCTACTTTTCACCATAATCTTCTTACAAAATAACCTCCTTTCACCAATTTTTATTTGTATCTGCAAATAAAAATCCTTGTTTTGTATTATAAATAAAATAAATATTATGTTCTTAACATTTTCATTACTCTTTCTTTCTTTTATTTTTGTAATGCTCTCCATCATATTTTAACCTAAAAAAGGTAGGGCAGAAGAACTAGACCTATGTGATATAAATTAGGAAATAATGACAAATTAATCTTATTTAACTACATTTAGTTTATCTTCTTTGGTTAACATTAGATGAAAAAAACATGAATATATCATCAAATTGACAACATGGACCATTTTATATAAAAGAAAAATTATGATAAAAGAAAATATTATTTATATTTTAATAACTGAATTAATGACTGATTTTTTTTGTCGCAAAAAGAAATTAGTTTTTTTTTTTACTGTAAAAAGCAATTATTTTCAGTTGCAAGTATTTAGGGACTGTTTTTGTGATAATAAAATCTGTTACCAATTTATTTATTAAATAACTATTTGAGATTTTTTGTAGTAATGTATTGGGCTTGGCCCAAATAATGTGATTATATTACAATTGTATGTTTATAAAAGCGTATGTTTATTTTCAATTTTATTTGTAAAATTTCTCATAAAACAAATAATAATAGCGAATTTTATTTATTTATTTTCTATCCCGCGATCAACTCGAAATATCATTATTATTATTTTATTACAAATTTTTCTAATAATATGCTTTAAATATGATGATCTTAATTATTTATTTCTCATAAAAATAAATTATTTTTTCTGAGGACAAAAATATTTCAAAACCACAATATAATTAATATTTCAATTAATTTAATCAATATATATATATATAATTACATTAATGATATAAATTTTAAAGAATAAAATTTTTAAAAAATAATAAATAAGTAAAGTTATAATCAAGTTTCTTTGACTAAATTTATAAAAGGAAATAATTATTGTAAACAAAATTATTTGATAGGATATTTGTAAATCATATTTTTGCGTTTTCTTTCAACTAATTTAATGGACCACTTTATTGTCAAATCAATTCATATTTATTGACTAAATAATCAATTCAAGACAAAAAATATTAATATTTATATTTATAAAAATTATATACACCAAGATAATTTCCTTTATATATTGTATATATAAAATTCAAACTACAAATAACTTATATTTTCTTTCAACATTCCATATAAGCTTTTCTTTTCAGGTTTATTAACATTTTTAGAAGAAAAAAAAATGAATATCATCAAGTTGGTGATAAAAAAATTTGTTAAAAGGATTACAACCATTTATTTAAGATAAAAGAAAATAATATTTATATTTGAAATTAATACATTTCACTTTTAGAATATTTCTGTTATAAAATAACCGTTTAGAACGACAGTTTTAGCTATTAAACATTTCAAAATATTAATTCTTTTCTTTCTAATAAGTCATTTAATAAATTATATATATATATATATATATATATATATATATATATATAGATAGATAGATATAGAGAGAGATTAAGACGTTATTTTTTATAATTTTATTTCTTAAAAATGTATAAAACTTATTATATATGTTTATGAATTTCATTTTTAAACATTTTTATGATTTACAATCAATTTTTTATATACAAATATAACATCTATTGTTTGAATTAATCTACATAATTAGGATCAAAATTATATAAAATACTAAATATAAATTAAATCATTATAATATTATATTAAATATATTTTTCAATAATTAATTCAATATGATTAAATAATATAAACTTATATACCAATTAAATCTAAATCAAATCTTTCTAATTAAAAATATTTAAATATATTATCTTTTATATATAAAAAATTATTTTATTTTTTATAATGAAAATATTCTTTATATTTATATTATATTTTATTTTAATACATATAATTAATAAAAAAATCAAAATATACTAAAAGTAATTTCAAAACAAAAAAGAGATCTCTACAATATTTTCTTCTACTGGGTAAGAATTTTTTTTAATTTATTATTATAATATATTAATATATATATAATTTATTTATTTTTATTATTATAACATATGTATAATATAAAAATATAAGAATTTTAAAATAAAAGAGATATCTTTTCAAATGATATTATTATTTTTATTCACTACAGTATAAAAATATGATATATAATTTTTTTTTATATTTTATTTATTATTATTATATTAGTATATGTAATATAAAAATATGAAATAGAAATATTTTTTTATTTGTTATTAATGAGTTAGGTATTTTAATATTTTATAATATTCTATTTTGATATTGAAATATTAAAAAAATTGAATTAAACGTTAGAGATATATAAGAAAAAGATTTAAAATTCAATTTTTAGTATATATATTTACTTCTCATTTAATATTTTCGCTGTTTCAACTTTTTTTAATTATTAATTTAAAAAAAAAAATCTTTTTGGTTAACAGTTATTTTTAAAGTTTAAGAAAATAATAATTATTCTTTTATAAACTTACTCTGTATCTAATATTATATTAGTTTACATGTATATGTTTACTGTAAAGTAAAAATAAAAATAATTATAAATATTTTATTAAGATTAAAAAATTATTATATTTTTGGGTTTCTAAAAAAACCACTCAAAAAATACTTAAAAATAAATAGAGAGTTATAAGTATTTATTAAGTTTATTGAAAAGTCATATATATATATATATTAATAAGAATTGATTAATTTTTTAAAATAATCTATTTCATTAATGCTATTTAAGAATATTATAATTTAAATCATATAACATTGATTTATTTTTACAGGTAACGTATGAATAAATTAAGAGGCAGTTAAAAAGTCAAAGTTTTCAACATACAACACTCATTCATTTTCTATATAAACCCTCCTTCAACATCATCTTCTACACCAACATGGACTCTTCAATGAAATCTTCTCTCACACTCGCATTCTTGTTGGCTTTCTTCATCATTTCTTCAGGTTAGAAATCATGCTTTATTTCCATTCTATTTTTTCTTATAATCACTGTAATGTTTCCATGTAAATGTGTTGTTATACATTTCCATGCAGATGCAGAAATGATGATGAATTCCGCAGCAGAAGATGGAGTTCAGCGATGTAAAAATGACTCAGATTGTAAACAGTATTGTCCACAATGTGTTTCATGTAATTGTGTGGCTCGTACTTGTTTCTGCGAAAGACCACCTTTACCTGATAACACTCCTCCATTTTGAGTATCTTCATGTAATCAAGTATCAATTACAATAATCAAGGATTATCAATCATAATTACAGTTTTTATTTCATCATACACATCTTATCATCTCGTGATTTCATTATTAAAATTCTAATATTTTTCAAGATTTTCTTTCAAATTATTTGAAAGATTTTATATTAATTAAAAATATACATAATTATAATATATAAATAACCAATAAATCTTATATTTTGTTCTAAAATAACGATTTAATATGCAGTTTTAGTTATTAAACATTTCAAAATATTTTTTTTCTTTCTAACATGTGATTACATAAATTGTTTTCTCTTTTTTATTCAAAGTAATATATTTTGAAAAAGTGATTTTTTTTTAAATAAAATTATTTAAAAAATTAGGATATGTATTGTTATTCATAATACGCGTTCAATAAATAAATTTTCATTGTTTTAGAAAATATAAATTTATAAAATAAACTCATTTTTACAATTATATATATTAGTTTTTAAAAATATTAAAAAGTTATAATATAAAACTTTAAATTCAAAATTTTAATTTTTCTTAAAAAAATTAATTGACCGGTGGGATGAAAGATTAGAGGAATAGGACTTAGAGAATTTTAAAATTGAAATTCTAATTATAATTTATAAACGTTGGAGAAGGAAATGAGAGGTTAAATAAATAAATATATATATATAATATAAAATACGTTATTTTATTTTAAAAGAAATATTAAAATAAATAAAACTTATATAAAGTTATAATTCATTTTTATAAAAGAATAAAAATTTATATTTAATTAATATATTTTAATTTATATTCATTTAATATATTTTAATTTAATGATATTTTCTATTAAAATTTAAATTTATATTTATTATAAATGAATTTTAGTTTAATTTACCTTTATAAAATCATTTTAAATTTAAAATGGTTTGTATTTATCCAAATCTTAAAACATTAAACCTAAAAATATAAATCATAAACATAGACGTAAACATTAAATCTTGACCTTCAATTCTTAATACTTAAATTCTAATTATAAACTATAAACTCTAAATCCTATTATCTCAAATATTTTCTAAGTATGTTTTTCTTCATGAATAAAATTGTTGAATATTTCAGACCAATATCAAAGTCATTAAAAGAATATGATTGTGTATCCAAAATAATCATATTATTTAAGAAACTAATAAAGATGAGTTAAACAGAAAGTTTCTTCTTAACATTACCGATCAAGGTTTGAATCTTTATTCAAAATTATGATTATAACTAATATCTGATAGTGTTTTCAACCATGGATAATACATAAAGAAGGGTTTTTTTTTATTGCTTTCATAATAAGTAAACCAGGTTACAGATTATTTGGAGGTGCTTGAACACGAATGTTATGAGTGAAGGGTTGCTTTGGACACTGACACCATGTGTTAATGCATCTGCAACCACACGTTGGACAAGAATCTTGGCACTGTGAATCGTCAGAACAGTGCAAACGCACAACGGGTCCTCTTCCTTCTGATTTCATCCACATATCTGCATTAACAAATCATCAGAATAACATAAACATTCTATGTAACAGTCAAAATAATCACAATCACAATGTAATCAATGAAGTTTCACTCAATATTGGATTCAGAAACAAGTGAGAAGAGATGAACACCTGATGAAATGATGATGAAAACCAGTAAAACTGCGAATTTGATAGCAGAATTCTTCAAGAACTTCATCTTGTTTGTGGAATATGTTGCTGACATACCTGGTTATATATAGGTAAATTCGGTCGATTTTTTTATTTCAAAATCTCTACAATAATAAATTCTACAAACTATTTCTATATTTCTTTTATTAAATATGTTTTTCTCAAAAATTGTTATTGATTCTAATCAATCTTTATCAATAATGGCATTCAAAATAACATTTAAGTGCAATTAATGTAAATATGAATAAATGAATTGATTCAGTAAACGAGTCAATGTATATATTTTAGTTAAGTTTTAACATTTTTTATTTGTTAAAAAATTCATTTGACCTTTTATAGATAATATTTGGTAAAAAAAAAAAAATTATTTGATAGTTATAATGTTTTAAAAAAAGGTTTATTGTATTTTATGATGTTTTAATCATTACATAAATCAATATAATGCAAACCAATATATTCAAAGAATCAAAGTAATATGACACATTAATTACTTTAACTATTGTTTTGAATATTTATGGACTGATAGAAAATGAATGAAATATTGTATTAAACCAGCCATTAAATGTAAATAATATATATAACTTTTTTCACTAAATTTACTAAAATAATCTTATTCTTTCTGTATATATAGATAAATTATTTGAATAAGAAAAGGAATAATTAATTTAGAAATATATTAGGACTAAAATTACTGTATTTTGGAATGGAAGATGTATATCAGAATATGTTTAATGCAGACAATGTTGTTGAATGGATCAGAAGAAATGCAGACAATGGTCAATGCAATCAAGAAGATTTAATAAACAAAAAGAAACATCAACACAGTCTCAACATTTTCTTATACAAATAGGCCTTGAAGCAACATATTCCACCAATGATTAAGATGGACACTTCAAGGAAATCTGCTGCGAAAATGGCATTCTTGTTGGCTTTCTTCATCATTGCATCATCGGGTAAGAAACAATGTTTTCTTCTGTATATATATATATATATATATATATATATATATATATATATATATATCCTCACTCATCTCTCAAAAACATGTTCAAGTTCAAATATGTTACGTATACACAATGTTTTTGAGATTCTCTTATTCTGGTGTTGATGCATGCAGAAGTGTTCATGAAATCGGAAGCAAGAGGACCAATTGAACGTTGGACGTGTGATGATCACTCACAGTGCCAATTCAGATGTTCAACTTGTGGTTGCCTCTGCGTTGAATCATTTTGTCGATGTCCAGAACCACCTTTCACCAAAAACATTCGGATTCAACCCCCCTCAAATTGAATATCTCATCTTCTTATTATCCCCTGTCATAATATCAGGGGTTGCTTTCATTTTTCTTGAATCCAAAACAACACCTCGTGAATTTAAATAAGACTTAATCTTTAAATCTTTTTCTTAACTTTTCTTTTGATAATTATATATCTCTTTAGGGTTCTTATGATGATGCTATGAGGTACAGCTCTACTCTGGTAAGAATATAATCTATTTTTTTTTTTATTTATTTAACTGGTTGATTTAGTAAGTTGAGATTTGCACCTATTAATATATCATAATTTGATCTTATTTTAACAATATATGATCTTCAACACACATTTTTTATATTAAAACTTTCTAAATTCATTTTTACATTTGGGCTTTTATACGAAAAAAAAAAATTTTTATTGAAAAATTACCTAAAAATATTAAATTGATCATTTTTATTTTTTTGAGTCAAAGTCATATAAAACACGATTTAACACGATTTTTTTTTTAATAATTAAGAAAATACGATTTTTTTTTTAAATAAAAAATAAAAAAATCATTTATCTAATACGATTTTATTTTTTTTAATAATTAAAGAAATTATGATATTAAACATAATTTCACTATTTTTTTAAAAAAAATTAAAAAAAATCTTGTTATCAAATACGATTTATCTTTTTTTTTTAAAAAATCATATCATTAAGCACGATTTTTATTTTAAATTATTAAAATTAAAATTGTAATTATTTTTTTTTAATTTATTTTAAATTATTTTGAATATGAAACTATAAATTTATAAAAAAAATCCAAAAAGAATCCAATAAATAATGCTCCAATAAATTGGATAGAACCAGAGAAGACAACTTAATTAGTCACTATTTTTAAAATATAGCTTTTAGTATTTTAAATTTATTTTCTTCTTATTCTTATAATATTTATTAATTTAATATTTTACAATATTTAAATAAAATAAATTTTATTTAATTTAAGATACACAAATGAACCTAATAAAAATATGACATTTAATTAATTTTTTATTTATTTATTTTATACCTGATTAGAAATATTGTATAAGATTAATAATATTCAATCACATCTCAAATATTTGACTCTAATGCATTAATTCCTACTTCACGTTGGCATTGAAAATCACCACGAACTGGAGATTTCTATAACTCTTGTGTTACTTGAAGGTTCTGGATCACTCTTATTTAATTTTGATTTGATTTATAACTATTTACATGAACTTGAATTCAATAAATTCAAAATTAAGTTTTCTATGTAGACATACAATTCACAAGTAGGGTTAATCTAAATTCAATTATATATTTTATATTCATTTATTTATTTTATATTAAAGTAATATTTTCACAAAAGTATAGCTTTATATATTTTTTATAAGAGTTTATACTTAATGATAGAATAAATTTTATAATATTTTTTATTATATAATAATTAAGTGATTCAATTTTTAAATTTTCATTAATCTTTAATTAATATAAGATTAAAAATAAAGAAAGAAATAAAGATGACTTTATTAAAATATAAAAGAAGTAATACTCAAATATTAAAAGCAGAAAAAATAAAAAATTTATTTAAAAACTAAAAAATATGAGTTTTATTCTGTTAAAATACATAAAAATTTTAAATTTAATTATATATAGCGATTAAAATTGTATATATATTTTAATTTTGAGAGATTAAAATAAATATTTTAAAATTTAGAAAATTAAAATTATTTAAATTTAAAGATTAAAAATGTAATTAAACACAAAATAAATTATAATTCCCATATTTATAACAAATTTTCGGAAAACATCATATATATATTATATATATGCACCTAATTAATGCATGAGAATAAAATAGTATGTGCATTCAATGTTTCAATAAAAAAAATATATTATATTAACATTATTGAATGAAAGTATTAAAGGTAATTTAATGAACAAGGATTAAAAATATAAAATATTTACGTAAATTTAATGCATGAGTTAACACAATTACCAAAGCAGCAATAAAAATGGCTATATATAGAGAAGAATAGATGTGGTTGAAGAACAAGTTCTAAGAACAACATGGCTTCTGCAAGATATTCCCTTCTGAAAGTGACAATCTTGTTGGCTTTTTTCATCATTGCTTCAGGTTAGAAATGATTGTTCTTCTGTTTTCTGAGTTTTCTGAGTTCATATGAGTAGATTTTGTTTATAGAATCATTGTTGTTGTTGTGATGTTTGGAATGTTTATGTTATGATGCAGATCTTTGCATGATGAAGTCAGAAGCAAGAGGACCCATTTATCGACTTCCATGTGATAATGATAAGGAGTGTCAAGTTGGGTGTCGAAACCCCAATTGTGGCTGTGGATCTCGATGCATTGACAATGTCTGCCAGTGTCCACATGAAGCTTCCATGGATGCCAAGATTATCACTCCACCACCAATTTCACCACCACAACCATCACATTTACCACCACCACCACCACCACATTCACCACCACAACCATCACATTTACAACCACCACCACATTCACCACCACAACCATCACATTTACAACCACCACCACCACCACATTCACCACCCTCAAACTGAGTCATCTTGTTGCCATGCAAATCATCAACTTCTTCATATGTATTCATAGTTCTTAATAAAATATGATTGCTGCATCTCTTTTCTTACCCTAAACATTATATCAGAGCTCTTTATTTTTCTTACTTTATTTCAGAAAAAAGGTTGATTGAACTCAGTTTTTCTATCTCTTTAATGGGGTCACGAATAAATATTGAATGTTTGCCATAATTAAAAACTAAAACTTTAATAAAGGGGATTTTTTTATTGTTTATATATGGTTCTAACTTCTATGATATGAATCTATATGTAATAATCGTTTCTTACAATAAAAAGTTATTTTACATGTTTCATATACTCTTTTCGTTTTATAATGACCGTAATTTTAATTTTTTTATCAATTTTTAAGTCAAATTTTGATGAAATTATTGTTTTTTATCTTAATAAAAAAATACATTTATTTAATATTAATATTATTTTTAAAAAATAAAATAAAAAGTGACATATTTATTTTTTAAAAAGAATTCATAAATTACGATATCATCCAATAAATAAATATATAAAGAAAAAAATCAATTCACTTTTTAAAATATTAACATAAATTTATTTTCTATTTCATAATTCATTTTCTTATATAGATTAATTAATCACAAATTGACTTAAAGTTAATATCATTATTAATATATTTTTATTATTTTAACTTTTTAATAATTAAAAATTAAATGATTAATAAATATTTTCGAAATATATTATAAATCAATACTAAATTATAGAATTCATTATGACACCTATGAAGAATAACTTGAAATTTTTAAGTAAAATTTACCATTAGAATAAAAATTAAATAATAAGATCTTTCCTACATGATATAAATAAATAAAAAATCTGAAACTAAAATCTTATACTAAATACAATATAAATATATATAAACAATTTAACTTTACAATGAATAATATATAGATTATATACGCGAGTTTTGAAAACTCTTCACAAATTTCACGAATTTTAATGTTGTTTCCTACACTCCAAAGCATATATATATACAAATTGTCGCTCCAAATTTATATACGTTAGCTTTGTTTCCTTAAAAAATTTAAATTTCCGAATCCGCCATTGTGTAAGCCCTTCCATAAATCTTCATAAAATCTTCCAATGGCTCCCCTAGTCATCATTGACGGGTTGATAAATAATTGCTGAAAGAAAAAAAAAATTATATTTCTTGACTCATATCCGAAGTAGGAAGTTCAGAGACTTTAACAAATGGCAAAGGATGTGTAGTCTTTTCTTCCATGAAAGGCAGTAACTTTCCAGAATATAAGCTCTTAATGATCCAGCTAAAAGGCTGCGTGAGAAAATCAACAGAATTCAGAATTACCACAACTAACAGAAATATACATCAGGCATATAAAATACACCATTATAAGTGAGAGGGATTAATCATAAAAATTCAAGAAAGATTGAAATGTCAAGAATTTTCACATGATAAACCATGTATGGGGGGGTATATACAAGGAACGTATCAAATAAGAGTGTTTGTATGAGAGGGTGAGAAGAGGGAATTTAAACCATACATGGATGTTAAAAATTAAATTGAATAATGTACTTTTTAAGTGGTTATGTGATTATTAAATCTTAAACCGTAAAATCATACAAGGATAATAAAGATTGAAACATTGTCATTTAACGTTTATAAGAGGTCGTGTTATCATTACATAGAGATAGAAAATGGTAAAATTCTTGAGCATGTTGATGCACAACCAACAACTTCATTTTAAAAATATTGGCAACAGTACATTATGTTCAAATCTGAAATACGGAATTACCACTTACCATCAATGGAATATTCCTCTCTTTGGCACAATGCTTCAGGTGACGTGATATTGTAGCTTTATCTTCAACTACAATAGCTTCAACCAAAGTCCTTTCCTCATCAATTATCCGCACTAACCCTTGAAGAGTTTTGAACACATGTCCACCTCCATGCTGCACAACAAACATACGCATGCATAATTTAAATAAATATTGAGATACTGTATCCAAGGACCATTAGTATAATCTGTATCAGTACCAACCACCCACACTGCATTGTTACAAACCTACATTGCATTGTTACACCTATATTGTTACATTAAAGTAGTAAATTTAGATAGCTTCCGATTAGGCATGATATAGCGTTGATATTTGTTAGAAGTGTTGGATGCACAGAAGATATATATGTTTCAATAATATTTCATTACGTTCCAAAGTCATCAAATTCGTATATGTCAATTAACAAAAGCTAACGATTAGTCTTGGAAACAAAACCATTCAAACTAAAGATGCAGTCAACTGAATCAAAAGAAAAACTCTCTTCTTTATTTATCATAAAATACAAATAAAAATTAGTAAAATGCGGAAATTTTGCACCATAAAAATAGGACATATCAAGGGGCAACTTAAGATAGGTGAAGAAAAAGAAAAAGGTGAAAGAAGGACCTTGATGATACATGCCAGTTTGGTGCAGAAACTAGGCTTCCCATGAAGCAGAAATCGTACTCTTTCAAAAATATGTTTCTGGTTTCTTCGATGAATTGCCGTCCCAATCCTGGACCACTTCATGTCGTTTCGATTTGGAAGAATCATGTATCTAATACAATGAAACCAGAATCATTAAACTATGGAGAAGGATTTGAAGATCTTGACAGCACGTATCATTAAAATTGGAGACGCTCCCAAATATTTCCAGATTCCAAAAACATTGTAAACAAGAGATCTATATATATTAAGAAAACCATAGAAACCAACAATAACGGTAATCTTATTTCACTATATAGATTAAATGACATCATTACTCAGTCAAAAACCAAATCCTTAGAAATAATAAACTCGGTGAAAATGGAAATCCTTCTAGATGTGTTTGGCAGAAAAGAAAAGAGAAGAAGCATGTGTGAGTCCAAATTTTCAAATATAGGTGGTTTGATGTTTTAACCGGACCAGCCAGGAACCAGTTTGATAACGTCACCACGGCATAATGACAACTGATCTGACATCAAGGTACATAAAATTTAAGAGAGGCATAAGTCAAATACTCAGTGATGATCCAACTTACTTTTCAGGTTTCAAAATAGTTCCAGAGGCAACACAATCAGTAAGCCAATCAACTTTTAGTATTGAGGCACCCACAGCACAACCATATAAGAATTTGGTGGTTTGCAGCTGAGACAGACAACAAAGACTCCATTATATTGAGGTAAACAATGCAATCATTGTATAACAAAAAACATAATGGTTAATGCTGTAAAATTTTTCCATTAGTTATTACAAGAAAAGAAATATTCTTTGAGCCTTGCATAACATATTCAGCTTCTAGGTGAAGTGTTTCTTTGACATTGAACTTTGGTTGATTAAGTGATTTTATTGTTTAACATGCTCTATTGCTAAAGTTTGTCAAAAACTAAAGAGAATAAGAGCCTTTAGGTCAAATGGTTTTCGGACACACAAGTATCGATAGCATACTCGGTCCGTTAGATGCGAAATTTCAAGTATTGACATATATGTAAAGATTAAGAATGAGAATGAGCGGTGACAACTCAAAAACCATTGTCTATTTGAAGCAATTGCCACAACTTGGTAACAGAAAGCCTCTAATAATGGGTGCCTAGTGGGTAAATTATGGATTTTTAACAGTAACTATGATCATAATTATTAATGATACGTCACAGATATCAAGATTAATCAATTCTTTATCATTAGATAGGTATCTTTTGTGTAATTTTAGTTGTTCGGGAGTGCAATTTAATTGTTGAAATGAATCCCTAGTGCCACAAAGTGGGAAACAAGAGATTAACAAAAATCAAATAGAGCAATGACATAATTAGCATAAGTTTTAAGCATTAGTATGAGGATAAAAGACTAAGGGTTATATTGATAATTATAGACAAACCTTTCTCATGCATAGAACAATGGGAAAATGAGATAAAGTTGAATTTCTCTTGCCTCCAGAATTTTGAGAGGGAATATCATAAAGAACCACTCCACCAAAATTCCGTATAAGTGCTTCCATGTCCCTTTCCTTCTCACTAGGTAATCCGGTTAGAAGGAACTCTATACCTTGAAATATAAATTCATTCACTACGCTTCTGCAATAATTTGTCAGAGAATGTTTCATACTTGGCACAGAATTGCTCAATGACTTTGATACTCGCTGCCTTTTTGCTCTAACATATGAACCTACATTATTTTAGCAAAAAATAAGTAAAACCAATTATATAAAACTGAAAGGTACGTTCCTGCTAGAGAATAGCGATGCAATAAAAAACCATTCACTTGTCTTAACAACTGAAGTTTATGAGATAGTTGGTTCATGATATGGTATTAGATTCTCTATATCAGCACAAGGTAGGTGAAGTTATGCATTATCCACATGTTAGGCCCAAAGAACTCTTGGATGAGGGGACATGCTAGCCATGAAATATAAACCACTCATGAGTTTTCACCAAACAGATTAAGCTTTTGGGACAGTTGGTTGGGCTCTTAGCAATTAGACAAACTAAACAAAAGACTTACAACTTTTATGCGAGGATTCCAGCTTCGATAATTTCCTTTTTGGATTAAGCTCCTCCACTTTTTCTGAGAAATGTACTTTCTTTCTGACTCTGACATGTCCACCGTGGAATTTATTGCTCTCAAACTGCAGTTTATCATGATTATTGTTCTGTTTATTTTGAATGACAGTTTCTGGTACTACATGCTGATTCATAATTTTCTCTACACGGACATCATTTGCAACATTCATAGGACCCAGCAAGCGCCGGCGAATCTGATGGTCTAGAATAAGAGGTGATCTCCTGTCTAGTGTTGGCTCTGCTGAAATGGCACTTGCATCTGCTGCTTTTAACTCATCACCAAACTTGTCATTTGTTATCTCAATAATTGACTTATGATCATCCGAATGCTGATTATCTTCTTCATTTTTGTTTCCATCTGCATGCTTTGAAGCAGATACGCTCTCTGAAATCTTTGTGCCCAAAGATGCTGTATCACCCACACTCTGATCAATTGGGAGTTCTGTCAAACCATAGGCTAGGTTGAGATCTTGGTTTGGTAGAATCATGCTATAAGTCTTAAGAGAAGTATGTTCAACCCTTGTTAACTTCCCAGTGACTTGTTCATCCATACTTGCTTCAGTGATTGGAATATCTTTACCATCTAGCACAGACATAATTTTCTCACCACTACAGCAAAAATTAACATTCTTATCCAATATCCTTTGAAAATTATCCACCTCAAATTCAGAAACGGATGGAACAAAATCCTCAGCATCATTTTCTTTGTCAATGTGAGCATTGTAATTGACATGCTCCAAAGAAAGGCTACACGGAACAACTGAACAGAGAGGATCAGTCAATGATAGACTAGAACATCTGATCAAATCTTGAGACTGCAATATGCTCTCATCAGGTTTGTTGTGTGAGTCTTCAGAAGGCATACTTAACTGAGAACCAATGGCACACTTGGGATCATGTTTCAGCACACAAGAACTCTCATCTGGAACAATATCTACAGATTCTGTAAGGAAGCTTGTCTCTCTGACGAGAAACTTTGGAATCCATTCTTCATTGTTTCGATTCATTGAAGATGAATCTAATTCCTTCCAAAAGACAAACAGAGTAAAAATACATGAAAAACAAGACAGGGTATCAAGATGCTTAAATCCACGACAAAATATAAAGGAATGCAAATTTTTAAATGATCATAAATTGTAGGGATGGCATACAGAAAGACAAAAAGGAACAAAGGGCAAGAACTTAGTCAAAGAAAGAATATGACTCGGTTGAAATTTGCCTCCAATCATAATAGAAGTTCATGACAATTTAGCATTTCACACAGCCACACAAGCAACTGATATGGAAAGAGTGGTTTCTATGCCATCAACATGGATGGAAATCAAAATATGTAGAAAATAAGGTATGCTTAGATTCTTTTTGTTCCATCAACAAGTGTTCATTGAATAGCATCTATAGGAGGAATGCAACCAACATCCATAAATAGATAGCTAGCCAATCCTCACTATTCAGCAGGAACTTGCAGAACATTTACTCAAGACTGAAAAATATGATGAAGGAGTTTAAGAGGTTGCAAGGTTATTAGACTCGACTCTATGTAGATTCGTGGGAGGTCTATAAACTCAACCCGTAGACTTGTAAGAGCTTCATGTAAAAAATAACATATCAATTCAACAAAATATGTAATACCAATTCCATAATACTAAAATAAATAAGTTTGTACAATACTCCAACAGAATATAAGTTCTGAAAGATGGAGGATAAGCACTATGACATGACCAAGATAATGAAAAAGAAATGAAGTCTTTGACAGAGGAACAGATGTACTATTCAGTCATATATGTGTCCTTCGACAACAATATCTTTGACAGAAACAAATCCAAGAAGTTGCAACTGGTTTAGAACAAAGCAAGCAGAAGTTCAGGTGCTGAGAGAAGCTGATAAAGGGGACATCTTTGATGAAAATGAAACAAAAAGACTTGAGCTTCGAAATAGGTTTGAGGAGAGAGTGAAAGGCATGGGGCTAGTTGAGAGGGATTGGGCATCCCAATTGATCTGAGCCACATGAGTTATATGTACTGAGCCAAATGGGTTTCGTAATAGTAATCAAATGATACTGACAATAACACGTGCTGCATGTGTTATATTTAACAATTATAAAGTCTGAAGGAAATTAGGAAACATGTAGAAACAATATCCTCATATCACACCTTCCCTCTTCTCTAGAATAGCCAATAGCCCTTTAATTTCAACATAAATCGAAGATGAATTTGAGGGTGTCAAAGTCTAAACTAAAGACGATTGTGCTAACCACAATATCAAAAGACAATGGCAATTTGTATGACTAAAAGAAATGGTAGGTGAAGGAAAAAGAAGAAACACCACACCTTACATGTCCACCCCCCTAACCAGCGGCTTCTAAATCTCTCTGGAGCTGGGTAACTTACCCGATACTCCATTTCTGAATCGTTTAACAAAGGAAAATAGATAAGCTTTAAATACTGGAGAAAGAAAGCAAATGAAAATGATGAGAAGGATATTAAAACTCACTGAAATTTCCAGAATTCTCAACAAGTGACGAGTTGACACTGTTTGGTGGCTTGGCAGGAGTCGATTCAACCATAATCAGCCCAACTGTCTGGAAAATGGAAATCAATGGAGCATCAATTACTTTGTAGAAAAATCCTGTAATACTGGTGACATAATGCTTCTCAGAAATAACTGAGAGAAACAATACCCAAAAGTGAGACTGCCAATTTTTCTTTTATTCATCAATTAATGCTTTTCAATACAAACCACTCATATATCCTCACCATACACCTTAAGCTTTTCGGATAGTTGGCCTATGACATGATATTAAAGCCTCTACAACCAAGTGGTCTTCAGTTGCCAACAACCAAGTCATCCTCGTTCTAATAAAATAGTTAAATTTCAATGTAAGGTTGGTGAACCTATGCACTGTGCACGCTTAAAGCCCAAAGAACTCTTTCATAAGGGGGTATGTTAAAGATATAAAATAAAAGTCAATAATATGCCTTCACGTGATAGCCTAAGCTTTTATAATAGTTGGCTCAAGAGTAAAGTTTGGATGTTATGCAGACAGGTGTAACAAAAGTGAAAGGAAAAGAAGATAGTTTACCTGGTCAGGGGCCAAAACATCGTTACTATTCCCTATGCACTGATGAGAAATAGGAAGGCTATTATCAAAATGTTTGACAGTGTTTTCACCCAAACCAGGATCATCAGAATGCATCTTCTCACAATGCAAAGAATGACGAGGTGAGTCTATATTTTGCTGCATCTCCCTCTCCACATTAACTTCTAACTGCTTTTTTTTAGATTTATCATCAAAATTGTCAAGCTGAGAAGTATGCTCATCATCACTACCCTTTTCAACATTGGACATACCTTTTGCTAGAAATATAGTTGAACTGCAAAGATTATTCTCAACAGGAACACCAATAGGTAGGCCTATATCTTCATAGGCATCTTCCATAAAGAAATCATTCAAATCAGAAAGAGAATCACTAAGGTCAGATTCCTCATTTGAGTCTTGCCTGCTTAATTGGAAGCCATCTTCTAACCCCACAAGACGTGCCTGCTTAACACGAAGTGCAACTTCAAGTACAGCTTCTGTAGGCGGTGTTTCAGAAACTGAGTCCATCTTCACTAAATCATGTATGACTAATGCCTCGGATGCGGCAATAGAAAGTTCAACTGCATTACTGACATCAGCTCCTTCGAAACCTTTAACCTCAGATTCTTCTTTCTGGTGTCTAACAGAATCAGTTTTATCAATGAGAGATTTTGAAGCATCCTTTTTCACAGTTTCAGGGATGAAAGCAGCCAGCAAATCCGGTTCACAGGTTAAAGGATCCATCAACGAATGCATGTTTTCTCTAAAACTGATAGATGGTTGAATATGTTGCAATGACAAGACTCTACTTGGTGCAACTACATCATGAGATTCATTCAAATCTTGGTTCGGGAAAAAGGGTGAATCAATATCTGAAGAAAGACGCAGACTAAAGTGAAACACCTGCTTCGATGAAATATGAATAGATCAATGAACTCTTAAATAGAATTAACAGTTTAAGTAATTTACCTAGTAATCTGAGAAATAAAATTTACAGACACATTCACAAAGAATAGATTTTGGCAGATAATTGTGTTAGTGTAGATTGTTGAAAACAGTGACATTTAATTAACTGAAAGAAATCGACTAAAAGCAAAGGACTAATCTTCTAAAAGTAGTTTTTCGCCAGTTCCTTAAAACTTCGAAGTCCATGCTTGTTATTACAATTTACAAGTGACAAATTCATACAAAACAATTTGTCATTGAATCAATTAGACACCAGAAGAAAGATTTTCAAAATTAGCAGAAATTGCTGTAGCATATAATAAACAAAACACAAAGATGTTTTGGCAAATAAGAATTGTGGAGGATAAACAGATAAGATGTTCTTACTCTTTAGGCAGTAATGGATCTAAATTTTTAGTATCCGAGTAGTATCTATGTCTTTAGACAATTATGGATGAATGTAACTGTTGTAGTGTTTATATATGTGGTGTAACAAACATGTAGAAGACAATTAATGAGTTGAGTTAGTTTTTTTTTTTTTGTGGTATTTAGAAGGAAGAAACCCTATGTAATGTACTATTCTTTAAATTTGATCAATTAAAAAGAAAGAAAGAAAAAGAAACTCACATTTTCAGGAGATGAAGCAACACTAACAGGTGAACTATCATCTCCAGATAAGAATAAATGACAATTTCTATATCTACCTTCTTCCCTTGATATTGCATTGAAATCTTTTCCATCATTACCAATTTCTTGAGAAGGTCCTGGATCCTTGTTCATTCCAAAGAATAGAATGCATCAACAAAAAAATTGACCAATCTAACATTCCCAGACTTTCAAAGTTGAATAACAAACATAAGCAAGTGGAAATTCTATTGAATATAAAAACAATACATATGACTTGAAACTTTTAAACAAAAAAAGAAAACAGGTTTGTACAGTTAACTATCGATGTAAAGATGGACTATTTAATAAGGCATAACTAGAACTTATAGATACAAAACTAAGCATCAATCCTTCACATGGCAGATGTTAAAAAAATTTATTTTCTATGATTGGTCTTCTACTGGTTTAAATGAATCCATTGTTTGAATGGTTTCTTGTAATATTCATTCTGTGATCGGTAGATATTGGGCATCTGTGAAGAGTACTAGAATAGAATAGCAATCGTACCTGTTAAATAGCTGTGTAACTTCTATTTTTAGGGGGACAAAGTGCTTGGTGAATGTGGCTGAACCTTGTCTCCCCATTTCAAGCTTTCCCCATATCTTCCTCTTTTATTACTTTGATTCTCTCTTCCTCTCCTATTGTATTATATATTAATGTGTTTTTTGAATGGAAGTGTGAAAAACTTGAAATCTCAAGTTGGTATCAGAGAAGGTTCAATCCTACTCTGCAAGTCTGCCGTCGCCGGCCACCATTCAATCCTACTCTGCAAGTCCGCCGTCGCCGGCCACCGTCCGCCGTCTCCGGCCACCGTCCGCCGTCGCCGGCCACCGTCCGCCACCGCCGGCCACTGTCCGCCGTCGCCTTTTTCGACTGCGAATAGTGGGTTACGTGCGCCTCGACGAGCGCAACCCGTCTCTGGTAATCGCGTCGCCATCTGCTGTCTCCGGCCACCGTCCGCCGCCGCCGGCCACCGCCGCCTTTTTCGACGGCGAATAGTGGGTTACGTGCGCCTCGACGAACGCAACCCGTTTCTGGTAATCGCACAGCCAACGCGTCATCCACGCGCCGCCACGCACCGCTTCTCTCCTAGGTCAGACGCGCGCGTGAAGCCCACGCGCCGCCCTCCGGTGACCGGATCTTCACCGGACCAGTCCAGAACAACTCGTTTTTCTCTCCTAAGCCTATTCCAACCCTTGTTTTCATCTTTTAACAAGGTTTATATAGTGTTCTCAGTTAGGGTTTCTTTTCCAACCCGGTTTCTCTTCCAATCCGGTTTCTCGGAAAATGGCATCAGGTCCTGTATTCTCTTTTTCTGGAACGCCTAGCATTGCTACTGCAAAACTTAACTGGAAAAATTATTTGTCTTGGTCCGCATCAGTTGAGTTGTGGTTTCTTGGTCAAGGGTATCATGACCACTTGGAGAAGGAAGCTAGGGCCATCTTGAATGAGAAGAAACATGAATGGGAAAAGCTTGACTTCCAACTGTATGCTGTATTATGGCAATCGGTTGAGCCAGATGTTTTGGAGATTCTTAGATCATTCAAAACATGTTGCTCTTTTTGGAAAAAAGCGCAAGATATATTTGCGAATGACATCCAACGTCTCTTTGATGCAACTCAAAAGGTTGCTGCCCTAAAACAGACCAATCATGATATGCTCGGGCTACTGTGGAAGAATTAAAAAGATTTCTTGTGGCAGATTCATTGGAGGAAGTTAATAGGAAGCTGGATAAACTCTACATGGTCCTTATCCAGAGAAGTTTGCATCCAGATTTTGACCATGTCCGTGACCAAATTCTTGCTGGGGATCGGGTCCCATCAATGGATACTCTTGTCACTAGACTCCTTCGTGTTCCCAACTCATTGAGAGATGAAAACTCCATTGAAAGTGTGAAAACATCAGTCATGGCAACATCGCGTGGAAGAGGAGGAGGTCGTAACAATAGAGGAGGTCGTGGTGGAAGAAGTGGACATCCTCAATGCACCTATTGTAAGAGGATGGGCCACACTCAAGAGAAATGTTACTCCTTACACGGTTTTTCTGACGAGGAGTACCAAGAATATTTGAAGCTTAAGTATGAAAAATCAGGTATTATGGTCCAATCTCCTTCGGTGCCAAGTGTTTCAATAGCATGTATTTCTCAATCTACGGAGAGTCGTGGTCCTTGGATTCTTGATTCAGGTGCCTTTGATCACATTTCTGGTAATAAATCATCATTCTCATCTTTCTATTCTCCAAAAATCCCTCACTTTGTTACTGTGGCAAATGGGTCTCAGGTTTCATCTCAAGGAATTGGTCAAGTTCCTTTATCTTCCTCTTTAAAATTAAATTCTGTGTTGTTTATTCCAAATTGTCCTTACAATTTAATCTCCTTGAGTCAATTAACTCGTTCATTAAATTGTTCAGTAACCTTTAATGCTAATTCTTTTGTCATTCAGGAACATGGTACGGGTCGTCTGATTGGCGAAGGACATGAATCACGAGGTCTTTATTACTTAAAATCCAACCCTCCTGTGTCCTGTTTTGCAACGTCAACACCAAAACTTTTGCATGATCGTCTAGGTCACCCAAGTTTGTCAAAGTTGAAGATGATGGTTCCTAGTCTTAAGCACCTTCAAGTCTTAGAATGTGAAGCATGTCAATTAGGAAAACATGTTAGGTCATCATTTCCTCAACAAACTAAGAAAAGATGTAACTCAGCTTTTTCTACCATTCATTCTGATATTTGGGGTCCAAGCCGTGTTACATCTTTTGGTTTCAGATATTTTGTAACCTTCATTGATGAGTTTTCTCGATGTACTTGGGTTTATTTAATGAAAGACAGATCTGAACTTTTATCTATATTTATGTCTTTTTTTAATGAGATTAAGAACTAATTTGGAAAAACCATTAAAATTCTCCGAAGTGATAATGCTAAAGAATATTTCTCCCATGATTTGTCCACTTTTTTATCTTCACAAGGTATTTTACATCAGTCCACATGTCCTCATACTCCACAACAAAATGGCATAGCAGAGAGGAAGAATCGTCATCTTCTTGAAATTGCACGCTCCCTAATGTTAAACTCAAATGTTCCTGTTCAACATTGGGGAGATGCAATTCTCACAGCGTGTTTTTTGATAAATAGGATGCCTTCTTCATCCCTTGAACATCAGATCCCTCACTCCATTATTTTCCCACATGATCCCCTGTTTCATGTCTCTCCCAAGGTTTTTGGTTGTACCTGTTTTGTTCATGATCTTACTCCAGGTTTAGACAAACTCTCAGCTAAAGCTATTAAATATGTCTTTTTAGGATATTCTCGTCTTCAGAAGGGTTACAAGTGCTATTCTCCAACTACTAGACGGTACTATATGTCAGCTGATGTATCCTTTTTTGAAGACACACCCTTCTTCCAACCTACCATAGACTATTCTTCCTCTCTTCAACATGTCCTTCCCATTCCTTCATTTGGTCCAATAAGTGACTCCCACCAAAGTGTTAATGAGCGTGTGTCCAATCCATCTAGTTCTGTTGAAGTTGCTCCTCCACCTCTCATTACTTATCAACGACGGGCACAACGGGTTGGCTCTATTTTACCTGAGTCGTCTTCTCGTGATTCTGTTCCTCCTCCAACAGATCCTCCAACCATGGATCCTTCTTCTTCCAATTCCATTGATTCTACTTCAGCTTGGCCCATTGCCCTTAGGAAAGGTACTCGCTCAACTTGTAATCCTCATCCAATTTATAATTTCTTGAGTTATCATCGCTTGTCTCCTTCGTATTTTTCCTTTGTTTCCTCCTTGTCCTCTCTTACAGTTCCTAAAACTATTCATGAGGCACTTGATCATCCTGGATGGCGACAAGCCATGATTGTTGAAATGCAAGCTCTTGAACAAAATGGTACTTGGAAGCTTGTTCCTCTTCCTCCTGGAAAGAAAACTGTTGGTTGCAGATGGGTTTATGCTATTAAAGTTGGACCTAATGGGACTGTTGATCGCCTTAAAGCCCGATTAGTTGCTAAAGGGTACACTTAGATCTATGGTCTTGATTATTGTGATACATTCTCTCCTGTAGCCAAAATCACCACTGTCCGTCTTTTCTTGCTATGGCTGCTATGCGTCATTGGCCCCTCCATCAGCTTGACATTAAAAATGCTTTCTTGCATGGTGATCTTGAGGAGGAAATCTATATGGAGCAACCTCCTGGATTTGTTGCTCAGGGGGAGTATGGCTTAGTGTGTAAGCTGGATCGATCTCTCTATGGGTTGAAATAATCTCCTCAAGCTTGGTTTGGTAAATTCAGTTATATTGTGCAACTTTTTGGATTGAAAAGGAGTGAAGCGGATCATTCTGTCTTTTATTGTTATTCATCTCCTGCGAAGTGTATGTATCTAATTGTCTATGTTGATGATATAGTGATTACAGGAAATGATGCCACTAAGATATCTCAATTGAAAAAGCATCTGTTCAGTCATTTTCAAACCAAAGATCTGGGTTATTTGAAGTACTTTCTCGGTATTGAAGTGGCTCAATCAAATGATGGTGTTGTTATCTCACAAAGAAAGTATGCTCTAGATATTTTAAGGGAAATGGGTCTTGAAAATTGTAGACCAGTTAATAGTCCTATGGACCCGAATCAAAAGCTCATGGCAGATCAAAGTGAAATTTACCCTGATCCCAAGAGATATAGGAGACTAGTGGGAAAACTCATTTATCTCACTATAACAAGACCTGATATTTCTTTTTCTGTCGGGGTTGTTAGTCAATTTATGCAAAATCCCCACGTTGACCATTGGAATGCTGTCACACGTATTCTCAAATATTTGAAAAAGTCTCCAGGACAGGGATTGTTATATGAAGACAAGGGAAACACTCAGATTTCAGGATATTGTGATGCTGATTGGGCAGGTTGTCCCATAGACAGGAGATCTACCTCCGGATACTGTGTTTTTATTGGTGGAAATATTGTCTCTTGGAAGAGCAAGAAACAAAATGTTGTAGCTCGGTCCAGTGCTGAGGCTGAATATAGGTCTATGGCCATGGTTACATGTGAGCTTATGTGGATTAAACAATTTCTTCAAGAGTTGAAATTTTGTGAAGTTGAACAAATGACAGTATATTGTGACAATCAAGCAGCACTTCATATTGCCTCAAATCCAGTTTTTCATGAGAGGACTAAACACATAGAGATTGATTGTCACTTCATTCGAGAGAAGATAGTGTCCAAGCAGATTAACACTGAATTTGTCAATTCTAATGAACAACCGGCAGATATTTTGACTAAGTCCTTAAGAGGACCTAGGATTCAATCTATATGTTCCAAGCTTGGTGCATATGATTTGTATGCTCCAGCTTGAGGGGGAGTGTTAAATAGCTGTGTAACTTCTATTTTTAGGGGGACAAGGTGCCTTGGTGAATGTGGCTGAACCTTGTCTCCCTGTTTCAAGCTTTCCCCATATCTTCCTCTTTTATTGCTTTGATTCTCTCTTCCTCTCCTATTGTATTATATATCAATGTGTTTTTTGAATGGAAGTGTGAAAAACTTGAAATCTCAAGTGTACCCACACACACAAAAAGAAATTATAATCTCCGAAAGAGAAATTCCAACCTTTGCTTCTTGGAATGAAGTGGCTTGAGATTCCTTAACAAATTCAATAGACCCATTTGTTCCAAGACTCTGAAGCCAGCATGGAAGCCAAGCTACTTCCTGCGATATGTACATATGCCGCATAGAATTACAAATTGAAGATATAAAAAGCATGATAATCATAGAACCTGTCTTATAAGCAACACCATAAACAAAGACCAAAATCAGTTATTAGGATGACACACACACAACAATTATAATCACGGTGATCAGTTTTCCAGCAAATGTGGCTAATGCAGCTGCAATTGCAACCACGATGTGATTGGAAGGATCTCCCAACCGCAATTATTGCAGCTCAGCAATGAGCATCAATTGAAAACTACAACTATAATTTCAAAATATCCATACTTCACTTACAGGCACATACAAATTTCCGAAAAATCTAAAACCGGGTATTTGAAGAAAAAATTGGCATTAAAAAATATAAATCAGTGCATCATCAACAAGTGAAAACAAGATACCTAATATCACAAAAAAAAAAAAAAACTATATATAAATCCATGAAAAAGAAACACCCACCCAAAATCGAAGAAAACAAATTCTTAGCGTAGCTCCTATCTATCACTTCAAGTCCGATTTAAATTTTCACAGCCTTTTTCAGTTATCGATTTTTCTTTTTTTATTGTATATCATACAAATGAAAATTAAAACAAATAAGTAAACAAAAAGATCGAAGGAAGACATCGAAGAAGCGCAACTAACCTCGGAGAAGTGAGGAGGACGAAAAGCTTGGGTTGCCATGGAAGAAGGTTCTCGCATGTTTCGGTGTCTGAGGAAGAACGATGAAAAAAAAATATTGGCGCCAAAAGATAGAACTCGCGGGTTTATGGACTACCGCACCATAAACCCAATTCAGACCGAACGCAAAATAGTCAAAATAACAATTTAAATTTCGATTTTGACTAAAAAACATATGAATTTTGATTTTCATAAAAAGTTTGTCATTTTATATAGTTTGATTAGACAAATTTCTCATAAAGACTAATAAAATAAAATAAAATAAAATAAATTTTTTCATAAATTATAAAATAATTTATGTATGAATTAGTTCATAAAAAAATCTAATAATTTTTTTAACTTATATATAAAATAATTTTAGTTTATAGAAAAACTTATTCAGATAGATTTTTAACAGATCATGTAAAATAATGTGTCAAAATTGTATGTTTTATACATGAGATTTAATATAAAATTATTGATTTTAGTTTTTATAAATTTTTCCTTTGTTTGTCATTTATAGAATGTAAAATCACTATTTTTAATCTTTTTAAAATACTTTTCACCCCTCAAAATTTTGAAATAATATTTTTTAGTTCCCAATATTTATTTTAAAATAAAAAAACAACATTTATTCGATATATTTTTTTTTAAGTTTCAAATACATTATATTACATATATTAATTTTTTAAACATGATTATAAATATAAGACATTGGAAAATATAAAAATGGATTGCATTTTATTTTAAAATATGTTCACAAATTCTTTCAATAGCATATTAACTTACATAAGATTTAATAATAACTTACATGTGTTCACAATTTTTTTTCTTATTATATTCCTTCACCTTCAATTTTTTAATCCAAATAAAGATTAATAGATAAAATTATTACAAAATTGCAATGTTTTTCAAACCCAATAACAAATGTTCTAGTAAGTGAGAAAGTGTTAATGTGAGTTTTCACATAAGTTAAGAACCATATAAATTTAAAGGAATAACAAATTTAATATTTTATATTATCATTGGACTATTTGAGAATGTTAAATTTAAGTTGTAACAATTTAGTTAGTTAAAAATTAATATTTTTTAAAAGATTTTAAAACCAATATATTCAAAATGACTAAAAATTTCAATTAAAAATAGAATTTAATTAAAAGTTATTAATTATAAACACACAGAAGTCTAACATGTAAACGTAATATTTACAGTAACAAAATGTATATTCAAATTTAAATAAATATAAATTTATATCATAATATTTAGATTTTTAACTTATATATTTTTCATATAAATATTAAATAATTATTATGATCCGAAGAAATAAGATTTTTAACTTATATATTTTTCATATAAATATTAAATAATTATTATGACTCGAAGAAATAAGAAGGTTACCAGTAAGGTTTGATTTAGTTTTTTTATAAAAATATATCTGAACCAAATATAAAAATTATTTGCGGTTCGATTTGATTTGAAATAAAAAAAAATCAGAATTAATCTAAACTAATTTTAGCGGTTTGGTTTGGATTAGTTTTTATAGTTTTTTTTTTAATTTTTAATTTTATTTTTTTATTAATAATTAATTATTTTTTCTTTTTAAATAATAAACTAATAAAAATATAACTTAGATTTTATAGGATTACAATATTAGTTTATAAATGATTTTAGTAGAAAAATAAAATCCAAAAATTAAAAAATAGGTTATAATAATTATATTTAGGTAAATATTTATAATAGTAAATAAAGGATTGAAAACAAAAAATAATAAAATTAAAAATAAATATAATATTATTTAATAATTAGGGTTTAATTTTGTTCAGTTCGATTTTAAAATACCAAACTACAAACCGAACCATGCAGTTTTGGAAAAAAAAATCCAAAATAATTAAAAAATTTGTGATTTTAATAAATTTGTGATTTTTTATTAATTTTCGATATTTTTTTTAATCCGTTCAGTTCTAGAAACCCTAAATAATATTCATTCAATTAAAAATATAATTAATTTTCTTTCTCAAATTGAATATAATTATATTTAACATAATATTAATATTTTAAAAACTGAATTTTAATTATGTAAGTATATTTTAAATATATACTATTAATAATATTTGTCAAAGAAATTTTGTTGAGAAACCAGAAATCGTCGACGGTTGATGATGCATATTTGTGGAACTACTTCCATCAGATATTTTCCCAACAACACAAGTACTTTACCTTTCCAATCCATGTGTCCACACATGACATATCCCACTCAACTTGTCTCTCTTCAAGGCTTAAGCTCAACCACGAAACACCAATCCTCAACACACAAAATTCTGTTCACTTTCACCCACTAAACCAAAACTCCAAGATCTCCTTCAAAATCCTAAAATTCTTCCAACCCTTTTGTAGTTTTTTTTTCTTTCTTTTGAAACCATTTTGGTTTAAACTTCAATTTTAGACCTCAATAATGGCTTGTGCATTTCATGCAACTTTAGCAGCCAACAGCTGTGCCTTTTCTTCCAGGAGATTCTCCTTGAAGCACCCGAAGACCAGTAAGAGAAGGTTTAGTTTGTTCACTGTTAGAGCTGATTCTGATGACTCTGACTGCAATGAGGAAGAATGTGCCCCGGATAAGGAAGTGGGTTCTTTAGTTTTCTTAACCAATTTGGAGTTTGTGAGATGTTATGTTCCATTCGTTTTGTTTCTTGTGCCTGTTTGGATGGCTGAGGGAAAATATGATAGATGAAAAATGGGAACTGGGGTTGGAATAAGGAAAAATAAGTTTTTTCAGTATTATAATTACATTTACATGTCGTCTTGGTACATTGTTGTTCTGCTTATAGATCCCTGGGAAGAAGTTGGGAGAGGAAGAATTTGACTAGTGCTTAGTTTTGGCCTATTGGCCAATTTAAGGGTCATAATCATTTGAATACATTGACACTTCCTGAACTTTTTTCAGATTACACATTATTCTTCTACCTTTACAACAACATCTCTTAGAAGGGTACTCGTGTATTGTTTTTTAAACAATTAATGAGGGTTCTTGTATCATGTGAAGATTGTCAGAGTAATGTTTCTCAAATAATTGAAGAGGTTAGTGTAGAACGGAAAAAGGAAGCTTAAGTGTAATCTGAGAAAATCTGAGTGCCAGTGTAATGTACTAAAATGGTTTTTCAGCTGAGAGATGGACTTTTGAATTGGACTTTTGGTCAATTTGAGCTAGTATTTGTGAAATATTATCATAATTTGTTGTTGGGACTGGAATGATTCTGAGAAGGATCATTATCATTAGATCAATGCAAGGAACACTGGACTTACATTGCACAGTATGTTAAGTTAGCATCACAGTTTTTGATTTGCCTATTTCTGTTTTGTAATTGACATTTCTTGTATAGCTTACAACCTGGATATTGTGTTCTTAATCTTTTTTGTATGTTACTATATAGTTCCAAACAGTTCGTTTTTTAGTTAGAAGAACTTTCTTCTTGTGCTGAATGCAAATTCTGTGAAAAATGAGGGTGCAAAGTAGGTATTTTATAAAAGCTGTGTCTCAAAACATACTGTTTCAGGGTCATTAGCAGAATTGAAGGACATTATGTATGCTTTGATATGTATGCTATGATACTAAGGATAATCTAGAAAGTCCACTTTATGTCATTGTATGTTAGTGAAATATTTCAGTTTCACCTGTTTTTTTAATGTGTTTCCAAGTATTATCCCATGTTATCTTCGGCCAGAGTGTCTAATCGAGATGACCTGCATATGTATTCATGCATTAACAAAAGATGAATGCTATATCATCATCAATGTGTGTATAGCTTCTGCATTCATCACAGACAAAGGAAGCTAATCAATCCTCCTATGGTTGGTGGTGATTTAGGTTGGCAAGGTCAGTGTGGAATGGTTAGCTGGGGAGAAGACAAAAGTGGTTGGTACGTTCCCACCTCGTCGGAAGCCGGGTTGGACTGGATATGTTGAGAAGGACACCGCTGGGCAGACAAACATATATTCAGTTGAGGTTAGTATTTATCCTTTTCAACTAATTAAAGGCATGCAATGTTTTATTATGTTCTCTTGGACTTTTACATGGTACTAGTCTTTAATTTGTTGATGTTTAATGTTCATTTTGGAAGAATGGAAACTGTACGGATTACCTCATAATTTATTACCTATTTATAGCCTCGTAAACTGGGCTGAAGCAGTGAGCTTGAGTTAAGAGTTAACTCTGCCTTAATCATTTAATCATGCTTAACTGGTCTAATTAGGTCATACTTAAATTTGGCCGGGAGGTTCACAGAATAATCCGGGAGCTTCCAGAATTATTATCAGTGAATGCTTAAAATATTCCTAATTAAGGTGATTTAAGAGTAACCGAGAGTTTACCATATATCTTATCCGTACAGAAACAAGTAGCAAACCTTGGTAGTGTGATAATTCATAAGGGACTATTATTTAGGCAATCATGGATATATTGTCAGTGTTATATATATCAGTTATGAGGCTAGTAGCTTGTGTCAAATTGAAGAATTCATGTTGTTTTTGGAATTTGAGTTTAAGTCAAACTCAACCTCAAAAATTAACTTATAAAATGAGGGTTGTCTCCATTTATATATGCATGTACAGGTCAAGATATGCTTGGCCTACTGAAAGACTTTCCCAACACTTAAATAGTTATAAGCCTAATTATTCTCATTAACCACTGCATTATGAGCCCAATCTTGCTAATATGAGTTTATTTAACAGTTTATGAGAATGATTTAGATTTCAGCCTACTTACTTTGGACTGTTATGTCTTCTAGATCATTAATTCATATGAGATCTTTAACACATGCTAGTATAAGCTTGTTCTGAACTTGAAAACAAAGAGAAATATGATTCAATTTGTCTAACACCTTATGATCTTTTCAGCCAGCAGTTTATGTGGCAGAAAGTGCTATAAGTTCAGGAAGTGCTGGCTCTTCTTCTGATGGAGCTGAGAACACTGCAGCAATTGTTGCAGGCCTTGCTCTGATCTCGGTTGCAGCAGCATCTTCAATCCTCCTACAAGTTGGTAAGAATTCTCCTCCTCAGATCCAGCCAACTGAATACTCAGGGCCATCACTTACTTATTACATCAACAAGTTCAAGCCACCGGAAATTACTGAAGTCTCTGTGTCTAGCGAGGCAGAAGTATCATCATCTGTTCAACCTGAAAGCTCAGCTCCTGATCTTTCCCAGGTTCAGGTTGAAGCTCAAATCCAGCCAGAGTCCTCAAGCTTGAACATTGAATCGTAAATGTATCAGGTGGTTACCACTTTTGCTACAAAAACACATCAAAGAAGTTCATTTTGTGTCAATAGTATGACCCAGTGTATACATAACTAAAGATTAATGGATGCAAATGTTTTTGTTAAACATCATTCTTGGTATGCTACTGCTTCCAACCCAAAGTGTGTTTATCCTTTCCTGGGGAAAGTGATGATATAGTTTCAGATTTATATAATCCTCAACATATTGAAACCAAATTGAAACTTTTATAATAATTTGTTGGTTCCTATGGTTTTTGGAGGCATTTTTAAGATCCTGTTGTTCAATTAGGCGTAATGCATGCTTCATGTTTGTTTAATTACATTTTAAAGAACATATGAATTCGAAGATATTATATAGCTAAATTTTGTAAAAAAAAAAATTATGGATTAAGATATGTCAATAAACTTTTATATGAGGACTTTTAGGAAAAATAAAATAAGAAAAAAATTTCTCCATAAATTAAAATAGTATAGGGATGAGTTAAAAACAAAATTAAAGGATATATAAAAGAATATCTATAACTTAATTCATAAATAAGTTTTTTTTAATTTATGAATGCTTTTTTATTTTTAAGTTTGTCAAATGTATGCAAATGACTACTATTAAATTGTAAAAAAACCCTATTTATTTATTGTAAAAATATTTTTTTTAAAATAATATTCTTTAATTTCCTCCTTCAACTTAATCAACATTCTATCATACCACCACATATCAAATACTACAAAATAAGAATATAGAAAATAAGAAGACAAATAGTGTTACTTTTACGTTTTAGTCTTTATTATTAGTTATAATTAATTCAATATAAAATATTAATTAAAAATTAAGTATTCAATATTTTTATAAATAAGGTATAATTTATTTTCACTTTTAAAATATTGTAAATGATAAATTTTATATTATTTTTTATTTATAAATATCATTTAAATAATTATTACATATCATTTTTACTTTTCTACTTTAGACCAGTTAATGAATTTTGTAATCAATTATTATAAAATAAATTTCATAATTATTTTAATGGGGATACTAATACTGTTATATAATTGTTGTAAAAAAAAAAAAGTAATAAATTATTCAAATATTCTATACATTTATATTAAGTTATTGTTATACTACTTAATTGATTATATGTTATTGTTATAATACTTAATGGATATATCATCATTTTATAAATGTTAAGTAAGATAGAAAACAAAAATATAAATAAAGATACAAATATTAATAAAATAAAGATCAAAATAAAAATAAAGTTTTTATAGAGTATAAAAGGAGAGAAAAAAATATTAATGACTAATTTACAAAATTCTGAAATTTAAGGGATGAAAAAAGTTATTTAATTTTTAAAATAATCAATATATATATATATATATATATATAAGTGTTTTTCGTCTTTTCAGTTTCGACCCTTCCCCGTTCGAGTCCCTGAATCAATTTCGAAGTTGTCCAACCAGGTATCTTCGTTTTTTTTGTCTTCTGTTTCTTCGGTGAATGAATTTGGACTCTTGAGTTTTTCTTTGGAAATCAGACAAATTCAGTGCAAGCCTTACTCCAAATTCAGACCTGTTCTGTTTTGGTAATTCAACTGATAGCTTAGATTTCTTTATTTCTTCGTTGGGTGTTGTGATTTGTCATGGTAAGAAAGTTTCTCATGTATTTGTCTTTTTTTTTTTTTTGTTTAGATTTGGTGTTTTCTGCAAGAGGCTGTTTGAAAATTGTGATGATGATCTTTGTTTCTTGCCTTGTCTTTTACCACTGTGCATTGCTTTTTTGCAGATAATTTTGAAACCATATTGCCCTAAGCATATTTTCTTTAATTAAAATTGAAAAGCGCATAAATATTTTTCAAAGAATTATGTGGTTTTCAATTTCCCATTGCGTCAAATTGCTATGGAATTATTTTTTTCAGTGTTTGTTCTTGTCAATAACTGCCTCTCCTCAAAGCTTAGGTTAAGTTTATGAATGATTTGTACCTAACATGCCAATAGGGCCAAAGAGTTTAAATGGCCAACCAAAGCATGAGGACATGATGATGAGGTGGTATAATGCAGTGATGGACCTAAGATTTGGCAAGTATAAATTAGAAAGGGTAGGAAGAGAAATTTTGAAGACAGGAGTGCCAGCAGCAACAGTTAGTTAGCTAGGGTGGGAAAGGGATCTATGTGTAAGACTCGTTATAGGGAGCTAAAGGATTTTGTAAGCGAGTTTAGTTGTCATTTGGTTATTTTCCTGTGGCTGTAAACTGGGGCAGGGGTGGTAGCAAGGATCAAAGTGGTTGTGAAGACTTTGATAAGAATCAACAACTGTTAAATATTCTAATTTATTTTTTATATTTGTTTTCTGTTTTCTTGTAAATACTATGCTTCAATTTTGTATATTGCTTTTGTTTTATGTGGTAATTTTAATATGTTTTGGTGATTATAGCTTGCATAATTAACTTTGCTATAACCATGTTAGGACTTAGGATGAATGTACAAGGGGGTGTTTAGTTTCCACTCTTCCCTCTACCTAAACAGCCTTTAGAACTTGACTTTGTGTTTCTTGGGGATTTTTGAACTTTCAAAGTGTTTTTCATTAATTCTTTAACCTATTTATGTCACTGGTAACTCCTCTAGATTTTAAAATTTAGCTGCCTCACTGTTGCAAGTGCCCATCTGAGACTGTTGTGACAGTATAGAGTTTTATCTTAACTCTGAATATGAATAACTTGGGAAGGAAATATATTTATTATTGCCAAGATAATTTTAAGTAGACATATGTTTTGATTGTGAAGGCTAGTTTATGGATGTTTCAATTTTTTGTTTGTCGTCATGCAGTATTTCTTTACCTTTTCCCCCCTAAAAGATCATTATATGTTGGTTAGTTAATTGCTATTTGTTCAATACCCTCCTTGATCAACTTTCTAAAATACTTGTTAGTACACTTTATGGAATTATTAATTAGACTTGGATGCTGTGAGATCCTTTTTTATTTGAGTACTTCAATTCGATGTCTCTAAGGATTGATCAGATAAGATAAATTTACTGCCTGAGTTTTTGATACTCTGAGATCAGTTGGTAGTAATCTAATTGGCTTCAGGTGTTCTTTGATGGCGCAGTTCCAAGGTTGATACTGCTGTGACCTTTGTTCATTGTTTGAGCTCATTAGTTAGATGATTGCTTCAAATTTCAATAAATCTCTTAAAAGATCTGTAGTTCTCTTTTTCTGCAAGACATGACTTGCGGTGATTTTATGACTTAGAGATAACGTTCTCTGTTATGTTTGTAGAGTATTATGCATAGAATTTCAAATGGTGTTCCATTGCCTTTTAGTTCTCCATAAATTTAAGGCCCTGCCTCACTGGGAAGAGTCAAATTGAAATTATTATTGCATTTTAATATTTTTGTTAATGATGATAGCATAGCGTATGTGTGTGATAATGATCATTTACTAAATCTCCTGATGATAATTTTGTTAGTGTGTGAATTGTTTCAGCTATTAGAGTTTTGGAGAGCATGGACACTCAGAAAAGACAACCAGAAAACCGGTCTTCTCCCACCACAACTGCTTTGGCTATTACTTCATGTCGAAAGAAGAAGAATGAAGAAGCTGCTTTCTTTGAAGACTTGAAAGATCACATTGACGAGTTTATAAATGCTTCTGTGGATGAACACAAAAGTTGTTTTAAGAAAACAATTCACAAGGTTGGTACCTGAAATTTCTTGAGAAAAATCATTCTCGTTACCTTTTTCATTTGCTGATAAAGTGTGGTTTTGGATCAATTTCAGATGTTTGGTTTGTCAAAGGCTGTTGCAGAAGCGCATTCCGATGCTTCCAAAGAGGTTGAAAGTTCTCTACCTCTTCGAACAACTGTACAAGACTAGATTTCTTGTATATGAATCACTAGATTTTAACTGAGGCATGTTGTTATAATACCACCCGGATACTTAGTTGTATTAGGATTTCAATAAATAGATAAAAACTGTTTGAAGCAAAATTTTGTGCAACAACTACATTCACGGGTTGTTTTTATCAGTATGGTTTCTATGTCTGAGTTTGTTGAACTAAAGGAGTATTCACAATACACTTTTTCTAACACAGATCCTACTATTGACTACTTGTACAATTTATTGATAATTATGAAATTAGGAAAGAGACTTGTTAAATAAAAAGGGAAACAAAAAAATTGTGATTTCTTATAAATTTTAATCAATAGGAAAGATTGTATTCAGAATAGTGTGTTAGAAGGTGATAGTATTTTTTAATTGTTGAATTATGGTAGCTGACTTGGAAACATTTTGCCCCAAAATTTGAAGACATTTATTTTCAAGTCAACATAGTAAATGTCTTGTTTGCTACTGCACCAAAACTTGAATATAATGTTTCTGTGAGCACATGTCAATGCTCTGCTGCATTGAAGAACACACATTGAAGAAATACACTTATTCAAATGAAATTCTGAAATAACTCTTTCTAACACGCTTAAAATATTATTATTGATTTGATAATCAGAGAAGAAGAGCAAATGAAAAAATAAATAGGATGTATATGTATAAGTTTAGCTTAAAAATTTTGAAAACATTAAAAGAAAAAATGAGGTGCAGAATAACTTTTGAAGGGGACAATAATTTTTTTTTAATATTTTTATTACTAATTAAATTATAAGTTTTTATTCAATAAGATTTTTATATATATATAAATATGAGATCCATATAAAAATGCATATTTTTCCATTAAATATAATAATAATTATTATTATTATATTAATAAAAGAATATGGCAGAAAGTGTATTAACATTTTTGTAGCTGTTTTTTTCCACTTGTGGCTAAAGTTTAATCTGGAGAAAAGAAAAAGTATTTGACTTAAAAGGGTAAGTTTTTGTGGGAATGAAATGATAATAAATGGTACGGAACGATGTCGCATAGCCGCCACAAGAGACAACGGAAGATAGAGACATATAATACTTTTAGGAGACAGAAAAATCAATAAATAATTCTAAATCAATTCTTGAAAATGAAATTTAATATATTAATTAAATTTTAACTTAAATATATATCGAGAATAAGAAATGTACTGTTGATCCAAAAATATCATAATCATAAATTCATGTTTTAATATCTTTCTTGATTTAAATATATTACTCTTGCTTCCTATTTATAACATTATTTTCAGAAAAAAAATCTTTTTTTTTTAGTTTTAATTATGAGGTAAAATAGGTTCTAAAATTGTATTTTTAGAAAATTTACAGAATGGATATCCAGAATATATTCTAGAAAATACTATAAAAAAATATAATTTTATTAATGGACAATTCAGAATATTATACAACAAATATGGTTTTAGAATAAATAATTGTAACATAAATTTTTTAAGTTTTAAATTAGTTTTCCAAATCTTACTTTACTTATAATGATGAATTTTTTTTACCTAGACAAAAATCAAGTTCAACCCTTAATTCCATCACAAGCTCCTTCTATAAAAAGTCATTGAGATTTTGATGTTGACAATGTTCTAAAAGATATCATTGTTATGTCTCTAAATAGATTTCAAGAAAAAAAAATTAAAATTTTAAGATATATATAAAATACCCATTTGAAAAGAAGTGATAAATATAAAGAAATAACAAAATAGATTATAGAAAAATAGTTCAAGATTTAAACATAATTCACCTTAAACTTAAATTTGAAAGGAGTGACTTGAAGTACATAAAAGAATGTTTCATATAATGTATAAGAAATGAGAGGTTTAAAATTATTAAATAAAATAAAATAATATTAAAAAATTTCTCTTAAATAAGATTGTTCTCTTAAATAAAAAATTTATTTACATATTATTGAGATGAAAATATAATTGTGATAGGAGAACACCAGAAAAATATTGGATAAAATGTCACACTTGAGTAAATGACAAATAATTTAATGAAATTGAAGTTTTATTAATGATGGGAAGTAAAACAGAGTCGTTGATTCTTCAAGGCAACTTCAACGACAATACAACATGGAATCATGGGACACGACACAATTCTTATCAATAAAAGTCCAATTCTACTACGTCACTAGTACTACTTATTACGTAACACTACGATTCTAGAAAAATTCCTAGATTGTGAAAATCAGAATATTCCTTGCTGTTGGAGCCAATTGGTCACTGGAGCTTCATGTTTCTCAGCCTGCAAGTTAGGAGCAAGAAACCATGAAGAAAGTAAGTTGAGAATGAGCAAATAAAAAGGTATTTTCAGACTTATTAGTTCAAAAATTTGTACATATAATTAACTACTGCAACAACTACTTGTGCTCTGGTTGAAAAATCATTCTACCTAGAATTTTACAGATGTTTTGCATAGTACATGCACAAATTTAGGGTCAATGGAAAAACTCATGCAGTGCTTATTTGACTCATGAAACTAGCTGATGAATTATTACCTTCCAATTTATAGCAGTATCTTAAGGGTCAAACATATGAATAAGTATTCTGAACTTATATTCATACTTAATGTTTGTCCAATCATAGGTTTCTCTAAGTCTACTTAATCAGAAATTAATCTCACAATATTGTAACTGTCGTTAACACGATAAATTAAAGTTTTGTCGAAACCAGATAAAGAAAAAAGAGTAGAAAAAGCATTTGTTTGATTGTAGTAGGTGGGGGAAGTTAGAGAAATAAACTAAAAGCTAGTTACTGACAGATAAAGGACATAGAATGCACTACCTTTTCTCCTCTTCAGACCCTCCACTTTGCTTGTAATTTGGGAATGGCACTTGCCCTGATTCAATGTGCCTAACATCCCTGAGGAGGAGTTCATAGTGCCTCTTCACTTCCTCTGGAGTCTTGCCTCCACCAACAGCCTTGGCAACGTTGTACCAACGGTCAGGAGTGTCCTTGTCATAAACAGCTAGAGCCCTTTCAAAGGCTTTGTTGTCCTTGGCACTCCATGAGCCAGTGGAAGACATTGAGCTAGATGCCATTTCTTGAAGGCAATAATTAATTAAGAGTTTAGGTTTGAGGATCACTCTAGAAAGTTGTCTAACTCAAAGGGTGTTAAGAAAAAGTAGAAAAGAGTGAGTCTATATATATGGAATAAGACACCAAGGAATTGGAAGAGTTAACTGATATTGAAGAGAGGAAACAATGTGTGCTCCTTTTATAACCAGAGGTGGAGAGTGTAAAGTGGGGTAGAGCCAGTTGGAATGCAAATCTTCCTAAAATGAAGTAGAATTTGAATGATTTGTCTCCTCAGGAACCACAGAATAGAGCAGGACCAAGAAGTTGAGCAGCATTATGGGAGAATCAGTATCCTCTAACAGTAAAAATAAGTGAGTGAATTGATAGAACTTACCAAGAGTACTTCTTTTAACCTCCCTTTGGCTTCCACCATTTACTTTTTCATGATATATGTATATGTATACTCAAATCACATCAAATTAAAATTGTACTTTGCTATGTCTGAAGATGGTGAAACTCCACACATTGATAGTAGAAACAGTTGAGTTGAGACACTTCCTCAAGTTGATGATTTGAATGTGTTTAACACCTTGGAGATATCACGTGGTTGAGCAAATGGACACGACCAACTAACTTCTTAGTAATAAACAGTGAATTTTCAGTTGTGGTTCAGATACTAAAAACGTATGTGAGAGACCCCTCAACTAGGTCAGCTAATGGCTAGCTTTATTTTATTCTCTAACTTGCATGGTCTTAAGTGGGTCCAAGCTGAAGCAGGTATCAGAGCTTTCACGAATGCATCACACACCACAATATCTTGTTCAGAATAGTACAATTGCACAGAAAAATCCCCCCTTTGGTTTTCCATCATTGCAGGTGATCTTAATTGTGAATGTAGTTTGTCCTGAACAACATTCCAACACTCTAGCTGGCCAGTTGCATCCGTACAATGATTATTGTTTGTTCTAAATCAGAAAGATAGGTCTTATAGATTACCTACTACACTTTTTTCAGCTGTGGAGCCCCCTCCCCCCTCACTACTAGGTTTCAGATCAAGTTTTTCAGATAAACTTTTTCACAAATACTTAAAAAAGAGACAAAATTAGACAGAGAAAATAAATTGAACTTCTTTTATAAGTCAGAATTAATTTATATATTTCGACTTTTGAAACTGACAAAATGAGAAAAATTCTTTAAAATTGAGTACATAATATGATTTTAACTTATGAAAAAAAGGTAAATTTGTTTAATTTTTGTATTTTCTTCTCTTATTCTGTGTTTGATGATCATTACTTAGAGGGCCCGAGAGTGTCTTGTTTACTGAGGCCAATGTGTCCCCTCATCCATCATTGACAGTAACTACATTAGTGACTGTTTAGCTTAAGAAATGTCTTATCAGTTTGTGAGAGACATAACCTTGAAGAATAGCCATTATCAATATGGGAGATACATTGGAATATCAATTTACAAAAAGATTTTAGCAATGTTGGATCCTTTGTATGTAACCTTAACATCATGTCATGGCCAAGAGATTAAATAATTCTTAGTACTAAAAGATTTATAGTAACTGAAGTTGAGGATGTTTCAACGAAAGAGCCAGTTTCATAGGAGAATTACTAATGACAGTTATTAATTTTTGATAGTCCTGATTGGTTTAAGAGAATTGTCCAAATAACTACAAGGAAAGTATGGAGCTTGAGCCTCTGGCAAAAGTAAACACGTGGGTTGAGGGTTGAGTCTAGCTAGATCCTTCATCTGTTTGGCCTTAAGCAATATCCACAAATTCCACAACAATTAAAGTAAATTTAAGTCATATGTCTGTTTGTGCATGAGAAAGAGACTTTCACTAACCCTTTTTCCTAAAACAGTAATGAATGATTAGACCATAACTTTTGTTCTTTAAAAGGCTTATTGGTATACTGCGATGCAGGACACAAAAAACTTTTTCAGGTCTTTTGGACCACTTAGTTATTACAAATGACCCTTCTGCTGAGTGTTAGTGAGTCAGAGAAAATTACCTAAAGATAGGCTTTAAATTTTGTCATAGTGTTTCAACTCGATTGCTGTGTGTGTTTGTATATTTTTAGAGTTACAAACTAGATTTTGCTAGTTCTTCCAATAGCCTTATGGCAAATGACTTTTCATGTCTCCTATCGTTCATCTGAGCAACAATATACTGCTGATCTTTAATTTCGTGCCTTTCATTTTCATTCTTTTTTCTAATGCTCTATTTTCATTTTGACAGTTCAACTACTCAATGCTGTCATGTACAAAATGTATTTTTGCTTTTCATGTATTTAAACTAAAATATGATAACATTGTCTTGTAAACATGTGATCAGAAATTAAATTTCAGGTTCGTACATATGAAAAGATCCTTTATTAAGAAGATCAGTCAACCCTTTAGATGGATCTCAGTTCTTTGAAAGCTTAGTTATTGGTCTAGCTAACCAAAAGTCTAAACTATGATTACAGAACATGAAACATTTAAGATCATTATCTGTTGCCATGAATGCAATGGGCCAGAGCTGCTAGTATGAACATTTTTTATGGGTTTAATTTCTTATATCTATTAAATAATGTACTTGAGAGTATTATTTTGTTCAAAAATTATTATGATTAAATTGTAGGGAATGGCTAAATATCTAAATCCATTCTGGAATACGGCTAAAGCATACCAAAGCATATTTCTGTGTCGGTGTAGTGATGCTAGCAACTTGTTTCAGATTTAGATTGCCACCACCCCGTATAGAACTATTGTTTTTGTAATATCTAGCAAGTAGGCTTCAGTATAGTATATTCTTCTAAACCAGACAAAACCAATGCTTCATGATATTTTGGAATTCCCAAGTGCTTTAAAGTGTTATTAGTTTTATTTCATAATCTGCAGAAAATGTAATTTTGATTACTCTTTAATTAAAAGGAGATGAAGTTGTAGGGCAGTCTCAAATATGTTCACAAAATAGATGTAAAGAAAAGGTTAATAATGAGAGTTAAAATTTTCCTTTTTGGAAAACTAATGTACACTTTCTTGTGATAGCACTCCAAACATTCAAGTTGATGTCATTTTCGATCAATCTCATTCTTTATGAGTAGAAACTCTAGCATACCAAATTTATATGGTAGAAATTACTTCTGAAATTTCAAGAGCCAATAATGCATGCTTGAATCTAAGCACTGGTTCAAAGAAATAGGACATTCTTACACCACTTAGTAGTATTACTTATTCAATGCAAGGCACTGTAACTTAAACTGAAAAACTTTTCTATAAGATAAAATCGACATTTTAGAAAAGCTAAACAAATTTATTTTTTTCAAAAAGGTAATATGAATGCATTAATTCTAATTTATGAAATAAGTTCATTTTATTATAGGAAAAATTGTGTTTTTTTTTTACTTTATACTTTCTGTCAAACGTGACAGAATACAGTAGGATTTGATGTCAAGTTTTGAAATTTAGTACCATTACTCAAAGATTTCAGGTTTAAAATATATTTTTTAAGCATTTGTGAAAAGAAAAAAAGTATTCACAGAGGACAGATAAAGAAGTGTGTTGTATAGTAAAGGCACAAAGAGCTTGTAGTTGGTGTCCACAAAGCATAGCCATAGGAAGCAAATATCTTGTTGTAGCATTATAATGGAAGGCAGAAGGAAGTGTTGAATGTATAGATAGGTTTGTTGTTGTTGCATGGAAGTTGGAAAGATTTTGAAGTGAATAATGCAGTGAATGTGTATGTACACTGCACTCTTCCCAGCTGTGAAGTTGGACGTTGCATCAGTCATGGTCACTGGATCCTGGCCACAAAATGAATGGTAATGGGGTTAACCGTGATCATTGGTTGAAGATTATATGGATTCAAGGAATCTTTCTGATGAAAAAAGAGATGGTTGATGATGTGCCTCATCACCAAAATCTACACTGCAATCTTTATCTCACTCAGTATATCTCATAGTACAAACTTATGAACATTTTATAAGGACGACTCCAGATTCTTTTCAGAGTGGTCCTTCCTTACCAATTCACAACTTCATTTCATATTTCTCCAACACTCAATCATCGTGGATCATTGCTTCTTCTATTCACAAGATTATTTTTTTTCTCAAACATGTTGGTTGAGGTATTTACTTTTCGATTTTTTTCAATGATTAGTTTTGTGTTGACCTAATAAAATTAAAAATTAAAGTGCATTATTGAAAATGTAAAATTTAAAAATAATAATGATATATTATTAAAGAGAAAGGAAGGGGGAATTTAGAAAGTAGAAAAAGGGTATGGTCCTAAAATGAGCGAAAAAGCATAAAAGGAAAGCCATAAAATGTGGAGGAATAAAATTTGGTGAATGTCTAAATTACATCAACATGCAAACCAAACTAGTCGTTAATCGTACGAGAATGTGTAAGGAAAAATGCTTTCTATTCAACCTCATTTAATCACAAATTTACATCTTTATATACCAATTATTTTTCTTAAATAAGTTTTTTAATGTAAGAATGAAAACAACAAATATTGGATCATGTTTTCCTAATTTAGTAAATTGTGAGGTAGTACATTCAACAAATTTGAAAATATAAAAATAGATTTGTTGAAGGTTTAGAACATTCATGAGTGAAAAGAAAATAAGAAATGGCATTTATGATAGACTAAGAAAAAAATTAGAAAAAATCATAAAAAAGAAAAGAATCATATGCCTATGAGGACAGTATGATAAGTAAAAAAATATTTGATGCTGGGAGGTTTGTTCAGAATTTGCATCAGTACCGTATTTGTGCTTGTTGATTCTTGATAAGAGAATGAGAATTAAAATGAAAACGTTGTGAATAGATAGGTTGGAGTGAGATTCATAATAATATGTAAAGAAAAATTAAAAGAAAGTAAAATGTAGTTTAATAATATTGTAGGTTGCAAATAAAGGAATGGATTGTCATTTAGTTATTTTGAAAGAGAAAGGAAGAGAAGAATATTACAAGAGAATGGATCCAATGGCACATCATGTGAACAAGACTTGATTTAAGTTTGCAATCATATATTTCAATTAATCACAACATTAAATATATATTAAATTTGTATCTTAAATATTATAGAACTATATTTTTAGTTCTTTGAAATTAACAAATATCAAACAATAGAATATACAAATTTGTTTCATTTTTTATCAAATAAAAACAAATTGGTTAATAAACTATAATATTTATTTGACATGTATTTTATTTATTTGAATTCTATTTAATGTTTTATTAGCTAATTTTTTTTGTTTAACTTTATAAGCAGTGTTAAATAATGTTTTCTTTTAAACAATAGAATAATATAAAATATTAAATATGATAATTAAATAGATCTATTTTTATTATTTAACATTTATAAACTATTTGAATAAATATTTACAGGCGATATGTAGTTAAGATTGAAAGAAGAAAGAAAGAAAAGAAAAAATAGTAGGGGGAAATATAGTGGTTGTGTTATAGATAATTAGATAGATATTGTGATGAGGAGAGAAAATGAGAAAGGAATAGTGTTCTAGCTCTTGGACCTGAACAAACCAAGACCCAAAACTTTCTTCATCCTCCTAAAGATGCCAGAGTTTTTTCGATTGTGGTGGTGGTGGTGGTGGGTCGGCACGGCTGATGCTAGTTCTCCTGCCAAAAATTAAATATTCACATTATTCAATCCATCAATCAATTAACATAATAAGGATAACCACTATCCATTCCCATTTATACCTACAATCTTTATAACAATTCCTCCCAATTAAACCTTTTTTTTTTCTTAACTTCAAATATTGATAAAAATTAATAAACAAAATTTATCATCAATTCTATTTCAATATATTTTTAATTCTTAAAATAGTCATATTTTATTTTTACTCCTAAACTTTTTTTATTCACATAATTTTTGTAATTCCCTATCATATTTTCGATAGAGACTAATTCAAAATGAACAAATTTTATAAAATTAACAAAAAAAAAAAGATATACTTAAAAAATTAAAATAAATCTCAAGAACCAAAAAAAAAAAAAAAAAACATAAATCGTTAATCAGACATTTTTTTAAAGAAAAATACGAATACAGTTGAAAGAAAAAAGAAACATATCTATGATTGAATTTATTTAATGCCCTTGGAAGAGCTCTAATAAAATTAAAAAAAAAACATTACTATTACTAAATTTTATTTAATGCCCTTGGATGAGAATAATATATTACTCAAAAAAATTAGATAAATTATATAGTTAAATATATTTGTATCGAGAAATTATCAGATTTTATTTTTTGTGTAATTTTTTCAAAAAACTATCTAAATAACTCTATTTCACTGTTTAAATCAATGTCCAAACCCTTTCAGAACAAAAATAAAATGAAAAAAATTACTAGGAACACAGTGATTAAGAGAAACTATTAGAGTCAAACCTTATATAATAAAAAAAACCTAAGTCATCTGTAAAAGAATAAAAATTAACGATAGAATACATGATAAGTATTGAGTAATTCATTTCAAAATTAGAATGCCTAATACAAACAAACCATTTTAAAATAACGAAAATAATCTTTCAAAAATTTCAAAGAGATCAGAATAATATTTTATTCTATTCTTAATTATGGGAGTCCAAACCCACACACAATATAAATGGGTCAACTTCCTCCATCAATCACCAAATATCCAATCCAACGTATACAAAATGCATTTTATTATAAGACTGCAGTAAATCATACAATCCACAATAAGAAGAAGAATACTATCAAGTATCAACATACTCTTTCAAACACAAAGTTGAAACCAATCACAACTGTTATTCAATCTTTTCTTTAAAATTGGGTTGGATCCTAATTTCGAGAGTTTCTCTATAAGTCCTTCTAGAAATAAAAAATAAATAAATTTAAAAATTATATAAGAAAATTCTTCCAAATTAACTCAAATTATGAAGAAACTAATTTCAATTTTTTTTTTCTTTCTTCAGTAGATAGAGTTTATAGAAAACTCGTCCAAAGAAACTCAAAACTATTTAACTAAATTCATTTACGAATAATAATTAATAAACAGGCAAAAATAATTAAGACACATAATATCTTAATTTTATTTGAGTGTACTGCTGGTACATAGTTTTCTTATTTGCCATGGCTCGGAATGCTAAAATAAAACTATTCGCATCAGCTAACAATTTTTTAAGTCCATGTACAGTCTCACTTACATTTAAGAATCACATAGCAAGATCGACTAATTATGCATTTATGGATAACATGCTACAATGAGGCTAATTGTTTTCCTAATGCTGATACACTCTGCTTATTTGCTGATTCAAAAAAAAAAAAAGATCGACTATCATCATTGGACTGTTATTTGCTTACATTTAAGAATCACACGACAAAACTACCATAATTGGAATGTTACCTGTTTACATTTACGAACCGCACAACAAAATTGACTACCATCATTGGAATGTTTATCTGAATGCAGCAATCTATTGATTCTATTCACAAAGCAGTAGCACAAAACAACTCGAATCAAATACCTGTACCCTCAGGCACATTATACGGAGAAGGTGCTTCAGAGTTTATTAAAAGATAAGGTTTCCTCGCCCAGTACTCTTGAAACCTCTGTTTAGCATACTCCTTGTAGTCAAAGTCAATTTTGTTTACTTGTGCCTGAACATATCAGAAGAATTAAAACAAAATCATTACCCTCTTTACTACTGGGTACATACTATTTACTATATATAGGATTTCTAATAGTTAAGTATGGAGAAATTCACATTTGCTTGTGGCAACGAACTACAAAATACGTGCACCTCAGATGGGAGAATTTTGGAGTTCATAAAAACCCAAACACAGTATACTGCAGCCCGTGCGTGCAGTGGAATTATTTCTTGTCACTATGACCTTTTGGATTAGACTTTTCCATATACACGTAAGTGATTGTCTCACAAGATAAATGCATTTTAAAGAGGCTAAAATGATACAACTTTATTTTTAACTTTTCTACTTAAAGCTCAAATTACCTCCCCGCCCCTACCAACATCTGAAAGAAGTGTAGTAGGAGACACCTAACATAATTTTTCAAGAGAACTTATGACGCATCAATACCAAATTTAATTGCCTTTAGTTTCATCAGCAAAAAGCAATGCACACATCTATTATTCATGCCTTCACGCGTTGCTCTAAGAAACCATTCGAAAAATTCATCCACTTTTTTTAGCAGCCCATAATGTATATGCTTATGGAAATAGGGGAAATTTATGGAAACGGTATTATGGAATAACTTCTCCATCTACGCCCATCCTACAGTACCAACAGCATAATTTAAAGCAAAACCAGAGTGAGAACGTGAAGATACCGAGATTATTCCCCAAACACCCCAGAATAGATGATTTGCAAGTGTATACTTCTCAATTTCTTGAAGTAGCAGCTCCACTTCATCGTCATTACACTGTTCACCTGCACTTAAGACCCACAATTTCAGGAACACGACACGATAATTACAGTACTTAAGGTGATGCAAGGTTATACAAGTGCATATGGATGATTGATCTCTACTGTCTGTTTCATTTAGATTATACAACTCGGTTAATCCGATTACAAGATAAATTATAAATATCAGTAAACCGAAAGCAAACACCAAATTTTCTTTTGATGTTTTGTTGCAGAATATAAATAAATTAATTTAAATGACAAAAAGAAATACAAGCTTCTAACATTCTAGAGTGATTTGAAGTAATCCATTACCAGAGGTACTCAAGTATGCCAGCACAAATCTTTTACGCTCCTCAAAATCTGTCAGGAGAACCATCAAACTAAAAGTCATTTGTCACAGACGATAAAATGAATGAAAATAAGTTAAATAAAATCCACATGGCCACATACCAGGATATTTACTGTAGTCAAGGATATGAGGCTCTTCTGTGTGATAGTTAGCAGCCATCTCACAGAAGTGGTTGGCTATATCAAATGCTATAGGATTATAGGTGGCGTATTCATAGTCCTGTTACAGAAAGGTAGCATTGAATCATATTTGCTGGCTATGGTCTATTGTCAAAATATAACTAAGAGTAAACCAGTTTCCCATACCTTTAGCCATATATAAAATAAACTAAAAAAAAAAGGGAAAAAAATTACCATATACAAGATACATCATCACTCACATTCCACAATCTCGTGCATACATGTCATTTGTTAAATAGATTTCTTTATCTCCCAAGAAATATAGAAAGAGCATAAGCAATAGTAACATTCATCAAGATATAACTATGATCGCCCAAAGTCTTGCACCCACATTTAAGATACCATCGTGACTATGGTATTCTTTCATAATGATCCTTTTCTTCTATTTTGGTCAAGGCTATGGTAGCATTTGTTTCATTTAAAGATATATACATTCTTAGGAATACTATAACCAGGGATATGATTCATGCATGAGTAAATTCAAAAATACATTTGGTTAATTTTTAATGTTTCTCTACAAATATTTTTACAATTCAAAATGGTAATAATAAAAAATAAAAGAAATAGAAGTTACGATTGAGTTAGAAAATGACTTCCCAGTTCCCACCCCTCACCATGGGGAAAAAATGAATAAGGTATTACTACAGTCTTGGGCATGAACAATATTCTGAGACTGGGAATAATTTTTTAAAACTCATAACAGATATCAAATATTAGAATATTACATTCTGAATTCACATTCCTAGAAATAATTTTTTAAACCATGAAACAAACACACGCTTTTTTGGTGGGGAGTTGCAGGACTTCTAGTCATAAAACATGCATAATCTCTTTTAAGTACTTGAACCACTGCCATAACCTTGTGCAACTAGTCTTTTTGACAGGTATAATTCTTCCATAACTTCTGCTACATCTCAATAAACTGAGTCCACACATTCTATAGTATAAAAAAATTACTACTACTAAGAAAATCATTTTATGAACATATACAAAAAAAATAAAAATAAAAACTAATATTGCAAGCAATTCTATTATGATAGAGGAACTAATTATTTCCACAGTGCAGCACCCTTGAAACATTAATATTATATTATTTCGCCCATAAACGAGCACAAAGAGAAACTCACTATGATGGTCACAGAATTGGTCTCTTCATCAAGCATTATGTTACCATATTGTAAATCATTGTGGCAAAATCCTATCCTTTGGTGTGAGCCTGATAGTTCCTTCTCCAAAATGGCGATTTCTTTGTCTATTGTGTCCAAATAAAATGCTTCAACTTCTTTAGGGGATGATAAACGTTTGGCTTCACTAAGCCAAGTTCTGAAAAATCGTAACAAATATACTTGAGAAATGATCAAGGTATAACTAAAATCTGGAAGCATTAAATAATATTATTTAAACAAAATTTATAAAAGAGCTGCTCTCTTATTGCCTTTTCGACATATATAAACTCTCTTTTGTACATATTTAATGGAGATACTGGAACAGGTGTTCAAATAGCACATACCGCAATCTTTCCCAAAGGTGAACTTCCTTTTCACCAGGCATATCTAGACCATGAAAATCCCTCAATTTGGCCGCTATAAGAGCAGAAATGGATGGATCACGTAGATCAGATGCTGATAATGTCTGATAAATTCACCATCAAAAGTGTATGAGCATGTCAAGTTTTTAACTGGTGTAGAGAAACCAATAAAAGAAATTGGAACAATGCTTAACTTTAACAAATCATTTACATAACAAGATAAATAATGAAAAATGAATAGTTTAGAGAAGTTGTGCAATGTGTTCAATCTACAGTTTTCATTCAAGAACCAGATAATAACAAATTGCTCAAAGTTAATTGGAGGAGTATTAGTATTAAGACTAAAAGTAAAAAATATCAGATTACCCGGGCATGGATAAACTCTTCAACACGACCATTTGTAAATCGTCCTAGTAGAGGAGGACCTTGCCCACTCTTTGACATGATTTCAAATGTTTGAATCTCATGGTTCCTATCAAAGAACACGTCCACACCCTCACCATAAATTCTAACAATAACCTTTCGTGATGTTTCTCCTGTCGTGGTTGGCCACTTTATCTGGTATACCTCATTTGTCATTGCTCCTTTGAGAGGGAACACCTGCAATGCATTTGCATCAAGTACGTCCTCCCAGTGACTTGCCAATGATTTCAGTATCTCCTGTGCTTCTTCTGGAAGGCGATCTGCTTTGCAGCTTACAAGGGTTTCAACTGCATTTTCTTTGCTCTTTTCTTTAGCATCTGGTTGTTTGTTTAAAGAAATTTCTTCACCATCTACATTGTTGCTTACAAGACTTTCTACACCACCTGCTGCTTGTTCACTTGCAGGATTTTGTGCAATATATGTTTGGTCATTTACAGGATTTACTGCACCACCTGCTGCGTGTTCCTGTGCAGGATTCTCTGGAACACCTGCTAGGTTATTTATCATATTTCCTGCAATACCCACTTGTTCTCTTGTAACGTCTGTTTGGTCTGTCACAGATTTTTCTGGCCCACCTGCTGCCTGGTCATTTACAGGATTTTCAGAAGAACTGGCATTGTCTTTTATAGGATTTTCTGTAGGACCTCTGGTGTGGTTTTCCTGGCTTTCTTTTCCACCTTCTTTGTAGTTCACAAGATCTTCAGCTGCACTCATTGCGAAAGCTTCCAAAACTTCAAGTACAGCAAAGATTTGTTTAAAATATCAAGTTTCCTTTGTTTATGAATTCAAGACCTGAAAAAGTAGTTGAAAAAAAAACACACCTTTACATCATCAAAATGATATCCAAGAAATTATTGACCACACAACAAAATACATGATGCAGTGCCTTTCTTCCACAGTTAATAGATAGTTTGATACAGATAAGAGAGAAAAAAGGAACGGATGAATATAGAAATCATCATATATAAATAACCAGATCAGTGTATCATTCAAAACAACATCGTGAAATGATCCGGGGCTGATGTAAATCAGATAATTAATCCCAAGATTTTGTAGCATTGACATTGGTAAACAGTGAGCAAGTTTTTGCAAAGATTTGTTTCTGTTTTGCAAAGATGCAAAAAGAAGGCCTAAATTGTATAATAGTCAACTCAATGACATGGCATTCTTCTAAAAAAAACTACAGAGTACGAAAAAAATCAATATAAACTTCGGATTCTCTGCATGAAAAGAGCAATCATAACTTCAAATTTGAAAATTAAGTAGATAAAAGGCATACATTCAGCAACCAAAATCTCTAGTCTATAGAAAACCATAAATCAAGCTGGTAAGCCAAAACGCTATCAAATATACAATTTAGACGAATTCAAGAAGCATATAAATTAATTTCTATTCTATCCTCTTCTTATCGTCCAAAAAAATTCCTAATATTGCATCTTCATTCTCAAATCTCACCGAAGAACGCGAAAACACAGAAACACACATACAAACAAAACACTTCACATTCCCCTAATTCCACAAACTAGTTTCTCTGCTTACGACCACATTGATTGAAATTTTTAAAAGACCCCCGAAAAATCGAATGGTAATCACAGTTGAATTACAACTCGCAATTGCATGCATCAAAACCAAACACCAGATAGATTTCAATCGCTACAAAAACAGAGAAAATCTAACGACACACGCACCATTGAAGATAATTTTAATTAAAATTATTGCAAGATTATATAAAGAGAAACCTAAACGGATAAATTGGCGACAGACACAGCATTGAATATAGAGAACGAGTGAAAAGAAATGAATATGATAAAAAGAACACGAATCTGAGAGGATAAATTAGCGACAGACATAACATTGAATATGAGGAAAGCATTAAAATAAAAAAGAAGATCATGAAAAACACAAACCTGAACGGGTAACAAGATTGCGAAGCAAAGAACGAAATATTCGGAGCAGAACTCCGAGCCGGCGGCCGGAGATATCGCCTCCGGCGGAAAGGATGTTTGATGAGAGAGAAAGGAAGATAGAGAGAAAGGGAGAGTAACGGTTGAGAATTTCGAGGGAAATGGGTTTATATATATGAGAGGATGAAGGGTTTCTAATTTCTTTTCGACCGCCAATGAAACAAAAGGTGGTGGTGGCAGTGGCTGCTTCTGCATGCTACGCATCTATTTCAATTTCGATGATTTTTTTTTAATAGAGTTAAAATTAGATCACTGCTTTCTATAATTATTCTTCTTCCAAAACAAAATAGTTATATATTAGTTTATCAGTGATATTTTTATTTTTTACATTATAAAAATTATAATAAGTCATAAAATTTTCAAAACATTTTTTACAATTTTTTCATGATATTAAACTCCATAGGCAAAAACTAAATTGGCACATTCTTTATCGAAATAGTTTGTATAAAATTCCATGAAAAAACTGATAAAAAATATTTTAATTTAACAATTTTAATTATTTTTTCTATATTAATAATATTATATTTTTAAAATGGAACCACTTCTACGTGTTTAACTCTCCTATTCCATCACCAACCTAGCGTAAGGTAATTAGTAGAACCACTTTTCATTCTTTTGAAGAATCTTCTCTCATTTATTCGCATTATGCCGTCGAGATACATATTATTAGTGTTTAAAGTCTCATCTTTATGCGCTGAAAATGAAGAAAATAAAGAAAATAAATTTTGAAAATTTAGAATTTAAAATAAACACAGAAAAATTATGAAAGAAAGTTAATTTAGATTCTATAAAAAAAAATTCCTATTCTTTTTCTTCATTCATTTTCTATGTTCCTTCAAATCTTTTTTTAATCCAAATACACTTTAAAAAGACTAAAATATTAAAAAAAATTATATTAACTAAATATAAAATCAAATAATAATATATAAATATAATATAAATTTTTTAAATTAATTTTAAAATAAATTAAATTTATAATTACAAAATTAAATTAATAAAATTATTAAATTTAGATTAAATCATGATTAATAAATTATAATTTCTTTTATATAAATTAAAAAATATAAATTATTAACAAACTAAATTATAAATATATAAATAAAATATAAATTTTATTTTTTAAATCGATTTTGAAATTTTTTAATACAAAATTATATTTTAACGTAAATATTTTTCACTAAATAAGTCACAAAAATAATTATATAGAATAGGAAAAAGCTATTCATATCTCACGACAAGATAAGTTTTTTTTAATGAGAAGTAGCTTATAAAAGCTTTTATTAAGCTTAAATTTGAATCTCACGAATCCCAAGCTGTTGATAAAGATTTCATAATTTGCAGAATCAAAGAAAAACTGATCCATTATGATTTGAACTGAAACAAGTTCCATGTCTATAATATTGAGCTTAACATAAATAGTGTCCTCTAGATCCCAAATTGTTGAAATAAATAAATAAATTACTTGTACAAGTTACTTTTAGTAGAATACAATTTTCGTTTATAATAATAAAAAATGCATTAAAAAGTGAATTATTATGTGAGAAAAAAATTATATATTATTAATTTAATGATAAAAAATAGTAGTAAGAAAAGTAAAATGTAGGTGGAGATTACCGTTTTGTGTCGTGATAATGGAATGTCAATGTCACAGTGTCCGAAGTCATTTAATTTTTCCCGCGGAATGCGGTTCTGATCACGCAATCCAACTCACTTCCAATTAAACCCTCTCTTTCCATTACTCTTCCAAACCAAACCCCATTTCCCATCTTTAATTCTCTCTCTCATGTCCGCGGCTTCTCCGCCACCCTCCGCCGCCGCCACCACCGCCGGCGTCGGTCTCGGCTACGGCATCGCCATTGCCGTCAGCATCCTCGTCCTCATCTCCTCCATCATGCTCGCCTCCTACGCCTGCGTCCGCATCAAATCCCACTCTCGCCGCACCCACAACAACACTTACTACGACCAAACCGAAGAAAATAACAACATTCGTCACTCTGGTGGGCCCGGGCCCCTCGTCCTGGGCCTGGAAAAGCCCGCCATCGAGGCCTACCCGAAAATCGTGGTCGGAGAGAGCATGCGCCTCCCCAGGCCCAACGACCGCGGTCCCTGCGCCATCTGCCTCTGCGAGTACCTTCCCAAGGACACCGTACGCTGCGTTCCGAGCTGCCACCACTGCTTCCACGCCGACTGCGTGGACGTGTGGCTGAGCATGAGTGCCACGTGTCCACTCTGCCGGAACTCGCCGTCGCCGTCGCCGGCACCGACGCCACTCTCGGAGCTCGTTCCGCTGGCTTTCCACGCCAGGTGATTCATTCGTTCATTCTTGTCTTGATTGTATAACTAATTGTTTTGTGTTTTTCGCAAAAACATACGAAAATTTGTTGACTGTGAAATTGACCTTCGTTTCGTAATTTTATTATCACCATTATAATAGATACATTATATTCACTTACGATGAAACTTATATGCATTATATTTAAATTTAATTGGAGTACAAAATCATATTTAATCCATTATCATATTCTTGTGCTCTTTCCAGTGATTGGAGATGGCGACACCGTGACAGTTAAAATCTCCTCCGTAATAAATACTGCGACAACGAAAATCAATTAATTATGTAGGGTTTAATCAATTGAATTTTAAGTATATTTTTTTTAATGGGCAAAATTCTCACAATAGCTCTTCCTTGAATTCACTTATGCTTGAATTTTATTGGAGTATTGATTCTTGATCAACCATGTCCAACAATTTATATTATCTACTAAAGGAGTGAAGTTTTATTTTCTTGATTTAACATCTCTTGTCCATAAAAGAAAAGATCCATAAGAAATTATCATGATTTACGTTTTGAATTTCCACACTGAGCATATTCATAGAAATAAAGAAAAAAGGAGAAAGAAAATAGGATATATGGATAATAAATCTATTGTTAATATGATTAAATATTTATTTTATTGATAGAATTGAGTCAATTTTAAAAAAATAAATTAAATTTTAAGTTTATTATTAATATAAATTTTTTTGATATAATAGAGATGAATTTTAAGTATACGAGGAATGAGTAAAAGATGTCGGATCATTTAAAAATTTAATTTTTTCACTTTATAATACTATTTAAAATTAACAAATAAAATTCAAAGTTTAGATATTAGAAATTTAAAAGAATAAAGAAATATAATAATTGAAAAAAATTTTAGACGATTAATTAATTTCAGAATATCGCACTTCGAATAGTAAAACAAATACAAAATTAATAAGATAATGAAGAATGAAAACAATACGAAGTATACAAAAATTATTGGATGACTTTTGAATCTTATTTTATACAAATTACATTTTGTTTATTATAAGAATGAAAAGGTTTTTACCCAAAAAGAATTGAGACTTAAACATTTTAATGACTAGTGTTTATAATGAGATTTATATTTGAATAAAGGTGACATTTGTTTTCATACATGAGTTTCTTTATTTTGGATATATCAAATCTCTAGTGTTTATTTTGATAAATTGAAAAACCTATTTTTCACGTTATATATTTAATAACATTTTTTTATAACTTTGATGATATTAATTTTTTATATAATTTAATTATCTTTAATTTATTGCAAAATCATAAATTTTTTTAATTATCAAATGAAAATTTTATCTTTATTATAAAATATTAATTCATTTAAAACGAATAATTTCATAAATTAAAAATATAATTATTCAATAAATTTAAAATATAGGTTCTTATATTATATTAAAAATAAATTTTAAATATTTTTATAAAACATTTATATTTATTTAATATATTATAATTTTATTTTATTTCTAATTTCATTAAATTTTAATTTTGTTAATTTTTTTATAATTAAAAATTATTTTAAAGTTAAAATTATTGAATTATTTATTAAATTTTTAAGATATTCAAATCTTTTATTAATTTTAAAAAAATAAGTTTATAATTAAATTACTGATGAAAACAAATGTTTTTGTTATTCACATTATGTGATAGCTTAATTCATATTATAAGAAATACGATTTGAAACCATTAACTCGATAATAAGAAACTTTATAATTAATACTCAAAATATTCAAAACAATACTAAAAAAAACTTATTCCAATCTACGTCTAAATTAAAATGCAAGTCCAATTATCTAAATTACGTGAATTAACTATTAACAAATCATTTTTAATCATATTAAAATTTAACTAAGAATTCTAGAAAAATCTTTGAAATGTTTGCAAATTCCAATTTAATATGACTCTTCTAATTTATATATATGTAGAAAATTAGTTCAAGTGTCATACTTCTGCTGAATTGAAAAATTAATAACAATTTTAATTTATTTTATCAATTTTATAACAATAAATACATATTATATTTAGATATAAATGATAAATAAAATTATATTTATATTTTTTATTAATTTTTTTAAAATAAAAAATTATTATTAAAAATTAAATATAAATCATATATTTTTAAAAATATTTGTTATCTTCTAAAAATATGAAGATCATAAATAATTGTTAAAATAAATATAATAATAAAAACATAATTAATTCTAAATAAAATTAATAACAATAAAAACCAACGTTTATATTTCAAAATTAGAAAATATTTGTATGATAAAAGATGTAATTTATAAATTACCAATTAAACTATTAAAATTTCATAATAATATTAGTCCATAAACAATAAATAATTAACCCTAATTGTGGTGGCGTCATGCATAGGATTAAATTGGATTTACTTGTTATAGCTTTTTTCTAAAGAGAATTATTTCTAGTTTAAAATAATAATTTTTTAAAAATTATAAGTTTGTGTCAATTATTTTAAATTATTAGAAACGGACGAGAATTAAAATCAGATATAAAATAGAAATTATTTTAAATGATTTCTCGCAGAATTATCTGTTTTTCTTTTTAACATGTTTTTTATGATGGTAAATAAATAGAAATTAGTAATTTAAAAAAAAAACTAAAATAGTTATTAAACTATGTTACATTAACATGTTTATTTTTCTAAAATCTTATAATTGTTTTATTGTATGAAAAATTTGTGTCTTTGTCTCTCATATTAAATGTATTTTATTTCAAATATAACTAATTTTTATGAACAGAAAATAAATCTCACATGTATATTTCTCACTGCCATCAACGAGTCTAACTTGCTCTTTGGTTCGCTTCTCGCTCCAAACAGAACATCAATTTATGTTCGCTTTGTTCACTCAGTAAGTATTTTTCCGATGCGCTTCGTTTCACTTGGTATCTTATTTCGTTGGGTTACTAAGTTGTTGGATTTTGAGTAGCATTGTTTCTCCGTTGCACACCAAGTGTTTGATTATTTGCCCGGGTAACTCAATAGAGAATTTTTGGGGGTTTGGCATTCAATAGAATTTTTGGGATGTTTTTGAGGTCATGGTTCTGTGTTTTTTGTCTTGGGATGCTGAAACTGAGTAGGGAATTGAGTTTATATTGTGTTTTGAATTCTGGTTTTGGTTTTCATCCAGTGAGAACTATGTTGCACAGGTATGTATTGGAATTGTCTTATATAACTAGAATCAAGTGAAACTTTGTCTCACTATTTTTGTCTCTTTATTTTTGCTTTTGTGCAACTCTGCAGTTGCCTTGTTTTGTAATTCTAAAAGTAAAAATAAATTAGCCAAGCCACTTCTCTTTAGGAAATTAATTCAAGGTTATGGGCTTATATAAATTTGTGATACAAGGGTGCTGAATTTGAACTTATTGAGGCCACATTATAAGATGGAAGGGTGATACAGAATTGTTATTGTGATTATTATTTGGCTCCTAATTTAGATTAATCTTCTTACGGATACAGGCCGTGATTTGTTTCCATTTTCAAGTCAAACCTATACTCCTTAGGCTATAGTAAGCTTCTGCTAAGAAGGAGGGTAGGGTTTTGGGAAACATGTTGAAACAAGCAATTGGAAGAATTTGCAGAACCAGTGCTTATGCTTTTGAAGGAAACAGAGCTTTGCCTTGGATTTATGTGCCTTCGTGCTTTTTCCACAATGGACAGGTAAAGTCTCCTATGTTTCCTTTCAAAGCACAATTTAAATTATTTATTTCAATATTTTTCTGTAGAATTTCCTATTTGTCTGTAATACATAGTAGAATTTTGTTGAATCTTGATTTAGGTTTCCGGCTTTGAGTGCTAATTAGTTGGTTAAAAAAATAAGAAGACTTTGACTTCGAGTGCAACTTTATTTGTTTATAAATAAGAAGACTTTGACTTAGAGTGCAACTTCATTCGTTTATAAATAAGAAGACTTTGAATGCAACATATGGTGGAAAACAGTATAAATATATGTAAAAAAATGGTAATGAACACTTCATTTTCATTTTTGTTTCTAGTGATATGGTATGATGGGCATTACTGCCTCTAATTGAAATAATAGATAGATCGGGTAATCAGATGCTAAGCTTCAAATAAAGAATGAAATCCTAAAGCTTATAAAGTTGTATAGGGTTAAGCTGACATGTGATATTGTTCAATTCTGATAATTAAATATTTCTTTTAGATTTTGAATATAGTTAGGAATGAGCCTGAGTTCAATGGAATGAATAAAGTTTGGAAGGTGTCCTACAGTAGGAATACAATTCATTAATTAAGGTTAGTTACAAACTGTAACAGATGGTATATTATTGTGTGATATTAAAGGGCTCTAGTTTTAAATTGTAGAACAGCAGTTACAGATTCTTGAGGGGCAATGGTTGATAGTTGGGAAAGGATTTATTGTGATTTGCTTTTATTTATAATTGAAAATATTGAATTATTCTTGTATTAAGAGTATTATTATGTTACATATCTATATATATGTTATTCATAGATTTATTAATATTAGTTTTATATTAGGTAAACTCGTAGGAGTTTGCAAGCTCTACTAGTTTATATAAACTCTCGAGTTTGACCATCTTGAAATCAACTACCAACCACTCTTTTACATTCATTATATAACTATGCCTTTCAATAGGACATGTAGCACTTATGTGCAAAGTTACCTTTCCAAGTAGCTAGTCTGGATTTTATCCAATTGATACTTTAACAAGCCTGAAATGTCAATTTGAGGTGAATCTTTTGTGTATTATTAATACTCATTTTTAGTTTATTTCTTTTTTTTATACAGGCACTTATGGCACCTAGAAGCTTTTTTGGGGTAGAGGATTTCCTTGATGATGACAATAGCCGACCTTACACATACCAAAAAGGGAAGAAGTCAAAGAATCCACACAAGCACATATCATTCAAACAAAGAACAATTGCCTACATGGAGCCTTTTACACTTGATGTGTTTATCTCAAAACGCTTTGTATCAGCTTCACTCACTCACAGGGTGACAAGCAAACAGGTTGCAGTTGCTGGTACCAACTCCAAGGACATAAAAGCTGTTCTTAGGTCTCGTTCAGATATACCAGCATGCATAGCCATTGGCAGGATTTTATCCGAAAGAGCAAGAGAAGCTGATGTTTACACTGCTTCCTATACTCCAAGGGATAGGGACAAGTTTGAAGGGAAAATCAGAGCTGTAGTTCAATCACTTATTGATAATGGGATTGATGTCAAGGTTTACCTCGATTGAGTTGAGTCACTTTAGATTTTGGGGATATCAGTTTAGTTCTTGATTTTCCTATTGAAGCAATAGGTTCCTTCTGTGTTTGATCATGTTCGTTTAGTTTGATCTTGATGATAACGGGGATGTCATTATTGCAGATTTGGTAATTGAATTTACGAATCTAACTTGTCTGGGTCGTAATTCTAGTTAATTATTCATTTTAAAAAGTAGTAAACCTTTTTAAATAAGTTCTTGATTGCAATAATACTGTAAGAGGAGGGGTTACATACTTATATTATTTTTATTTTTTTGTTATTTTCTTCTTATTGATAAAGTAACCAACTTCTGCAAATTAATTTACAATTTGATTTATAATCATTTTTCCTATAGTTGAACATGTATTTTGGAGAAATAAATTATGACGGAGACAATTGACATAGTCCAAAAATTTTCAAGATAATTCACTTTCGTCAACTTTTTTTTTTTTTAATTCTTGAAGCGATAATAAACTGATATTTGTCAACAGGGACTCTAAAATAAAATAAAATAAATAATATATTTTAAAGTTATATAAATATAAAACTTAATATTTTTTTTCCCATCCATAAGAAGAATAGTTCCACTCTCTAGTCTATTGATCCTGTGGATCATATAATTAGGAAGGAATGTGTCATATTAGAAGTGAAAGACTATATATATATATATCCGATAATGATCACGATGAGATTGATCTTTCTCTGATTTTAGTAAATTAAGTTATGAATATGAATTCTTTGATTTTAGTAAATTAAGTTATGAATATGAATGAAAAAATGAATGTACGCCTCTTTCTTTCACTGCTAACCCGAATCCAATAAGTAAATAAATTTCTTAATGCTGATCTTTTCTGTTTTGTTGAACTTTGAGCTTGTGGTCCTCCTTTGAGTGTGGGTTCTATTTGATGAATATCTCAAGTTAAGGTTAACCTACATAGCAGCAAGAATGGTGCAACCCCTATTTCTAATCTTTCATTATTTAAAATTTATTATTTCTCTAATACTTCTCATTTTTTAAATTCTCTTATTTTTCTCTAAAATTTTTTACTTATTTCTCATCATTTTCAAGATCTAAACATTATAATAGCTTTTGAAAAATAGAGTATTTTGGACAAATTAGAATCTTCCTTTGTTAAGTTTTTAGTACCCTAATTTGTTAGAAGGGGTTAGGTTGGGTAGTTGTTTGAGGGGTTTTAGGTCCTATGCATGTACTTTCTTTTAGATAAATATGGCTCTATGCTAGTCTAGAGCTATAGTGATGTGTTTGGTTTGTTGATCAATTTCTAAAACAAATTAGAACATTTGGGACTTAGTTCAGTGGTTTGGGAGTGAATTGTTTAGAATCCCAATTCAAGTTAGTCTAGAGTTATAATGATGTGTTTGATTTGTTGATCAGATACTCCTAAAGCAAACTAGAACATTTGAGTCTTTATTCAATGGTTTGGGACTTTGTTTAGTGATGGTAGCAGTAAACTGTTTGGAATCTCAATTCAGGTAGGAGAAGTTAACTCTAGTTCAAGTTCCCTAAAAATAGATTAAGAATTAAGCATATGATTTTGATAACTAGATGCATGTAAACTAGTGTGCTAGTCCAATATGTGCTGAAATGCCTAAAAAATTGGTTGAATTAGGTTATTGAGCATTGTGTTGAACCTTAATGAATCAATACTTATGGCAGTAATATACTTGTAAAGTGTGCTTGAATTATATGATAGGAATATACTTCCAAGTTATATGAAAATGTGAGAGTGATGTGAAACTTGTGATTTGAGTGTGCTAAAATTTTGCAATTCTTATATTGAAATATATGCTGAAATTATTGTGAATGAGTAAGAGTTAGATGGATTAGTTGATTTGTATTAAATTGTGCTTATTGATATATTTGAAATGAAAAGTGGTATAACTTTTAATTGAGTAAAACCTTGTTAAATTTATGAATCTGATTTGAATTGACTCAATGGTGTGTTAAATTGGAGTTGGACAATTGAAATTTTGGAAAATAATTTATTTTGAATAAGTGACCCAATAATTTATAAAAACAGGTCTAAATTAAACTGTTATGATTAAACTTATGATATAAATTTTGTTTGAATCTTTAAATAAAATGTGATAATCTGATATGGAGTAAATTAACTAGCGCGGAATGAATTTTATTTGAGTTAAATTAAATTAAATTTCTATTTTATTTGTGAAATTTTGTAGGAGAAGCACTCTGAAGTGCATGACTCATCCAACTATATCAGGTTATATATTTTATGTATATTATATATATGATGATTATAAAATAATTTGGTAAACATATATATTGTTTCATTAACATCATTCCTGTATAATTAGTTTTTAGAAAATTTCATATGAAGTTAAGCATTTTTGACAAAATTTATACTTTCTTTTTTGTGATTGGTTGAATTTATGATTTTAAATGAAAAACCTTGCGTGTTGAATTTAGTTATATCTAGATAATTAAATGTGACTCTAAAAAGTTATAACTTATGTAGGTTTTGATTTGCTCTATTGGCCAATATTTTCATTAAATATTACTAGCTGATTAAAACAGTGTAAAATATTCTATTTTAAATTAATTTTGAAATCAACAAAATTGAAAAAAGAAAAAAGATTTTGAAAAAAATGTCTCTACCAACATTTTTTAACATTTCTTCTAACATTTTATCTTATGTTGGAACATATTGGTTCTTAACATTTTGATGATTATTTTTTATGTGATTGCGGAATCTATTTTCTTTAAAATTATAAAATAATAAATAATATGCATGTAATATATATTTTTTCTCTCTTAAATTTATACCGATAAATTTTGTTTCGTTTCATTTCATTTGAAGAACCCTTTTCCAAATTTTCACTATCTCTCAATCATTCCACTGGTTCGATATCCACCGAGTCCACTATCGCCAAGGTACTTTGTCTCTCATACAAACTTCAATGGCGCATGGAGCATATTTCCCTTTGTGCGGTTTCATTCGGTTTCGTTCAGACAATGAATTGCATTTCAGTAATCGCTAAACTCAATTTCATCGAATCAAATCGTTTCTAGGGCACACATTAGATAATTTCTGTTCTTGTTTCATATTTTTATTACTTGTTTATTTTTTGTCTCGTGAGAATGTCTGTCTCTAAATTTTAAGTGTTCAATCAATTGGTTATTGTTTATACAACTCACCTTGGAACTGTTTCGATTTTTAGATATAGTTACTGTTGTTTGCATGGTTCCCCTCTTTTTGGATTTTGCAATATACTTTGTGAAATATGTAACATTCTGATGAGGTTACCTTGGAACTGTTTCGATTTTTCGATGTAGTTACTGTTGTTTGCATGATTCCCCTTCTGTTTGGATTTTGCGAAGATAATTTGTGAAATATGTGACATTCTGATGCGGTTGTTAACCCTATATCAGCTTACTTTGGCATTGTTTTGATATATTAATAGTTGTTTGCATGTTCCCCTTATGCTTGGATTTTACCGACACAATCTGTTTATAATACAACATTCTAGTATGATTGGAAACCCTTTTCAGTTTTAACATTAAATCCAGACAATTGAGTATGAACCAATGAAAATATTTATTTTGCCCCTTTTTCTAATATTATTATTATTAGTATAAAAAGAAGAGATCTCATTAGATAAAGGAAGTAAAGAAAGTACTATGATGTCTTAATTTTTTTTATATTAGACTTGCATTTTTTTATGCTTATAGTTAGTTGGTTATGTGTTTGTCACGTTAGGCTATTTTTTAGCTATGTAGCAGTGTTTTTGTATCTTATATCTTTTGTTATGGGTTCTCTATGTGTTTACTTTAATTTCTTTTCATGGTTATCCTATTCTTATTCCCATCAGTATTGTTTGGTAAAATTAAATGAACGAAATGGGAAAACAAGTCAATCCCTGAACTTCTTTTGGTGACTATAAAAAAAGAATATGGATAGGGTTGTTATGGTTTAAAATCTCATTAAATAACACTTTTTCTTTATTGTCTTACACTTGAAACCGTCCTACCTATAAAAGTTTTAATTAGTTTTGATTTATTTGAATTTTTTGTCTGAACGTCAGGAAGTTGCCGCACAGAATTTTCTTTCTGCTTCTGGTAAGTTTCTCAAAAATAATGTCTGGTTGTTTTAAGGTGCATGGATATATTGGGGGCACAATTTTGAGCTTTGATTTCTATATTTTTTATTCTATTGTTGCTTTGCAGCCTCGCAACCACTCGTAGCATCTTTCAGGGTGTAAAAGAATACAATTTCATCTGATGTATTTCTCTCTTGCCTTTTTGTATGACTTTTATTTCCTAGTTAACTCTGTTTAGCATTTTCTTTTTCTGTATATTCTGTTAAACTATAGCAAATGATGGCATTCTTAAGTGGCCTTGAAAATCTCTACTTTGTATTTTGTAGTAGTTAATTAGGGTTGCTCTAGGGTCTCTCAATTGGCCAAACTTAATTTTTTCCGTTCGCTTTGTTTAGCTGATTATGGAATATATAATATTTTTGTTATTTTGGAATAAAATATCATTTTTTCATTGGTTATTACTTTATTACTGCTTATAAACAACAATTAGCAGTTTGTGTCAAATGGTGCATTAGGGATGACCTGGATATAAAGTGGCTTTCCAACAATAACTCCTATTATTTTATTACTAACATTTCAAATTTCAATATAATCAAGTTCTTCACTATAGTACAAGTGGTTGTAATTTTGCTCTTATTCCTTGTTTCAATTCCAATGACTTTACACATTAATAGAATTTCTAAATACATATACTTTGCCAATGATTTTTTGACCATTGACACTATATTTTTTTTTTTTCATTATCTACCTTATTGGTTGAAATGTTATTGCGTTCTCTGGTTTATGTTATAAATCAATAAGTCATTGTTTTTGGCCTTCTTATCTTCATTGGATGTAGTAAAATTTTCCTTTGCAGTCCTGTGCTCAGTGCCTATGAAATATGGATCAAGAAGACAGCAAGATGGACCCTGTGAATCCTCTTGAATTGTCTTCTAATCCTCCGTCATCAGGACAAGATGAGATGGTGGGCACTGAGAATCCTCCCTCATCTGGAAAAGTTGATACTTTGGGTACTGAGAATCCTCCATCTTCAGGAAAAGATGATGTGATGGGTACAGAAAATCCTCCGCCAAATGGACACGATGAGATGATGGACACTGAGAATCCTCCAGAAGTGTCTTCTAATTCTTTGTTGTTTGTTAAAGATGGTATGATGGGCACTGCAAGTCCTACTGAAGTGTCTTCTAATCCTATGTCTTGGATAAAAGATGATATGATGAGGAGTGATAATCCTCCATCATCAGGAAAAGATGATGAGACGTGTGCTGAGAATCCTCCTGAATTGTCTTCTAATCCTCCAATATCAGGAAAAGATGGTATGGTGAGCACTGTGAATCCCACTGAAGTGTTTTCTAATCCTCTGTCATCAGGAAAAGATGATATGATGAGCACTGAGAATCTTCCTGAAGTGACTTTTAATCATCCTTCTTCTGGAAAAGATAATGGAAAGAAGGGTGCTGATTCTCCTATAGGATCTAGTAAACCAGAGTTGACTGACAATAATACCCCACAATCATTGAAGGCAACATCTAAAATTGTTAAGAAATCTCAAGCTGGTAAACTTAAGGCAAAGAAGAACAATGGTTCTCAACAGGTTCGTGGGAAAAAAATAGTTATGACATCTAAAAAAGTGGTGGTCAATGCTGAAAGTTGTCGTAATGCTGATGAGAAACAAATTTCAGACTTTAGTGAGCTGAAGGAAACTAATGAGGAACCACATAAGGGTAAAGATGAGGAGGCTGAACATAAAATGAAAGAAAACGAAAATAGGAGCACTATTGATAAAAGTCCTAAGGGAGAGTCAGACAGTAGCCAACTGAAGGTTACTGATCCTCCTGAAGGATCTAGTAAACCAGAGCTGAGTGACAAGAATACTCCACAATCATTGAAGGCAAACTCTAAAATTGTTAAGAAATCTCAGTCTGGTAAACCTAAGGCTAAGAAAAAGAACAATGGTACTCGGCAGAGTTGTGGCAAAAGAAGAATTAGTACTTCCAAAGAAGTCTTGGACAATGCTGAAAGTGGTAAAAATGCAGATGAGAAACAAATTTCAGACAGTAGCCAGCTGAAGGAAACTAATTATGAACCACCTAAGGGGAAGAGTCAGGAGGTTGAAAATAAAGTAAAAGAAATTCAAAACAGAAGCCCCAGTGGCAAAAGTTGTAGGGAAAAGAGCCAGCAGGGTCATGAAGATAAGACTAGTCAGTTGGATAAGACTGAGCAAAAACAAGAGAGTGAAGAGAAGCTTAAGGAGTTAAGCAAGGGTTCTAGGGGTAGTAGGAAAATCAAAGGAAAGAGAAGTGACATGGAGAGGAGTCAATTAAAAGATGAGAAGGGTGAAAAGCTTGGTGGTTTCATCTTTATGTGCAATGCAAAGACAAAGCCAGATTGTTTCCGCTATCATATAATGGGTGTTACAGCTAGTAAAAAGGATAATGTTTTACAAATCAAATCTGGGCTTAAGCTTTTTCTTTATGATTTTGATCTGAAGTTACTGTATGGTATTTACAAGGCTTCATCTTCTGGTGGCATGAAGCTTGAACCCAAAGCTTTTGGTGGCAAATTTCCTGCTCAGGTTAATTTCTTCCATTTTGTTGGTTTTTTGTGGTTATAAAATATATTTGAGAAATATGAGAGATATATTATGTGGAGAAGCTTCTATATTATTTTATTCATATATACTCTATATATAGAGAGTAAAAATATAACAATATATCAAATATTTCTCAATCTTAATATCCTAAAACTAAATAATAATAAAATATATTTTTCTCTTAATCTTAATAATATTTAAAAAACTGAAATATAAAAAAGATCTTTCAAAAACTACTTAAATAACAGATAATTAGACAAATATTCTTAACACATTTTCCTGTCTAATTATCCTGATCTTGTTTCTGATTTATATATGCTGATGTCTGACACCTTCAGGTACGGTTCAAAATCGCTGCTGATTGTTTCCCACTACCTGAGAGCATTTTTAAACAAGCCATCAAGGATAATTATAATGAAAATAACAAGTTCAGAACAGAACTTACTGTTAGACAAGTAAGAATTAAACATTACCTCTGGTGGCTTGTCTGTCTGTCTTTCTTTTTCTATTGTTCCTTATAATGAATGATATTTTAAATATTCTATTTCAGGTGAGGAAGCTCACTCAACTTTTCCGACCAGTTGGAATTCATTCAGCTGAGCACCCAAAAGTAATAACTCGAGAAAGGGAATCTCCTGACAGTGTTAGGCGATCATGGCCCCTATTGCACAGGGAAAACTATAATGTGCAGTCTCACTATAGAGATCATCAATTTGACCGGCGAGAAGAAATTGTTCATGATCAGTTTCGAATGGAGAACCACCGATCATATGGTCTACCAAGAGATAGAAGGAATGTGGCTACCACGTCTCATGTTAGTCCTATATTGGAATCTTATGAGGGAGACTATCGACCCCATCACCTGAACCATGGCCACCTGAGAAATGTTCCTGCTCATGTAGAAAGTGTTCGAACTGATCGTCTTTATTTGAATGACAGTAGGGTTCTTCCTTATTTGAATGACAGTAGGGATCCTCCTTATTTGACTGATAGTAGGGATCCTCCTTATTTGACTGATAATAGGGATCCTTATCATGCCTATCGCCAACGTGTTTCAACTAGGGATGCATATTTGGCACCTTTAAGTAGGGAGGAAATCTCTCCAAACTCTTATTTGGTTGGGGGAAGATCTTTTGGTGGGACAGATAACTTGCCAAGGAGAGAGCCTATTCGAGATAGGCATTACCCAATATATTCTGCTCCTGATAGGTTTGATCATCTTCGAGTGCGGCCATATCGTGGAGACAAGTTGGAAGCTTCACATGCGCCAGTTTCATCTCGTTACTCTTTTGCTGGCCATTCATCTCGTCGCCGCTGACTATTTCTTCTTAATTGGTTGTTTCGCAGTTTCCTACCAGAAGTATCTTTCAAGTTCTGGTGACTGACTAGTAGATATTTAAAAAAAAAAACTGTATGCAATCCTAATGAGCATTTCTAGATTTGGAAAATCATATCTGCTTGCTTAGATCTGAATCCTGGTGAATATGCAGATTGTCACTTGAAAAATTGTTGGGACACTGTTTGATGACTGCCAGCTCCGGAACTTTTTTTGATGGGCCAGTTTGATATCAATTTGTGCTTACTGGTTTGATTATGGGGGTCTGTGGCTAGTTGCCTTATACTGCATTAATGGATAGAAAGATAATCAAGCATAGTTTCAGTTAATGAACTAAGACAACTCATGTCGTTGTATTATGTAGGCTAGTAATTTGGGAAAATCATACATAAACAAAGAAATTTCTTAAATTCATGCATGCAATTGGATAACTCCTGGTTTGACTGTAATTACCTTGGAGGGTGAAGGATTTGTAACATTTGTCATCTTTTTATTTGTTTTTTCTTCTCTTTGCACTTATTTAGCTGTGAACTAAATTGGGTCCTCAGATGATTGTACTATAATAAAATTTACTTCATTTGGCTGGTCTTTAACCTTTTTAGGAAGTTCTTGCCAGTTTTTCATATGGACCTTGCTCACACATTCTCCGAATCAATTAGGGGTAATAATTTGCTCGTCTCCAAAACAGTGTTCTCATTACATGTTTTTTTATAAAAGTATTTTCATCATTTAAAATTATAAAATAGGATATAGATCCTTTCTTAATTTTATGTTTTTTCTTTTCTCACATAAATCCGTCAAACAAGACGCAGTTGTAACCTTAATACACTAAGATTTACATTTGGTATTAGTCTTATGACATAGTAATATTCACCCTTATATATCCTTAAAACTTGTTTTCCTTTTCCAAATATTAAGAATAAAAGAGTTCTTTAAGTACTCACATCATTATTCAAATTATTTCTTCAAAATATAGGAATATATTTATAACAACATTATTTTGGTCATTCTTCTTATAGTATGCAAAATTTTGCTTGTAGAACATGAAAAATTATTGTGAAATCTAAAGCTTTCTATACTCATAGTAACATATGAAAATTAATCCATAAATTATTTAAATAAATTAAAACAGTAAAAAAAAGTTATATTCGTACGAGTTTTTTAAAATATATTTTATTTTATCATAGTTTCGTAAAATGTTTAATGAACAAATATTACACTCATTTCTTTTTCATATTAATCAAGCTTTTATGTATCTATGTAGCATTTAAAATATATATATATATATATATATTACAAATATATTTAATCAATTTAATTATACATAAAATTATTATATGCACTAATTGTTGACCAATTGACGAGTAGATAAAAAAAAAAGAATTAAAAATACTTAATTATACTAAAACATATTAATTTTTGGTGATAAATAAACATATTAATATCCGAATAAAAAAAATTAGTTAAATATTTTATGAGGGATAGAATAGGGATATAGAAAACACTAACAAAACACAAACTTTAAGGTACTTGTGTGGTTTCAATTTGAAGACTTCCTTGCGGAGGTACTTGCCTTTTCATCGTCATTTCTCTTCGGATCTCTATCTCTCTCTAAGGTACTCACCCTTTCTCTCTACACTATTTGTTTTCAATTGTAACTCCTTCTTTAACCGTGGTGTAGTTTAGATTATGAATTGCTATTCGAATTTGTTGGTCGTAGAACTCGTGAACCTAAATTTGATGATGAATTTCAGTAGTTTTTGAGGAGCCCATTTCGGAAATTTTGATGATTTGCATGTCTAGAAAATAGATTGCTGTTTAGGTTTTTGAGACGAGGGGAAATGTTTTGACATAGATTGCTTTTAGTATTTTGGAATATTGACGTGAATCACCTCCAGAGCTTTTTCTTGTGCAAATTTTTAAAAACATTTGAGTGGATTTAGGGTTTTGTTTTTTGAAATATTTGAATCAAATTAGGGTTGTGTTTTTGAAATATTTGAGTTAAATTAAGGTTGTATACTATTATGCTTCTATACCCATTTTTCATGAAGTCCTTATTTCTGTGAGGGGGGTCCTTGAGAGGCTTAGTGAACATTTTAGTCAATAACCAAGCCAATAATGATAGAGCTTCACACGTCTTTGGTGCAAGTGTGAGATGACTAAGGAACTAGGCGCGTGGCACCAGTTGGTTGTGAGTCAGATAGCGTAGTGGTTGTCGGAGAAGGTGGCTCTAATTGCAGGGTTGTGTCAAAGGTAGTAAGGTGCAACAACTATTGGAGATTTTTAACTTAGAATCATTCATGATTGGCCATAATATGGAATTGCTAGGTTTTGCCATTAAGATATCGCATATGGGAGGTCAGTTCAGCCAAACTATTTTGGGGTGAACTATATCCTGACAGCTTTATGTAAGTTCCACCAAATTATTGGGTTTTTTGGATGCAAGCTATAGTAATTTAAGACAATGTATGATGAAGATATGCTGACGAACCGGTATTTGATTGCTAATGTGGAAATTGGAATTGAAATCAGTCAGATGGGCAAGAAATCTTGGAAGTTGTTTAGAGTGATAGGATAAACATTAGCTATTAGATATGACTAAACCTGGGGCCAAGAGATGATGCAATTCATTTTTATATTTGAAGTTCTCTTGTGCTTGAGCTTTTGAAGTAGACAGACAAGGGTAAAATTGAGTGGTTGAGTGAAGGATGTTTTTGTTCCCCCTCTGGTGGATGAAGAAACTAACTGTAATCTAATTCCTTTTCATAAAATAATTTCCCTTTACATTTTTAGTTTTTATGCTCCCTTGACTGAGAAATTTGAAGCAGTTGAAAGCACTTGTAAGTAGTGATATTTGCGCATATGTATTTGTTTTATGTTTAAGGTGGTGGACTCCTGTCTTAATGCTTTCATGACTATGTTATTTATGGTTATTCCAAATCCTTCATGTGATGTACTCTGCCTCTCTCCATTCATATCTCCTTATTTTTCTCCAGTTTTGCTGTCAAGATGTTTAGATTTGCTTTGTCTATATATAATTTTTAAGAAAATCATTAAAGCTGTGGGATGATAGGATCAGTGTCAAATATCAAAGTAGTTCTGTGAACAGTAACACAACATTTACGTGAATTTATGGGAGGATTTCGAGATAAGATAAGAAATGGAATGTTAATTTAGAAATTAGAAGTTGGCATAATTAAGGACATTGGTGTCTTAATAAAGGTTCCATCAACAACCTTAAGGTTTTTAAGAGATATTATCCTTAGAAGAACCAATGGTAAGAAGCCATTGGGATATACGCATTCTATGATAAAGGCCTATACATTCTTTTGTTGTAATTTGTAGTTACTGGTGCATCTTATTCGTATTGTATGTTGTGCTGAAGTTTGAGGAGTCATATTAGTGATTTAAAAGCATCAATTAAGAAGACTGAAAATATTCCTTTGGATGCATTTGTTAAAAGCACTAATTCAACTGAGAAATGTTAGAATAGGCATGGAACAGAATCTGAGCAAGCTCACACATTACCCTTGTATCATTGGAGACAGAGTGTTATGCAGCCTACAAACCTTCTACATGGCATTATTCTTAATTCTTTTTAAGTATTGCAGTCTAAATGAAAGACTTGTTCTTACAGTTAATTTTATATTTCTACAAGGTTTGATGAATAAGACTTTTCCTTATTCAAGGAATGACAGAGTAACTGAAAAAAAAGGAAAGGCCCTTGAAGGATCATGGGACCATATCCTTTTATCTGGTCATGAAGAGAAATAAAGTGTCAAGGAGTCCCACAATCATATCCAATTAAAAAAATTCCTTGTCATTTAAATTTTTAAATAAGTTTAAATTCCATGAAAGCCAAACAAATCTTGGAAAATAAAAATTGTGGGGAGGAGAATTTAGAGATTAAAGGTGATAAAGGCATGGAAAGGCTCAATTTAAGGGGCATTTCCTACGAATAGGTCCTCCCAAAATTTAGTGAGAGCCATTAGCTCTCCTTTAAGAAAGCAAGTATTTAAAGGTAGCAAGCATAACCTCGAGATATAAATTTTCAATTGCTAGATTGAGAGTCTCAGAAACAGTTTTGGCATCATTCCTATTTACATCTAAAACATACTGAAGATTACCTGGTGCCACCCCATGCCACATTCGGGCATTCACTAAATTTTTATGCTGCATAGTAGCTTTGCAAAAATTTTCATCAGTTGTAGTATACAGAGTACTGTTAATTTTGATGTTGTTGTGAATTTACCATTCTTGAGTTGTGTAACTAAATGACCCCGTAATTTGCTATAATTTAATCAACCAAACCTCTATTTTACTTGAAACATTGATTTAACTAATTTTAGCTGCGAATGAATAGAAACTAGATTTCTATAGAGTTTGTTGTCTAGTATACTTAAAGAAGAGATGTATCACCACAAATTAGGATGACAGGGAGGTATTCCTGTGCTTGCAGATGATTGATTTCTTTCAATAATAAATTTCATTGTTTATATGAGATTATCCTGTCCTTATTATAATTTCTTGCCTGCATATTAAATATATAAATACCTTGTAATGATCACAGGACAGTGGAATTGTATGGCCAACTTATTTCTGATGATCTGATCTTGCCACAAATGATTCATTCTGGTGTTTGGTATTTGTTACCACAAGCGAACCAGGCATAATTGATCTGTTTCGCAGTTTTTTAAATTTTCCAATGTTTTAATTTGTCTCAGGGTGTGTTTATATCACGTAGAAAACATGAATTTTGCAGCATCAGTTTACAGAAGATTGAATATCAAGGAACTTGTGACAAATGTTCCTGTATATAGAAGCACTAGTGGTATAGCCTCATGATCCTATATTGGCTACTGTATGATGTCTTTTAAAAGTAAGCTAGAGTAATGATTTTTTTACCCACTATTATAGATGTTTCTGGAGAAGGTTTGAGTATGGTATTCAGGCGTTGGGCTACCAAAAAGACTGCCGGTTCTACAAAGAACGGACGAGATTCAAAACCCAAGAACCTTGGAGTGAAGAAATTTGGCGGGGAGGTATTTGTTTCACACTTTGAGTACTAATTTTATGCCTTGCAGATAGAGGAAGTGAGAACTGAATCTGGATGTTCTGAACATGGTTCATTGACTTCATGAACTCATCATGTAACTCTTTTCTTATTATGCAGAGGGTGATACCTGGAAATATCATTGTTCGACAACGTGGTACACGTTTTCATCCGGGAAACTATGTTGGACTCGGGAAAGATCATACTTTGTTTGCTTTGAAAGAGGGATGGGTGAAGTTTGAAAAGAACAAGCTGACTGGTCGCAAATGGGTGCATGTTGAGCCTAAGGAAGGTCATGTTCTCCACCCTTTATATGCAAACGCCTCTGCATCTGAAGTAAAAGTTGCTGTCTAAGGTCTCACCAGTGTCATCCATGGTAGAAATTTTTATCAGTGACAGAATTCTGCTTACCTTGTCTTAAATGAACACCTAGATGTTCTTACTCTGCCTTACGATTTTACCATCTTTAATTGAGAAACGGGTTAGTGGTCTGGGAGATCCTCTTTCTATTTTTAAGAGAATGACTCCAGAAGGAAACATGAGTTGGTACTTAAACATGCTTAAGAGTTGCTCCTTTTTTCGTATGTTTAATTATGTCTGATCATTAAGTCTAATGGGTTTAGAAATAATGTCTAACAGTAAATTATATATACAAAATTAAAATTGGAGTTCAGTGGTAAAATAACCATTTGAATTAAAAAAAAAAAATCTCAACAGTAATAATATATATATAAAAATATATATTTTTATTTTTATTTTTATTTTTAACATTACCAAATGTGTATTGGTATAATTTTTTTTTTCCAGACACCCAATCCTATCAAATTTTTTAGTCATCATCTGTTTTCCAGCAATGGATCCAAATTAATTCAATCTTTAATTATTGACTCAATTTGATACAAAATTATCAATCTTCTGCTAATCTAAATTTTTAAATCTATCCAAACCACAAAATAATTCTCAGTATGAGTAATATTTTAAAGCCAATGTTTCTAATTTCATATCAACTTTTCATGTTTTAATCACTACCAATTAACCCCACCAATAGATTTTCCATCAGGGAAAGAAGAACTTGTCTCACAAAACTAATGTTTTTGTATTACTAAAATTGATTGATTGCCTTACTAAAAGTTTAAAAAAGATGTATTTGATCGATTGACTTCCTAAAGTATTATTAAAAAATAATAGAATTTTTTAATATACATAAATAAATATTATCTATTATTTAAATTTTTTATTAATATTTATCTTTATATTGGGAAGCATCACTAGTAATTAGATTGTTATTTATTTAAAAAACATGATTTTTAAAAAGTAATTCATTTTTATAGAAAAATTAAAATATTTTAATATAAAATATGTTGTTTTGCTAGGTTTAGAAGAAATTGAAACTTTACAAATTTATAAAAGTATTTTCATCATTTAAAATTATAAAATAGGATATAGATCCTTTCTTCATTTTATGTTTTTTTCTCACATAAACCCTTCAAATAAGACATACTTGTAACCTTAATACACCAAGATTTAAATTTGGTATTAGTCTTATGACATAAGTAATATTCATCTTCTTTATATATCCTTAAAACTTGTTCTCTTTTTTCAAATATTAAGAATAAAAGAGCTAATAGTTATGTACCTTTATAACAACATTATTTTGGTCATTCTTCTTATATCATATTTCCCAAACAGTTTCATATCTTGTGCAAAATTTTGTTTGTTGGTAATAGAAAATGAAAAATTATTGTGAAATCCAAAGCTTTGCTATACTCATAATAGGACATGAAAACTACTCCTTAAATTATTTAAATAAATTAAAACAGTAAAAAAAGTTATATTCCTACAAGAGTTTTTATATTTTAAAAATATTTTTATTTTATCATAGTTTCGTAAAACGTTTAATGTACAAATATTACACTAATTTCTTTTTCATATTAATCAAGCTTTTCTGTACCTATATACCATTTTGAAATATATATATATATATATATATATATATATTTCCTTACAACTATTTTTAATCAATTTAATTATACATAAAATAATTATTTGCACTAATTGTATGACCAATTGATGTAGATAAAAAAATAATTAAAAATACTTAATTGTAGTAAAATAAACATATTGACTTTTGGTGATAAATAAACATATTAATACCCGAATAAAAAAAAATTAGTTAAATATTTCATGAGGGATAGAATAGGGATATAGAAAATACTAACAAAACACAGACTTTGTGGTACTTGTTGTGCGGTTTCAATTTGAAGCACCTCCTTGCAGAGGTACTTACCTTTTCATCATCATCATTTTTCTCTTCGGATCTCTCTCTAAGGTACTCCCCCTTTCTCTCTATGACTATTAGTTTTCAATTGTAACTCCTTCTTTAACCGTGATGTAGTTTAGATTATGAATTGCTATTGGAATTTGTTGGTTGAAGAACTCGTGAACCTAAATTTGATGATGAATTTCAGTAGTTTTGAGGAGCCCAATTCGGAAATTTTGATGATTTGCATGTCTAAAAAATAGGTTGCTGTTTAGGCTTTTGAGAGGAGGGGAAATGTTTTGGCATATATTGATTTTAGTATTTTTTAGTATTGACGTGGATAATCTGCTAGCAACCTCCAGAGCTTTTTCTTGTGCTAATTTTTAAGTTTTTTTATAAAATATTTGAGTGGATTTAGGGTTTTTTTTAAATGTTTGAGTCAAATTAGGGTTTTGTTTTTTAAAATGTTTGAGTTAAATTAAGGTTGTATACTATTATGCTTTTATACCCATTTTCCGTGAAGTCCTTATTTCTGTGAGGGGGGTGCTGGGGTGGCTGATGAGCAGTATGATAAGAATGGTCGAAATGGGTCACTGGTAAAACTAGTGATTCACTGGTTGAACTGCAATAGGTGGCTTTATGATTAAATTAAGAATATTTATAGAAGAAAGGAGTTAGGATTCATTTTTTGTAGAGTCGAAGAGGATTTCGTGTTGGGCCAGTACCCCAAATTGGACCATTTCTATGCTGAAACCAATCCTATAATTGGGGAAAGGTGTTTTTTTAATTAATCATTATTTGTACTTTAAAACTATAAGATATTATATACTTTAATCCTGTTTTTTTTTCTTTTTTTCTTCCTCTTTTGTACTCAATGCTCATTCTCTATAAAACTGAAACCCCTGAATATTTATTATTTGAATTTCTAGACTTGTTATTGTTTTCACTACTTCTGCATTTTTCTTATTTATCTATATGTATGTAGTGTATTTTTTTTTGTCCGCAATACTTCTGCCATTACATGTTATGACTTTCAATATATTTCTTTAAAGAATTTTTGGGGTTGCCAATATTTTCTATTATCCGATTTCGATAAAATTTGTATATAATAGAGAAAAATATACAAGATATAATAAATATATATATATATATATATATATATATATATGAACAGTATCTATACATGTAGAAGAAATATCATGATCAAAAAGAATTAATTAATTTATAAAATAATAATGAGCAATAGCATATACATATATGCATTAGAAAAATAGAATAGCAGCTATCTGTACCATATGCTGTCCCGCATGTTTTGGAACAAATAATCATTCTTTTTACCACATCCTGATACAGCGGCTATCTGCGGCATATGCATACATTATTTATTACTGTTTGTACATATTCTCAACTTAGTTTGGGAAGATCCTTAAAAAATCTAATCTTAATATTCATACTTATCAATAGAACATGATCACACCACTATGGTGGTGAAATGGTGGGTTGTGCTATGCCCTCTACCGGTTTTGTTATGTATAGTGTTGTGTTTCTTTGTAGTTAGAGTTGTGGTGAACCCAATTTCTATGATTGTGACCAAACATGCCTAGTGCCTAAATCTCATTTCTGGTGAACCCACCCACTCTGTCATAATTTCTGGTTAATCCAGCACTCTGACAGAATTTCTGGCAAACTCACTGCTCCTCACATCATTGCAGTCAAAATTGTGATCTTCCTCATGATTAAGCAATTCCACAACTTTTTATCTTACCGGCAATCCTTGTCTCCCCAAAAAACACATTCTAGTGGGATTGCATGATCTTAAGTGTTGAATTAGTGGTATTGGATGACCCCTCTGTGCAACTCACAAGAGAGATCCACTTGCAAAGAACCCTTGAACATTATTTCCATTATCATTTTGACTCTACTTCGGTGCTTGTAAAACTTTCAATTAAGGTTCTCATGGTGGAAATCAAATTAGAGAGGCTGCAAAGTTTGACAAGATAGAAACACCCTTGGTTGTGGTTGGAGTTGGTTTTGAAGAGGAAGGAGAGGGTGTGTTATATGGACTTGGGTATTATGAGATGCTTAAATCCTATATCAAGTAGTATGAGATGTTTCATGTAGTTAGGTGGTTTGGTTCTGTCCCTCTTGACACGTCTCTTTTAAGGGAAAGTTTCCCAAGTGCTCATCAGTTGTATCAAACCTGGTTGCTGATGATATGTGAAGGGATGGGCTAGAAAGGCTGAGTGAGGAGTCATAGAGTGTCAGCCACTAGGATGTTGACTCTTAGGGACAATGCTATGATAGAGATTTTGGTATTATGAAGAGCCTAAGTTTCACATTGAGTAGCATTGGATTGCGGTGGAGAACTTGACTTGGTTCTACCATCTTAACAGCTAGCTTTTTTTAAGGGAGGATTGTCCAAGTGCTTCTTAGGTGTTCGTTTGAACATCTTTGGAACTGAGTTTGTTGGAAATGACTAGAAGGATGGAATGGAAAAGGGACAAAACCCATACTAGGGGACTAACCAAGTCCAAGTGACTCTTAAAAGTTATTTTTCTTAATTTTTAACATAAAATTTGTTTATTCTAGTATAAATGATTTTTAAATAATTATATATATTATTATTTTACTAGTGTAATTTTAATTTTAAGCTGGTATTTCCTTTATGTTAAAATAATTTTTATTTTAGATAATTTTAAGGTTAGTTATCTTGTAAATATGTGTGTGTGTGTGTGTGTGTGTGTGTGTTCAAATGCAATTTTATGTTTTAGGTAGGTAAGATCTTTCAGTCTGTACACAATTTACATATTTATCTTCCTCTTTTAACTTCTAATCAGGTAGGATCTCAATTTTGACCAGCTTTCTCACATTGCTTCTAGTGAACCCATTCATAGCTCAGCTTGATTTCAGTCTCTTTGATCTATGTTCTGTTCATTAGTACAGGTCTCTGATTTTTCCCCCTCATGTGATGTCTTAAAAATTCTTAGCCTCTAATTGGTCTCCTGTTTCCTTTTAAAAAATTCCAACTCCTTTTCCTTCATGTGCTTATCCATGTTTTCAATTTTTTATATAAATTTCTTTTGTTTTTTTCATTTCTACATTCTCGTGCTCTTAGCAGTTAAGTATTTCCTTTATGTTTGTTAACTTTTTTTGTTATTGACTGACTTTAATTAAAGAACACTATTGGTTTTTTATTTTATTTTTTATTTTTGAGAATTTATACACGCCAATTATTAATTATTAAGACAATGATTTTGTTTTTAATTTTTAAGCATTTATATATGTTAAGTATATTATTTAGTTCATAATAGAGTTTGGCTGAGGTTGACAAATATAATATTAATTGGTTTTGAAATTTTTACCTTTAACTTCTTTCAAGCATTATTAGGTTTAGCTTTTGAGTGAAGTGAATTCTTGAACTATTGTTATAGCTACTTGACCTGGTGAGCTAAAGTTATCTTAGTTACTATTGAAAGTATTTTTTTGTTATTGTGTATCATGCACACACTCTAGTACTCTTATTCATAATGAAGAGATTTAGTAATAAGTAACAAAATCAATATGGAAATATTTGCTAGAATATTTTTCTATTTGATGTAATAAAATTCTATCATGTCTCTCTATTTAATATAATCAAATCATATTGTTAAACTCCCTTTCAAACTAGAGCATATGTATTAGATGAGTCCAACTTGTTACATATGTCATCAACACGAGACCTCTTGAGAGCTTAGTGAACATTTTAGTCAATTGGTTGTTTGAACTAGCCAAGCCAATAATGACAAAGCTTCACACGTCAGTTTGGTGCAAGTGTGAAGATCACCAAGAAAGTAGGTGCGTGGCACCAGCTGGTTTTGAGTCAGATAGCGTGGTGGTTGTCGGAGAAGGTGGCTCTGCAGGGTTGTGTCAAAGGGCACAAGAGCTGCTGAAGAGAAAAAAATACTCAAAAGGAGCAGTATCTAATAAAGAGCAAAAATGCTCAGAGGAACTATGGTTGTCAAAATGCAAAAAATTTTCAGTAAGTGTGGTGGCTACCAAAGAGCAAACATGCTTGAAGGGGGTGATTGCTTCCAAAAGAACAAAAATGTTGGGAGAGTGAGAGGGTGTAACGACAGTCAGAGTGCAAAAATGGCACGTAGCTCAAGGTAGTTAGCGCTAGCTTGTGACTCAATCAAGATCATTAAAGTGATGGAACATACACTATTGGACTATGTTGTGTATTATGGTATCTTGCTCCTACTTCATTAATGAAGTGGTGTCTACTATGTTAAATGTAGTAGATAGTGAAGTTAAGAAGGGCTTGGAGATCATGACTCTGATATCATTTTTAAAGTATTTGTTTGTAATTGTGTTCTTGTACACATGAGTACTCTTATTTATAATAAATAATAAAGAACAAAATATATGCTTAGATATTTTCCTATTTGATGTAATCAGATCATATCATATTTCCCTATTTAATATAATCAAATCATATATTAACATTTACTTCTTTTCCCCCTCCCTTTTTTCTTCTTCAATCGCAGCCTCCTTAATTTAATTACTATTGCTTTTCTTTACTGGTTTCAGTAATATTTACTATTTGAAATTAAATTTGTCTGCTCCAGTACCTGTATAATATGGCTGAAGAGGGGACTTCTAATCCTCAATCATCAGAAAAAGATAAAGATATTAATCCTGCTGAAGGATCTAGTAAATCAGAGCAGAGTAACAAGAATACTCCACGATCGATGAAGGCTAACTCGAAAATTGGTAAGAAATTGGGTGCTAAGTTCAAGACTATGATAAATAAAGGTTCTCAACAGATTGGGACAAAGAGAAGGCTTAGAAAGAACAAAAAAGTAGTGGGCGATAGTGATGAACTGCCTAAAGAGAAGATTGAGAAGAATGGAAGGAATATCGAGAAGGAAAGTGAAAATAGGAGCATTATTAATGACAGAAGTCCTATTAAGAAGAGCCATCGGGCTGAAAAGAATAAGATCATTAAGGTGGATAAGCATGAACAGAAGCAGAAGAATTCAGAGTCTGACGAGGTTGCTGGGAGTAGAATAAACAAAAATAATCATAAAGGCATGGCTAATACTGATTCAAGTGAAAAACAGAGAGAAAAACTTGCTGGTTTCATCTTTATGTGCAGTGGAAAGACAAAGCCTGACTGTTTCCACTATCGTGTCATGGGTGTTTCAGCTACTAAGAAAGACGTTGTTTTAAGTATCAAGCCTGGGACTAAGCTTTTTCTTTATGATTTTGATCTGAGGCTATTGTATGGGATTTACAAAGCTTCATCTTCTGGTGGTATGAAACTCGAACCTCGAGCTTTTGGTGGTAGCTTTCCTGCTCAGGTCATTTGCTCTCATCTAATTTTCCTATCTAATATGTCCCAATGTTGACTTTGTTTATTATGAGTTATGTGCTGATGGTGCAACCTTCAGGTGCGGTTCAATGTTGCTTGTGATTGTTTCCCGCTACCAGAGAGCATTTTCAAAAAGGCAATCAAGGAAAATTACAATGAGAAACACAAGTTTAAAACAGAACTTACTGCTCCACAAGTGAGAATCAAATATGCCTCTGGGTTGTCAGTTTCTTTTATTCTTCATCATTGATGATATTAAAATGTTATATTTCAGGTTAGAAAGCTCACCGAACTTTTTCGGCCAGTGGATGTTCGTTCCAGCTTTCAGCCTGTTCGTACCCCTCCAAAAGCAGTAATTCATGATAGGGATGCTCTTGATGATGTTAGGGGATCATGGTCGCATTTGCATAGGGAAAATGATCGGCGAGATGAAATTTCTAATGATTTATTTCTTACTGAGAAGAGTTACCGAGCTTATGGTCTTCAAGGAGATAGAAGGAATGCTATACCAGCCTCTCAAGTTAATCCTACACTGGATCCTTATGAGAGGGATTATGAAAGAGAGCACCTTCATCATGTGGACTCCCTCTACCGTACAGCTGTCCCTTCTTACAGAGAAAGTCTTCATGCCAATCATCGTCATTTGAATGAGAGTGAACACCAGACCTATTTGCGGGGTGGAATTTCTGAACATGCAGATGATCCTTATCACCCATATGGCTATGGTGCTTCACCAAGGGATCCATATTTGCCAACTAGAGAGGACATCTCTTCAAGCTCATATTTGGCTGGGGGAAGAACCTTGATTCGAAGTGATAGCTTGCAAAGGAGAGAGCCTGTTCAGGATAGGCTTTACTCAACATATTCTGCTGCTGATGCTTTGTCTGAGTACAATCGGATGCAGCACTATCAAGAGAGTTTGGAAGCTACAGCTGTGCCAGTTTCATCACGTTACTCTTTTGCTGGTCCGTCATACTCACTACGCTAAATCAAACAAGCACTTCTGTATCCCCCTTATAATCTATTCCTTAAATTATCCATTATGATGACTGACTCAATTGCATTAAAAGAATTGTATGAATCCTGTATACTTTTTTTCTTAGGCAACACTCTGAATTGGGAAAGCATCATTTCTTCACTGTGTTTAAGATTTGACGTGCAAAGTGCCGTTGATAATTAATGACAATTTGCCTTGCAGGCACCTGTTGCTTTGTAACTTTCACAATTTGTGATTTATGGATAATTTGGCATGTGCTGCTTTGGCACATAGAATGATAAGCAAGCAGCATTTTAATTGATTTTTTAGGATCTGTTTGGACACCCTGTATGAATGTGTGGATACCCTGTATAATTTTCAGTGTTCTGTCTTAAAATATGTACTGTTTTGCCAATGTTTTCATGACCAGAATGGTTAACCGGTAAAGAAAATTTAGGTTTAAATGTTTTTAATCAGACTTAAAGATTGTAACATCTTCAAAAAACACATTAATTTTAGATTGTTTTAAATGATGTACATGATTAAAATTTGATGGCCTGTGAACTATGCTGAGACTTAGAGGTGTGGTATGAATCACACTGAACCTCTATTGGTCCAGGACGGTATAAAGTGGAAATAGAGAAGATAGTTTTAATTTGGGTTGTTTAGAAGAGAAATATAGAGAGAATTACAGTGATTAAGTTTCATTAGTATTTTTTCACTCTTCATCTTTTCTTTATTTCTTTTTTAGTCAAACACTTATAACTTTCATTTTATTGTTTATTTATTTTCATTTATCTTTCATCTATATTACATTTTTTCTTTTCTATCAAATAGGGCATAAGAGATAATCTTATTTTGAAATGGTTGAGTCCAATTTATGCATGTCATCCACTATATATAAATATCTCAAAGGTTATCTTGTATGTTCATTTTCTTTATTTACTTTTCTTTCAGCTTTCAGACTCGGTTGAATGTTCAAGTAAATTTGGATCCATTTTGCAGGTGATTTGTTCTTACTAACCAACATGAAGTTGGACTTCTTATAAAAAGTATCACCTTTTGTGACATTTTATAAGCTAACCTCTTTCCATCTTTATTTCCATATTACATGTTTCAAAAACATTTTTTACAAAATGTGTTCCATAAGAACACAGTATGTATGTAAAGTGTTCTAAAATACTTTTGTATGATAATATGATATTTTGGATGGAAATATGTTCTAGAAGAACAACACTTATCTGCAAAGTCTTTCAAAAAAACCCTTTTGTAATTATTTCATATTGCACTCTCTGCTATAGATCACATGTTTCATAATATTTTAAATACACTACATGATAGACATTGTGAAAGTATGATATTTTGATTATGAAATACATTTAATTTAATTTTATGTAAGGTGTTTCAGAAAATGCCATTTCCAATTTAGTAGTATAGAAAGAAGAATAGATTGGAAAAATAATAAAGTATACATGTGTAAAGTTATTTTAAGAATTTTGAAAATATTAGAAGAGAGAAAAAAATAGTGTTTGATAAGTTTTGAATGGTAGAAAAAGAATAAGTTAAATTTGACTTAAATCCAAAATCATAGATTTATTAAAAGGATCATTTATTATATTATATTAGAAAAAAAAAATCAAATTCTAGTCAATTTTATGTATCTAAATTAATTTTAAATTCTAATTCTAAAAGATATGACAGGGCATAGAGAAAGATCAATATGTTGTTGATCCAAGTGATACTTACTCAATCTTTTCAAATAAGATCTTGAGTTGAACATTAAAAATGTTTAATAAGATTTTTAAAAAATTATAAGAAATTTCTGACAAAACAATTCTCATTGAGTATTTATGATGAATATTTAATTCAAAATTGTTAACTCATGATCTAGGAGATAGGAGGTGGGATAGAGTTACAAGACATGAAAAAACCTAAAAGTTTTAAGCTTTTTATCATCATGGAAATATACAAGTTTTGCCACATCAACAAGATAAATTCTTCTTCACCATTAAACTTTTTAAAAGTTCTTATTTACTTTTCTCAATTCACTCTTCTAATTACTCTATTTTATTTGTTTTTAGTGTAATAACTCTTGTCCTACTTAGGTCCAGGGACAGAACCATTATTAGGGGTCAGTTTGATGTAACAAATATATTTATAAAATTTAATATAAAATATTTTTTAATGTCCTTTATTTTTAAAAATATTGAGAGAAAAATATTTAAATAGAAAACAAACTAAATATATTTTCTTAAAAACATAAATTTAAAAATGTTTATAATCATAAAGAAAATATAATAAAAAGTTGGTATTTATTTATTTCATATTAATAATAATTTTTAAAAACTTATCTTATCATTTAAGTTGTCAAAAATAAATAAATTTATTTTTCACTAGATAATATATTTTCAGATTGTGTCAATAATCACATACTGAAAATAAATATTAACAAGAATATAGTTTATTTTTCCAGAAATTTATATTTTAACTTTTTCGGATCTATGTAGCTAACTAAAAATATTTAATAGACTTATGAATAATGTCAAGTAAAAAATAAAATGAAAAAAAAATATAAAAAATAAAAAATGTAATTAATTTTATAGTGTATTTCAAATCTTATATTGTATTCATAAATAATATTTAATTATGAATAGTTTATAATGAAGTTAATATGAAAGAAAAGGGAAATAAAATTCTATAAATGTAATTATTTATAAATTTATTATATCAATAATTATAATAAAATAAAATTAATATTAAAAAATATGTAAATAGAAATAATATATTTTCTTTGTAAAAATACTTAAATATTAATTTTAAATATAATAATAGAACATATTCATTTATTCTTGACCGAATGATTAATTTATCAAATTAAAAGTATAGAGACCAAAATCAAATTTGAAATAATTAAAAGTAATTTTTTTATTTTTTTCAACTATATTACTAATATGAAGTATTTATTAATTTTTGTCAATAACAAATCTATGTTAAAAGACCTAATTGATATTTTTTATGAAATCTCTCATCTTAATCACGATTTTTCCTTTATTTAATATTAAGAATAACAGATTTCAATTTTTAGAAAAAAGAAAAAGATAGCAACTTTATTCCCAACACATTCACACTAGCTACTGAGGAATCAGATGCAAATCAGAAATTCGTGCACTGATCATGACTGAGATTGGAGTTTGAGTGACATTGCTTTATATTGGGTCAAATCAACAACTGGGTTGTCTTCAATAATCAACCAACATTATGAGTTCTACTATCATTAGCTACAAGATAAAAAAAATTCATGAGAATTTTCCACACAGAATTGTAGTTGCACCCACATAAATATGGAAGACAAGGTAACATAAAAGTATAGAAAATTGTATAAAAAATTTATTCATAGGAGTGTAGTTGTACCAATTTAGGTATGAGAAGTGTATTAAGAGCAGTTTTCATTCATGAAGAGAAGCAGCATGGTTATGAAGAAAGTGGGAACATCATGAACATCAGATGAAGAGGCAGCAATTATTTTGACCCAATTAAGGAACACAATGTGGTTTTTGGCAGAGACATTGAAGGAGGTGGAATGACATCTTAGTCAACTTATAAATAATTTGGAAGACAACTCACTCAACCCAAGTGGTTCATTTTTCTAAAGTGAAAATTATAAGTTTGACTTTGACTTCGACCTATTGAGAAATTATTGTATGATTCAGGATCACCACATGTTCATGGTTCTGGTCAATTTTTCACATGATGCTTTTATCGAGTTTTCCAATTTGAGGTAGAGATAGTAAGACTCGACTATTACATATTCACATAAGAATTGAGTAGAACAACCAACACTTGTTTTCAACTCTTACTTGAACTAGTGTTGTGTAGGCTCCGCCTTAACTAAAGCACAACAATATGGTGCATATTTTCTTTGACCAGAAAGTTTGGTTCTAATGGCAATTACGTTGTGTGAAGGAGCTTCTTCATCTTCTGCTTTTGAACGTGGACGGACTTATGATGTGTTCTTGAGTTTCAGAGGTGAAGATACAAGGAGAAGCTTTTCAGGCTCTTTATATCATGGTTTGCGCCAAAGGGGTATCAATGTTTTCATTGATGATGAGAAACTTAGGAGAGGGGAAGAGATATCCCTTGCTCTTCTTGAAGCCATTGAAGAGTCTAGGATTGCTATCATTGTGTTCTCTCAAAACTATGCATCCTCCACATGGTGTCTTGATGAGCTTGCAAAGATCATTGAGTGTTACAAAACAAGGGGGCAACTTGTGTGGCCAGTTTTCTTTCATGTGGACCCTTCTATGGTGCGCCATCAGAGAGGAAGTTTTGAGACAGCAATGGCTAAGCATGAAGTCAGATTCAAGGGTAATGTGGAAAAGTTGCAAAAGTGGAGAAGAGCCTTGTTTGAAGCAGCCAATTTGTCAGGTTGGACCTTAGAAAATGGGTATGTACTAATAGTACTAAGCATCTGTTTCATTTACCAGTTTTTCCTTTTATTCATGTGTTTATTCTTACTTCTTATTTTATCATGGTTGATTTTATAATACATAAATTGCCATCAAGTCAAGAATCTATTATAGATCTTGCTAGTAAATGTTCTAAGTTCTTAAAAAACGGTTAGTAACCGTGATTTTAACCACGTTGTCAAGGTTTTTATAGTCTCTGAGACCATAATAAGGCCACAATTTTGGTCATGTTTTCTTGTAATTTTTCTGTGATGACAATTTAAAACCTTAACAGGCACACATTATTACAAACTTCTAGTTCCTTAAAAGTTCAAGAATTGAATAATGTGTTTGATATAATAAATACTTCTTTGTATACAGTAAAATCTTTCTACTTTTGTTTCTTTCAACTGTACTAAGAAAGACTACTCATTAGCATTTTTCATCTTAACATACTAATGTCTAGTATGATATGATAGAGGAGACGGAATGTTCCAAACCATTTTTTTAACTTCATAGCTTTCAATTCCCTCACACTGTGAGTTATAGGGAACTTGTTACTTGTCAGGTATGAATTTCAGCTTATCCAAGAGATCATTGAGGAGGCCTCTAGAAAATTAAACCACACCATTTTGCACATTGCTGAATACCCAGTTGGAATAGAGACTCGTATATCAGAAGTGATGTCCCTTTTGCATATTGAACCAGGTGAAGATATTCGTGTCATTGGAATCTATGGACTTGGAGGAATAGGCAAGACAACAATTGCAAGGGCCTTATACAACTCGATTGCTGGCCAGTTTGAAGCAACAAGTTTCCTTGCTGATATAAGAGAAAGTTCAAATCAGAGACAGGGCTTAGTGCAACTTCAAGAATCACTTCTTTTTGATACAGTTGGGGACAAGAACATCAAGCTGGGAAGCATTTATAAAGGAATCCCTATTATCAAGAAAAGGCTTTGTTGCAAAAAAGTACTTTTAATTCTCGATGATGTTGACAAGTTGGAGCAGCTTCAAGCATTAGCAGGAGGACGCGATTGGTTTGGTTTTGGAAGTGTGATCATAATAACAACAAGAGATAAGCACTTGCTGGCTTTTCATCAGGTTGACAAAACCTATGAAGTAAAGAAATTAAACCATGGTGAAGCTTTTAAACTGTTCACTTGGAGTGCCTTCAAAAGGAAGGCACCTGATGCAGGCTATTTGGAGATTTCTAATCGTGTGGTGCTCTATGCTGAGGGGCTTCCATTGGCTTTGAAAGTAATGGGATCTAATTTGTTTGGTAAAACAGTGGAAGAATGGAAATCTGCACTGGGAAAATATGAAAAAGTTCCCAGCAAAGAGGTTCAGAATGTACTAAGAGTAACCTATGACAATCTAGAAGAGAATGAGAAGGAAATTTTCCTTGATGTAGCATGCTTCTTCAAGGGGGAAACAGTAGAATATGTAGAAAAGACACTGAAAGCGTGTGGTTTTTATCCAAAATTTGGTATCGGTGTACTTATTGATAGATCTCTTGTTAGTATTGATGAATACAACAGATTGAGAATGCATGATCTGATACAAGACATGGGTAGGGAAATTGTTAGAGAAGTTTCACCATTAGAGCCTGGAAAGCGCAGTAGATTGTGGTATCATGAAGATGTTTTTGAAGTACTAGCTGAAAATACGGTAAGAGCCATATGTGTGTCAGTTATAATATATTGTTTCACAAATTGATTGAAGTGTATTAGGCATGCATTACCAGTATAAAAGTTTTTACATTATCAATCAATCTAAAGTCATTTTTAGTACAACTTTACTATAGTTATTATAAAAGTTAACAAACTTATCATATATGATGGTCTGTGATTAAAAGACACTTACACTGTCAATGAATATATTATTTATTCATATTCTTATTAGTTTGTTTGATAAAGGGATTGGTTAAACTTTACAAAATAAATGTTACTGTTACATACTTGAATCAAAATCTCTAGCTTAATGCAGTTTTATGTGTGCTTCGGTTTAAAAGGGGACTAATAGAATTCAAGGCATGATGGTGGACCTCCCTGATGAATATATGGTACACTTGAAAGATGATTCCTTCAAGAAGATGAAAAATCTTAAAATTCTTATTGTTCGAAATGGACAATTTTTTGGAAGCCCCCAACATCTTCCAAACAACTTAAGGTTGCTTGACTGGATGAAATATCCTTCATCATCTTTACCATCTAGTTTTCAACCTAAGAAACTTGTTGTACTCAACTTGTCATGCAGTCGTTTTACAATGCAAGAGCCATTCAAGGTAAGGTTTCATTTTTGTCGAGGTAGTATTTCTTTGTTTCTTTCTTCACATAACTTGCAATTATGCTAAACTAGTTTTTTCTTTGCAGTATTTGGATTCTTTGACTTCTATGGACTTGAGTTCCTGTGAATTGTTGACAAAACTACCTGACATTTCAAGAGTCCCTAATTTAACTGAACTAAATCTTGACTATTGTACAAATTTAGAAGAGGTTCATGAATCAGTTGGATTCCTTAAGAAACTTGTTGAGTTTAGGGCTTATGGATGCACCAAGCTTAAGGTTTTTCCAAGTGCCATCAGGTTGACATCATTGAGAAGTCTTATCCTTAATTGGTGCTCAAGCCTTCAAAATTTCCCTGCTATTTTGGGGAAAATGGATAACCTCATGTCCATTTCTATAGAAGGCACTGGTATAAAAGAATTGCCTCCTTCCATTGGAAACCTTGTTGGACTTCAAGAATTAAGCATGACATCTTGCTTAAGCCTCAAGGAACTGCCTGACAACTTTGATATGCTTCAAAGTCTTACAAACCTTGATATGGAAGGCTGTCCACAACTTCGAAACTTTTTGACAAAGTTGACAAACATGCGAGAATCTAACCTAACCTTTGGTAACATTCAGACACTGAATCTAGAAAACTGTGGCCTTATAGATGAAGATCTTCCCATAATTTTCAATAGTTTCCCAAAATTAGCATCATTAACCCTCTCAGGAAATAAATTTGTAGCTCTCCCAAGCTGCATACAAGAATTTCCTTGCTTGGAATTACTTCACTTGGACAACTGCAAAAAACTCCAAGAAGTTTCAGTATTTCCTCCTAACATACAGTACATTAACGCAAGAAATTGTACATCATTGACTTCAGAGTCATCAAATTTATTATTGAGCAAGGTTTGCACCTTTTTTCTCAACTCTTCCTACACTTCCTTTAGTCACCACCCATTTTTACTTGAACTTTCTTTTGTAGGAAGCTTTTGAGCGATGGGAATTACAAGTTATGGTACCTGGAACAAGGGTTCCAGAATGGTTTGACCACATCACCGAAGGAGAATATATGACATTTTGGGTACGTGAAAAGTTTCCAGCAATTATCATATGCTTTGCTCTTGCGGTTGAGAGTAAAATGAAGAAGAGTTTTGATTGTGAAATCCGCTTTTATATAAAAGGTGAGGAAGTTTATGAATTGGAAATCCCAAGAGCCTTTTCAGATCACGTATGGCTCTATGACTTGAGAACTCATCCATCCATCCACTGGCCTGGTCTTGATTTATATCTAATGGATGGCTGGAATCAGGTTGAGATTTCATGTGAGAAGATAGGTGAAGCATCAAATGTGACTGTGAGTTGGTGTGGAGTTCATGTGTGTAAGCCAGAAACTAACATGAAGGATATACTATTTACAGATCCTGATCCTGATACAGATTTAGATTCAGAGAGTGAAAAAAGCGCGAAGTCAACAGAAGATTTCCTATATTGCAAGAGAGTAGATGATAACTGCTTCATTTTCAATAACTTGGAGAGTTGTGAGACATCGGATAGGCAAATACAGGAGTGGTGGAAAAGGAGTAGAGAAACAGAAAATGATATAGCTGCATGCCACACTGGCATGGATCAGAACCATGATAAGAATTTATTGCATGATAAGACATTGAATAGTGTTACGAAAGATTTAATGCTTTCATCGTCTCTTGAAGGCATTGGTAGTGTCAAGGGTAAGCCTGAGATCTACATGGATATGCATTATTTCCATGGCATAATATTCATGTTATTATCTTCATATCATTTGTGTCCATTTATTTAGGCAGCTTGTTGATCCAGCTCTGTTTTGATATTCTAATCAATTGACAAGGCATGCAATGCCTAAATAGCTTTAACTAGGTCTTTTTTTAACTTTTCCAAGCTAGTTACAAAACAATACACTCAGGATAATCCGAAAACAAATTTATAGCACAAACTTGTTGGTGTGTTGTAGACAGATTGCTTCAATTACATATGCAATGTGGAACACGTTGATTCCATTGTAAGGACTAATTCCTTGTTATGAATTTAAGATATGCCATGATGTCTTTAAAAACTTGAATTCCTTTATGCATACTTTACAAGTTGCTATAGATATTATAAAAACTAGTTCAATCACCATTAGTCTACTCATAATTTCACTTCATTACTTGTTCTCACTAACTCCTTTAAATTTCTGTTGTTTTTGTAGCTTCTGGATTAAACGTACTAGTTGCTGATCATCCAGTGCAAGCTCAACCACAATCCCAATTCACAAGCTTTATACAGAAACCAAATTTTCAAGAACAAAGGACTACAGTATCCTTGGCTAAAGTTACTACAGGGGAGCCACCTCAAAATAACAGCTCTCCCATGGTGCTGCCAACAACAGTTGATTTCTTGGAAAATCAAATCAGCTTGACTATGAATGATGCAGACATGGAAGCATTTTATGCTGTTCTGGATAATGAGATCTCTGTGGTGCCACTTAACAATGACTCCATAGTGATTTCTGAATTGGCCAACAAAATGCCGAGTGAAGAGACAAAAAAAGCATTGAAGACACTTCAAGACTATGTCACCAAAGAATTTTCTGCTCTGTTGGGCCCTGATGAGTACAGTAAAATGAAAGATACCTTAGAGTACCTCACAAATTTACCAGCAGAAGAGGGAATATCAGTGGAAATAAGATCATTGATAATACAAGTTTCAAGACAATTCACTCATTGGAGTATGGATTACACATGTGAAAACAAGAAAATAGAGTCTACCAGAGCCAAGCTGTTGAAAGCTGATGAACTAGAAGAGGGTCTTGAAGCTAATAAGACTCACTTCAAGGAAGTCATGTGCTTGGAAAACGAGTTGTGCAATGAGTTGGCCTATTTGGAACAAAGAAAGAAGGAGCTAGAAGAGCAAATAAATGCTGTTAAAGCTAATATTTTTGCTTCACAAGCAGCTAGGAACATGGCCACTCAAAGAAAGAGAGAAATCTTTGGGGAAGCAAAGATTCTGAAAGCTCAAAGAGATGAGTTGCGGGAACAACTGCCAAACCTGAGAGATGAACAGGAATTGGCAAAGAAAATTCAGGCAAATATCAGAGATGAATGGTCAAAGCTTGGAGAAAAATTTAACAACAGATTAATGCATGAAGAGTTTGATTGATATCTGTCTTTTAATTCAAAGATGAGTGAACTAATATACTAATGCCTTGGTTTCACACTTTCATACCATGAATTTACTACATTTTTCTATTCATTTTGTAGCCTTAGTTACCAAAATTTTTATTTTCTGATGATAATTAGGTTCATTGTATTTAAAAAAAAAAACAGTACAGTGATATATATATATATATATATATATATGTATGTATATATTTTGAAGAAAGTAAAAACTGTTTCTTATTTTGGCACAATTTCATGTGTTATCAGTCAATCAAAATAATCATTTCAATATACTTTCAGTGATATTCAATAGAAGGTCTAACAAAATATTGAATTATATAGATAAAAAAAAAAGATGAGAATCTAAAAATTAAATTCTTTATTAGTAAGGTTGTGTTCGTGTAGGGGGTATAAGTTTTATTTTTTCTAAGAATAAAATTGGTTTCAGATATTTTTTAAAATAACCAAAAAATGATTGTATTTTTTGGCAGACTAATTTTGCAAATTTCTTTTAAAGAACTAAAAATAATATATCAAATTTAGGGAATAAAAACACATTTAACTATTGAGAATATCAGTTGTTTTTGTTCAAACTGCAAAGCAAAATAATTAGGGAGGAAGAGAATAAATGAGAGAAAAAAGCAGAAAAAAAAAGTAAAAACATTAATTGTTTGATTTGACAGACATAAAAATAGAAAATAAAAATTAAAAATAATGCAAATAATTATATTACAAGAGACAATTATGTTATAACATGAATTTGTGTATTTTAATTGTTATCAGTGATTTAAACATTGTAAACCACAAAAGAAACACTTTTTGTGTTTCTTTTTGTAGATTTATACATAAAAACTAATAAATATAATAATTATGAGATTTTCTATTTTATTTGATTTCTACTTTATAATAAATGTATAAGTGTAAATTAATAAAGATTAAATAAAAATAATAAAAACATCCCATTATTCTGTTGACAATTTATCTATTAAAACTGGTTATATTATATAATTCGTTTGATATTTTGTAAGAATTATTTTAATTTTAAATATTTATGTTAAGAGTTTGTAATCTAAAATATTCTGTTCTTTTTTAGTAGAATTTTTGAATAAAATATTAGTATTTCTGCACTACCTTTTCTTCTCTCCTGAAATAAATGACATGTCACATTCCATCTTGTGAGAACGTGAGTGTATGAATGCAGAGAGTTGATGTGACTTCAGAGGATTTCGTTCACACAAAAGAAAAATCATTTGCATGTGATGCAAACAAAGTTCACGGTAGGTACATTAAGAAAAAGTGAAGTTTATTTCACGGAACTGTTTGACAGAAGAACACCAACCAACCCACCATTTACCAAGTCCAATTTGATACACCAATACAAATCGTAAAGCTGAATTAAAAACTACCAATTCATTGTTTCTACGCCTCCAAATTCTCCAAACAATAATTTCCAATTTTCAATTTGATTCCTTTGGAATTTGGATAACTTCAAATAGTGAAAATAACAGCTCTAAGATGCTCTCTGCATAGTCTACATGGTCTGAAACTAGATGCCAAAGTTTAGAAGAAAAAGATTGTGCCATTCCCATCCACATATTTTAGATATCATTTTGTGTGCTAAGAACTTGGACACATTAAAATATTCTTTGAAGAAACATCCCCTACAGTGTTTATCTGAGATTTGTTTTCAGTATATTTTAAAACTGTAAACTACCAGTTTCTCTTTCTTTATTATTTTTCATTTCAATTATATGATGAATTCTCTGTCACAATCAAAAGGGTCATGTTCAACTGTTGAAAAACACGTTTCGATGTTTTGAAACCACAACAACATCGATAGCTATTTCAGAAAAAACACTGTAGTTTTTAGCACTATTATGTCGAAGAACACCAGGTTAGACATAACGAAAACCAAACTCTAGCCACTTTGATGTGCATGCAGTTAACATTAATCACAAGAAGAAAAATATCACACATAGAAATCCTTTGATACTTCCCAGAATTTAAGGGTTTTCATATATACTATTATTGAGAATTTTCCACACTCATATCACTCCTTCTATGCCATGAATTTTGCATCACAAACAGTTATATTTGAACCAGATGAGATCATTGTGGTCACAAAATTCTCTTTAGCTCCAAGACAGTTGTTGGATATTAAGACTTGAACGTGAAATTATTGATCTAACTCAAACAAAGTCATCTAATTATTAGCACAATAATCAACTTGATCAGAACCCACGAATTCAGTGCTTCTCAATGAACTCCTTGACCCTGGTAATGAGAGCATCGGTTTCTGCAGCAACATTGGGATCCATATCCACACCAACCTTATTCAGATAAAAACTATGGGTCATCCCTTTGCTAACACAAAGTTCCACGTCCTTGTTCGCTTTCTTCAAGGCCTCATAGTACTCCATCTCTGTGTCCCTCACCAAGTCCATCTCCGCCACGCACAGCAGCATCGGCGGCAGTTTCAGCCCTTCAAGCGGCGGTGCCGCCTCGCCCATCGGGCATGTTAAAGGGTGGTCCTTGGTCGCCCCGACCGGCAGTGCTAATCCTAAGAATTTGTCGAGCATGTCCAACGTTAAAAACGGTGATTGCGGCATTTCCAACTCGGACCGGCTCCGGGTCGACCGGACATAACCGGGATGAACTGGGATTGCTCCTGCAACCCGAACCGGGCTTAGGTCCACCGAACCGGCCCTTGCAGCCACCTCATGCACCACGTTCCCGCCAGAACTGTCCCCTATGAGAAAAACCCGGTTGAAGTCACCATGTTGCTCGAGCCACGGTTCACGTGAATCGGACTGGGCCACGGATTGGAGCCAGAGGAGGGTGTCAAAGGCGTCATCAATGGCGGCGGGGAGACGGTGCTCCGGAGCGCGGCGGAGGAAAGGAGAAACTACAATGGACCGAGTGGATCGAGCAAGCCGGGTGTAAATATGATAGTACATGAACCAGTCCGGTTCACTAATGCAAAAGCCGCCACCGTGGAAATGAAGGATAATTGGTAGTTTTTTGTCGTCTTGGGACGTTTTTTCTGGTAGGTACAACCGAACACGGAGGTCAAAACCGCCGTGAGAAATGATAGTGTCGCGGATGGCGATACCATCAATGAATTTTTCATGGGGAAGAACCGGATCGGCCATGAACTTGAACTGGACCGGTCCGGTCCATGAGCGGTCCACTGAACCGTCATCATAGATTCTGAGCCAACCAGACACTTCATCAACTAGTTTCTTTTCTTGGACCATGTTTTGGTAACAAAACTTTTAGGGTATGGTTTGAAATTTAGAAGGTGTTGTTGAAAGATACTTGCTTGTAATTTGAGGCTATTGTTCTTGCTCTTATATAATGAGAAAAAAGTTGTTAACTTTTGGCCTTTTGAAAAATGGGATAAAAGATTAATGGATCAAATTAAGTTGTGAAGCTTCGAGGAATCCTCCACGTAAATGTGTACGAGACTTTGGAAATTCAAAAGAAAATAGAAGTCGTCACCAAACACTCTATAGTGTTCTTCTATAATTTGACCATCATGCATTAAATAATATTATTATGCCACCAAAAACCAAAAACCAAAAACAATTTGAATTCTAATTATATCTTTGATCAAAACAACTTATATAATCATATCTTTAAACATTTCAATCAATATCTTCTGTTGATTATACTCTAATAAACAAATAATTTTTCTGGTGGATTCGTTTTGGTGAATTGACAGTGATGAACATAGGAATCAACTGATGTAAAGTTGAAACGTGATGAAAGATAAATACAAATTTTTAAAGTGAAAAAATATGATTAAGTATTCAGCACGTTCTATATTAAAATGTGGATAATCCTATTTTAATTGCATAAACAAATTTTGTCAACATAACTTTAGAAAACTAGTTTTGAATAATAAAGGTCTCTTTGAATTTGATTTCTTGTTCTATATTTTGTCATTTTATAAGGATTGACCTAACCTTCTATAGCTGTTTGGAATTTAGTAATTGAATTTGTTTATCTCTTTTCGTAGAACTTTTTTTATCTTATTTAATGAACGATTTAGTGACTTAATTTAATTTTCAATCATAGAAAATTAATCATCAAATTTAATGATTATGTTACTTAATATTTTTATATACCTAAATATTTTTAGAATTATTTCAATAAAATTTTGAATATATTTATATTTAATAAATTGATCACTAAATTGATCTTTAAATTTTGATTTATATATTATTAAATTAATTTTTAAAATTGATCACTAATTTCAATTATAAATATAAATAAATATATATATATATATAATAAAAAAACTATAATTTTAATGTATCTATATCTATGTATATATAGTGAAAAGTTAAATTTATTTTAATTATTGAGTAAAAATTCAACTTGATATAGTTATCTTATTTCGTCTAAACTCATAATTTTAGGGTTACATCAATTATCAAATACAACAAATCATAATCGAACGTGAAATTATTGATTTAACTCAAACAAGCTCATGTAATTATTAAAACCATAATCAACTTGATCAAAACCCACCAATTCAGTGCTTCTCAATGAACTCTTTGATCCTGGTAATGAGAGAATCAGTTTGTGCACGAAATTTAGGGTTCATATCCACTCCAACCTTATTCAGATAAAAACAATGAGTCATGCCTTTGCTAACATAAAGCTCCACGTCCTTCTTGGCTTTCTTCAAGGCCTCATAGTACTCCATGTCCGAGTCCCTCACCAAGTCCATCTCCGCCACGCATAGCAGCACCGGCGGCAGTTTCAGACCTTCAAGCGGCGGCGCCGCCACCCCCATCGGGCATGTTATGGGGTGGTCCTTGGTCGCCCCGACCGGCAATGCTAATCCTAAGAACTTGTCGAGCATGTCCAACGTTAAAAACGGTGATGGCGGCATTTCCAACTCGGACCGGCTCCGAGCCGACCGGCAAAAACCGGGATGAACCGGAATTGCTCCTGCAAGCCGAACCGGGCTTAGGTCAACCGAACCAGCCCTTGCAGCCACCTCATGCACCACGTTCCCGCCAGAACTGTCTCCTATGAGAAAAACCCGGTTGAAGTCGCCATGTTGCTCGAGCCACGGTTCATGTGAACCGGACTGAGCCACGGATTGGAGCCAGAGGAGGGTGTCAAAGGCGTCATCAATGGCGGCCGGGAGACGGTTCTCCGGAGCACGGCGGAGGAAAGGGGAAACTACAATGGACCGAGTGGAGCGAGCAACCCGGGTGTAAATTTGGTAGTACATGAACCAGTCCGGTTCACTGATACAAAACCCGCCGCCGTAGAAATGGAGTATAATTGGCAGTTTTTTTCTGTCTTCCGAGGTTTTTTCTGGTAGGTACAACCGCACACGGAGGTCAAAACCACCGTGAGAAATAACAGTGTCACGGATGGCGATACCATCTATGAATTGTTCATGGGGAAGGACCGGATCAGCCATGAACTCGAATTCGGTCCGTCCGGTCCAGGACCGGTCCACTGAACCGTCATCATAGATTTTGAGCCAACCGGACACTTCATCAACTAGTTTCTTTTCTTGGACCATGTTTTCGTAACAAAAAAATTAGGGTTTGGTTTGCAATTATAAGGTATTGTTGAAAGATACTTGCTTGAAATTTAGCCATTGTTGCTCTCATATAAATTCGAAAGAAAATAGAACCCTAACAAACACTTGTATAAATTTGACCATTGTTTTTTAATCCTTCAAGCATTGCATAATACCAATTCTCGCACGAGAAACAGAAGCAAGTTGAATTCTAATAAAAAAAATGATTTTTCTCGAACCCTAATTACTTTTGGTGAAGTGAAAGTGACAAATAGGAATTAATTAACCTAAAGTTGATAGGTGTGAATGGTAAAGAAATATACAATATGAACAAAAAGTTGATAGTTGATTATATAGATTAAAAAATATTACACTAGTCTAATTTTGTGATGAACAATATATAAAAAGTTATCTTTTTATTTATTTACGCACGTTATATTTAACTTATATTATTAATTATTATATAGTTTCCTCAATAAATCACTAGTCTTAGTTGCTACGTCCTACCATTATTAAAGCAGTCATATTTTTTGATTTTTTCACGTTATATTATGATAATGATAATACTATATTTAAAAATCTTCGATTTTTAAATTATTTTTATAGTTTATAATTTTTTTTCTTCTATAAAATTATCTAAGTCACAAAATAAAAATAGAATAAATTAATTATTCAAAAATTATATATTAATAAATTATTAATCATAAATATCGACACTGAATATTCACTATAAAAAAAATTATTATCTATAAAATATTTTTTACAGAATTTTTTTTTTAAAAAAAATTAATTACTCATTAAATATTTTTCACAAATTTATTTTTATGAAAATTTTTCGTGGGAAATTTTTTATAAATATGTTTATGAAAAAATTTCTCATAGATTTTTTGTAGTTTTTTGTGAAAAATTTTCTACTAGCTTTTTACTCACAAATTTTCTATAAATTTTTCACTACCACAAATTTGTAGGTAAAAGGTTAGTTGGAAATTTTTCACAAAAAATCATAAAAAAATCTATAGAAAATTTTCTACAAATAAATCCATGAGAAATTTTCTACAAACAAATCCATAAAAAACTTTTTCATAAATAAATTTATAAAAAATTCCTCACAAATAAATTTATAAAAAATTTTCATAAAAATAATTTAGTAGAAAATATTCGGATAATTATTTTTTTTTCCAAAAAAAAATTTCGTAAAAAATATTTGATAAATAATAAATTTTTGTTTCTAGTGATTAAATCATGTACTTCAATATTAATAAATATGTTTCGTCGTTTTCACAGGACTTTCGAGTCTTGGTCTTCGTCGTTTTCCAAAACCATTCTTCTTCTTTTTCTTCCACGGTTTACAAGTTGCCAAAAATATGGAAATTATGATGAAGGTTTCCAATAATGGAAATTATTATCTCTTCATGAAAAAAATGTGTTAAATATATATGTAAGTTTCTTAGAAATATCTCCAATAAACTTTTTATTTTTATTTATTCTATTTTTTTTTATCAAATCAATGTTTCTTAAAATTTGGAAGAATATTAAATAAATAGTCTAAAGTAAGAGAGATAACGAAGATAAATTAGAAATTAATAAATATATTTAAACAAAGGTGGGAGATATGTGTGAATGTATAAAAAAAGAAATAAGAATTTGTTTACAAAATATACATGAAATTGAGTTAGTTTCTATAAGTGGGAACTTTTGTTGTTTCTTCTGAAACATGGAGGAGAGAGGGATTATTAGCAGTGCGTTTGTCTATTTCTTGCTGAACTCTTTTTCCTGCATTTGCGACGTGAAGATCCATCTCTGCTTCAGCTTGTTTTGCCAACCTAATCTCACGAGCTACATCCATTCTCGCTTTTGCAATCTCTTTCTCTGCCTGCAAAATCATCACCAATTCATTTTCACATTTCACTTTCCATAGATAATCTTCGTATATATAGATAATATATATATATATATATATATATTATAGGTTAAAATTAGTTGAACGTCATTTATTAATTTCTCAAAACTATGTATAAGATATTATAATCTATTAACCGCTGACTCATTTTAAATCTAATAATTAGTTGTTAAAAATGGTATAATATAAGTCTAACAAATTACCAATCAAAACTCAGTATATCAATAAGTAACCTAATTTAGATCAACAATTTTGGAGTTCTGATATTATATAAAAAGTGATTATGAATTTAATTTACTTTTAAAATTTTTTTGAGAAATGAAATTTGTACCTCATTTATATATTAGAACCTTATTTCTAATAAATTTAAGATTTTTTCAATAAAAATTTAACATATTAATAAATGATCTAATTTAGACTTATTAAAAACTTTAATATAATATAAAAAATAATTATAAACCTAATAAGAAATTATAAACTTAAATCTGGTAAAAAAAAAATTTCTTTTTTTATATATATTTTATAATTCAACCTCAAATTTAATTAACATCATACTTCGCTAATAATATATATAAGCTGTATACACATTTAAAACTAATCTTTCTAAATTTTCTATAGCTTTGTAATGATAAAAAAGTGTGATAAATTTTCTGCAATGATTGAACAATATCTAAGTTTAGATTTTTTTTCTTCTTATTCCTAATCTAACAATGTTAAGAATATAATAATTTTGAAGTACCTTTTCTTCAGCCTTTGCTTCTTGTTTGGCCTTGCGTGTGGCATTCATACTTACTATCTTCTCTTTCACAGCCTGCATTTTTTCTAATCTTTTGAGACCTTCTATTTCACAGTGTTACTTCAACGATATTACAAATTATTTCTCTATATATACATGAAAAGAAACACAGTTTTCTATATAATCATGGGTTCTCATCGTTTCCATTTTCTCTCTCTATTTTATGGTGAACAAGTATCATCTTGACACATGTTAGGGCAATTTTGTGGATTGCATTTTGTCTAAAGTTGTGGATCAGAGTACACAAACAACAACATCGTTCATATTTAGATTGTGTTTTATGTTTTAAAATATATGTTTAGTTCATAGAATAATTATATTATTATTTAATAATTTTAATGAATTAGATATTATATTTATATTTATATTTACTTATATTTTTTGAAAATTTTTAATTATTTTATTAACATCAATATCTTCAAAAATAAAATATTTTCAGAGGGAAAGTGGCGGGTGTTTATAATTATACTTTTTCCAAAATCACAGTTCCTTTGGGCGCGAAGGGTTTACCTCTTCACCCTCGTCACGTTCGAATTCGCAGCCAAGGAAGAGATCAAAGAACCAATCGCGTTTCATATTTACCAATAACACAATTTTCTCAGGTATTTTCATTTCTTCATCTCAGGTTCTTCTTTTTTTTTTTTTTTCCAACATACATACATACATACATCGTTGTAGTTCAATTTGAGGTTTGGATATTTTAAGGAATGCTGATATTAGTTAATGTCACTTATTGAGTGTTTCTGTGGTTGATAATTCCATGCTGGGCTGCCAAGTAATTTTGAAATGTTACTAACAAACGGGCACGGATTAGGGTAGTTGAAGGAAAAACACTGTAATAGTTCTAATTCGTTTGGATTTGGAAGTTGGGTACTTCAAATTTTAGCACCGAAAAAGATAAAAGAGGAATTTGTTGATGATGTGGACCAAGGAGACTGATTTTGTTGTTGTTGTGGAGAGAGTGAGAGAAGGTTTTTTCTACCCCTTTAATCTTATATATTTCATTTTTCTCATTTAAGTTTCTGGTGGTTTTCTTCTGATAAATTTCAATTGTTAAAGCCAAGATAGGCCATTAAGATTGAAATATGCTTTTAGTTTCTCAAATCTAGAGTAAGTTTCTATTTGACTCTCATTTAAAATTCATTTATTTTAGTCCCTGTAATTTAAAACATGTTTATTTAGTCCCTTTACCCTAAATACTTTAAGGATTTCACTTATATGAAAGACAATTTAACCTTCTTTGATTTTGTATTCTTATCATTGAACATCCTACTATATATTTTGTTTTACTTTCAACATATTCATTTTTACAATGTTTAAGTAGAAGGTGTTTGGAGAGAGAAATTACAAGGACTGAAAAACTCAATTTTAAATTTGAAGAACAAAAAATAATCTTAATTCAAATTTAAGAGCATGAAGACATTTAAATCATTATTTAAATTATAAAATCAATGATAATATTTATATACACTTCGAAAGCATAAAACCATAAACTGCTATGCATTAGAAGTATGCAGTGTTTCTGTAAAATTGTTAAAAGCATCTAGAAATGGAGGAACTAAGCATCTGTAAACAAGGGAAAAGATAACCTGTGTGAAATAATATTTCGTCAAAAACAGACGAATGGTGATTCTGTCTAAGGAAACTATAATTCTTTTAATTTTTATTAATCTTGTTTAAAAATTTCTCTGCATGACACGTTTTTGTTTCGTGTGATTCATGCTCATTGTTTTCGTGATAAATAGCAGGGCTCATACTATACTATAGATGTAAACTTGAGTCTATCTTTCCCTAACTTCTGCCATAATAGTGTAGTATGTGAAGAAATCTTCAATTTTTTTCCTTAACTAATGTTTTGTACTTAGTGAGAGAGAGTAATGGAATCGCCGCAGCCAGGTTCAAGAGGGGCAGAAGCCCTTAAACATATAGCTCCTGGATCATCTATTTCTGTTGCATATCACCCACTTTTTGGACCTTACGATGACCTCCTCCTTCTAGAGCTTGATGAGAAGCTTCTCCCAGATGTTTTGCATGAAAGGTATGCATTGACTGACAATAAGTTGCTTGTAACTCTGTCCCTGCCCTCAGCTTCCCCAGTTTGTATTTTTTGTTTTTTAACTTTAATATGATTTATGTTCTATTCCAGGGTGGTCTTGAGAGGACAGCCTGATGAAGATGCAGTTCTTTGCACTCAATCCAAAACATATGCCATGAAGTTTGTTGGAACTTCCAATTCTGTTCTGCTTGTACCACCAGCAAATCATTCTGAAATTTGTGAAAATTCGCAAAAGAATGATAGTAATAATGAAGAAGAGAAAGCTGTTGCACCTGTAATCAAAGTTGTATTTGGTAATATGGAGCTCGTCGAGGCAGCCCCCAGACTTGATAAACTTAAGTCCTTTCTGTCAGAAAAGCCTTACAATTTCGACGAGTGTGAGGTGGGAAATTTAGAAGACAATCAGGAATCTAGAATAGGATTATATAACTGGAATGATCTTGTAGACAATATTCAAGCTAGTGACGAGGAATTAAGGTCTGGACTGCAGGCTCTTTCCGCAGTGGAGATTAATGGATATTGGAGATTAGTTGATGGGAGTTACATGGACATGATTCTGGGAATGCTTTTGAAAAATTCGGTGTTGAATGACTGGTCACTTAATGCTTTAAATGAAGATGAAGTTGTAAGTACACTGGAATCAGATGGATTTCCTGGGGTGCTAGCAAGGCATTGTTTGCATGTATATGGCACCAAAGTAAATGAAAGCATGCCTGGCTATGTCTGGAAGTTGGACGAGAAGCGAGTATGCGTACATTTTGCAAAAGAAATCCTGAAAGGGGGTAAAAGGAAGTTAGAGAGATTCATGGATGAATGGAGGCAGAAGGTTCCAGATGGAATGCAGCCCACTTTTGATCTTGTGGAAGGAGAGGTATTAACAGAGAGAGTTGGAGTTGAGACATGGATTCGCGCCTTCAGTGTGGCATCTTTGCCTTCCACTCCAGCTGAGCGTTTCTCCATTCTTTTCAGAGAGAGGCCAAAATGGGAATGGAAAGATCTGCAGCCCTATATCAGGTGGACATCTCATAATTATTTTTACCTTCAAATTTATAATCTCTTCTTTTACATTTTGAGTTAACCTATTTTGGAATGTTTCAGAGATCTGAAGGTACCAGGTCTTTCTTCAGAAGGTTTGCTACTCAAATATACTCGAAGGACACAGCCATCACCTGATGCAGAACCAGTTTTCAGCGCAAGATAGTATGTGCTTGTGTATCTTCCACGTCCTTATTGCCTTCCCCTGCTCCTCACTTCAGATTGACCTTATCTAGTACTTTTACATAAAACTTTAGAATTATCTTCTATTTCCATGGTTTCCTGTTATTTTCATGCATATTTCACACACACACACACACACACATATATATATATATATATATATATATATATATAAATCGTTGTCAGAATCCATCTCTATCTAGACTATGTTATAATGTCAGGTTTTATGGATTTGAGTTAATGTGGGTTCTTGTCATTGTTGCAAAGTATCATATCATGGAAAAATAACTGTCTTGTTCATGGATTGAAAAGTTAGATTATATTTACGTTAGATATATTAATTAAACTGGACACTGGCACTGTAGTGCGAATAGACGAGCACATAATTTATTTGAATAGTTTAGGTGCAAGTCTTTGGTTAAGGTACATGTTTGATCTGTGAATGCAAATAATTATTTCTGACTATCCTTATTCCCTTTACTTGTCTAGTATTTATTTTGATGTACGTATCCTATTACAATAATTTGTGATGACTTGGTCTAATTTTCTGTTATCTATTATTAGGACCAGCAAAAGGAGCTTCCGCATTTGCTGTAACTGTGAGTTGAAAAAACACAACATGCTTTGTAATCAAAAGCAGAATTACAATTGGAAAGCCTTACATTATAATCATTAGTTAGAACTCTTTGTGCTCAGTTCTGCATCTCAAGATCTTAAGTTGGATCATTGAAATTTGGTGGGACAACCCAGATAGTGATGCTTATATAGGATTTTTCAGATCAAAAGACTATCAGAGTTGGAATGGGTTTAAATTTGGTAGTCACTTCTTTCTTCTACTACCTGTCGTTGTATGTCAAAGTCTTTTGGACTGACAGAAATCCCATGTGTTTGATCTTATTATGATCCTGTACGAATTAAATGTGATATTTGAGGCTTCATGATCAAATGCACTTCGAAGACTCTGCAGCTTTTTATGTTCTCATATTTTATTGAATAGAGTTAGCGATGTTAAAACAATATTTTATAATATTTTTCTTTTAATTTAAATTTAAAATAACAAAATAACACATTTTTAAGTGGACGTAATACTTAATAGTTAAGAATAAAAGCATCTTTAAGTAAGATACTAAAATCAATATAATAGTGTCATGGTTAAATTACAATACTGCATAAAAATTATTTAAAAAGAATAAAAAAAATTATCTTTCATCATCAAATTAATGTCTTGAAGTATAATTTTAAATAGTGAATATGGTAAATAATGTAATAGTTAAAATAAACAACTTTATATAAAACTGTCCAAAAAATAATAAATATAAAACAGTTTTTTAGTCCCAACATCTTATTAATAAAAGAGTAAAAATGAGAAAAATCCTATATTTTCTAAAAAAAAGGGGGAAACAATAGAGTAATGCGTGAAGAGACATAAAATATAATAAAATTATTAAATTAATAAATATTTTAAAGACAGAAAGTTAGAAATTAAAAGAAAATTTTCAAGTTAGAAATTAAATGTAATAACTTGTGAAAAATAATTTTTAAGATATTCTTTAAATTACTAATCATATATTTATATATGTATGATGAAATATAATTAAAACTTGCACAATTTGGACACACACAGTAACGATTATGTTTTCTCTTACCATATCATATCAAATCATAATTCATATTAGTTTTATTTATTTAGTTGGTTAATTTGATATGTATATATATTTATTGTAATTACCATAATTACGATAGTTTTACGAATTACTAATTACGAATAAAACTAAATCTTGAATGAATTCTTTTATTCAAATATTCTATAAATTAGTTATAATAAATCAATTTGAATGTTAAAATCACAAAGATCACATTAATCATAATTAACATAATTATCACTTGATTCTCGGGGCACTGTGAATGTGCCGCCGTAAACAATTTTATGTGTAAAAATTAAATTATCTATTGTTTCACTTGATAAAACTCTACAATTTAAATATGATTTAAGTCACAATTAATTATTTTTTTTTATTATTTAGTATGCTTAAAATATTTTATATTATTAAAGAAAGATTTAATTATTCTATATTATATTAGTAGAGAACATATTATCACCATTTTTTACAAATCTACTTTCACAGTATGCAAATATGATTTGAAGAAAAAAAAAATGCTTTTAATCGTCCTATAAATCTCAATAGAAGTAAAAGGTTCTTTTAGTTTTATCATTAAAGCATCTAATAATTACATATCACGAATTTTAACTAGATTTTTTATTAATAAATCTATGATAATCAATAATTTATTTTCTTTTATGATCTTTAACATTATCTTTAACTAATTCACCAAATTATGATATTTGATTAATTTAGTCCAATATACATTTATTATAGTAATCTTAGTTATTCCAATTGCTTAATTTTTAAGCAAGCATATAGACTTGTTAATTACTATATAAATGGTAACAATGTTTCATTGAAGGGACAAGAAAGAAAGCCCAAGCCCGAAGTATTTGCGAGGGAACGAAAGAAGCCCAAGCGGCAATATGCAACGGCGTGGTCGAGGCGGGAAAAAACACAAAGCAAAGCAATCAAAATGTGTCTTTTCGCGGGCTGAAGAAGAAACCAAAACCCTACCTTCGAATCCGTTCATCGATCAGAGTAATCGGAAAATGCCTCCCAAGAAGAAGAAACTCAATCCCCAACAACCTCCCAAGTTCGGCATCCAGCATTTCTTCGATCGCGCCTCTCAGAAACACCACCACCTTCAACCTCACACCACCACCACCACCACTGCCACCCCCACTACCACCACCGCTGCCACCCCCACTACCACCACCACCATCAACACTTCCACAACCAATTCAGCACAAGAACCCGATGAAGTGTCTCCGCAGACGCGCTTCAAATTTTCACCTGGAATGGTAACACTACTAACTAACTAACTATGGGTTTGTCTGAATTTAAGGTTTTATCTGTTGGAAACATAGAGCTCTCAAAAGTCCTTTTAATTTGTATCCAAGACCAATTCCGGTGGACCCTTTTTGAGGTTTCTTGATTTCTTGGGAAATTAACTAATTGTCTGAACACAGTTGGTGAAGCAGAGCCAGGACGACGCCGTCAACGAGGTCACCTGGAAAATATCTCCCGTGAATGAAAGGCTTCAGGCAGTTTCCAAACAGACGCCTGAAGTTATCAAAGCCTTGGCTGCCTCTTCCAAAATGAACTTGTCGCCAATTCGCAATGACGGCGGGAAGGAGGCAAATTTTCTTTCTGTTTCTTTTAGTTTGGTATTTATTGATAAGACAAATGCTAGCAACACACTTTTTGACATACCCTTTTGAACGCACCTTCATTGTTGGCAGATATTTATTGAAAATTAGAATTTTTGGTGTGTCTCAGTTATAAATTTCAACCCATAATATAGTGTATTAACAAGAGTGTGTTGCTACTTGTTAACATCCTCTTATTATGAATGTAAGTGAACGAATTAGATTGTGGTGCAGACCTGTCTGGATAAGGTTGCTTCGCCAAGTCCCAAGGTGCCGTTGAGCTTCAAAAGGATAAACCCGGCCCTTGATGTGAGTGCACAGAGTCCCTTCAGAACTCCGCCGTCTTTGTCTTATGGCCCTGACAAGGTGATTGATTTCTTTGTGTACAAAAATGGGTGCTTACATGTTCTTTTTCCTTGATCGAGTAATGCTCTTGGAATTTTGTTTTGTACAAATGGGTGCTTTGATGTACATTTTCCTTGATCAAGTAATGATCTTGGAATTTTGTTTTGTACCAAAATGGGTGCTTAAACGTTCCTTTTCATTGATTGACTAATGTTCTTGGATATTTGTTTGTTTTATCTTTCTCGTGAATAAAATGACTATAGTTTGTTTGAGTTTCTTCTTTATTGTTAGTTGCAGGTGCAGCGTGTCAAGGATATTGAACACAAGGGACAGTGCGACCAACCTTTATTAAAACAGAACAAAAAGGTTAGGTTTTGTCTAATATAACTTTTGGTGAAGCCGATATGAAAGAAACTTCTGATTGAGAAGGAGAAAAAGTTGATTTAACTTTGGTATAAAAATGAACATGAAATAAGTTTTAAATTGACTGGAACATAGATCTAAATAATGGTATCCCAAACCATCAGGCATGATTAAAACCATGCTTACAGAGGACAAACTGGAAACTGAAATGAAAGGATGGAGAAGCCAAAGTCAATTGCTTTAGCGCATTTTGATGCATTTTCATTCATAAGTTTAAACTTGTCAACCTTGTGCTGCTAAAGTTGTATAATGAGCTACTTTGTTTTTATTACTAGTCAATGAAGACTAGTTTAATAAAATTTGTTTCCTGTATTGCTATGGAAAGTATCCCTTCGAAGTCCCAACCATTGTCACATTTTGTGTTTCATAAAGGATCTTGTGACGTATTTCTTGTCATTCTATGAAAGGTTTAAACTTCAGCACTTCGGAAGCCACTTGTTAATATGAATATTTATTTGTGTAGGCATTGCTTGAACTCTTAGATCAAGTTGAAGATGCCATTGCCGTTGATGATGCTCCAGTTTGTAATAACAACACTTATTCCTTTAAAGTACCTCAAAATCAAATTGCTAATGAGCTCCCTGTCAAAGTCAAACCTGCAGTAGGAAGGACCAAATCTCATTTACCTAAAGAGGTTGTTGATGTCTTCTCCAATTCTAGTTATTTGGTTTTGGAGGTATGATTTTGGAACTAAGTTCTGTTTCAATGGTTTTTGGGTTCACAAAAAACGAATACTCATAGGCTTATTACTATTTACTTTCTAATTTAGGTGTCTGAACTTAGGTCTGCTGATTCATTTGCTGCTCAATGCTCATACAAGGTGTTGTAAGGCTCATTGCTGCAATTTCTTACTGCTTCTAAGAATCTAATTATATAATACTAGTTGATCTGCTTTCCAGGTGCTACGTTTGCTAAATGAACAAACTGGGGAAGAGCGGGCTGTAAACTTACAGAATGAGTGGTAAGCTGGTCAGCTCTAGTGTACTCGGGCTCAGATCCGTTTACCAATCTGGCCTTTCAATCCTATATTCTTTACAGTCGTAAAACATTTTACGTTATTGTTGTAATAGAATAGTAGTTGGCTCCGTTATTGTAGTCATTGTTCTCTGTTTCGTTTATTATTTATAGTTTATTCTACTTAGTGCATGTTTGACATGGATTATTTTTGGAAAAATAATCACTTTTTTGTCTAAATTTTTCTCACGAATCTGACACAATTAAGCGATTATTCGTTCAAAATACGTTGAACCAAACATGCATTTATACTTACGTTTCATTCATTCTCCTTTTGTTATGAAGTAGTATCCATTGTAAAGAGGAGGATCAGCCAACTTTCCCTAAAGTAGCTCTCAGTCTCTGACCAATGGCCAATGGGGATTTCATTTCTCTGTTTTTCACAGCAGCATGTTTCTCTCTGTTTTCTTGTGCTTCGTTCCATCCCACATTCCAGTCTTCTTTTGTTATAGAATTTCTCTAAATTTTCATTTTTAATCTGTGCATAAGTTAACTTAGGTTATGGAGAATTTTAATTTTTTATTCTTTTTTTATTTTTTCCTCTTCTAGTAATGTATGTTTATGAAGAAGTTTGGCCAAACAGGTCCATAATAATTGTAGTTATTGTATATGGCTGTTTTACCGTAGTGTACAAATAATTTTTATACTAGTACGAATACAATAGAATTGAGGCGAATAGACACTTGTTTGAGTCCATTTCACAGTAATAAGGATTTCTCTATTCGTCCTTTGTTGCTGTTTTTACTGTTTGTTTGTTCAGTTGTTATAACTTATAATCATTCTTGTACTAGAATATTCAAATGTTTGAGTTCTCTGTTTTTTACTGTCCTTGATCTCTATTATTCTCTTTCTAATTAACTTAGTTCTAGCATTTCTAATTCCTCTTGTAAATCATCCCAGGTCTTGTAGCGTAATTGCACCTGGAGATACTGTGCACGTAATCGGTCAATTCGATGAAGGGGGGAATTGTGATATTGATCATGATAAAAACTTTTTGGTTGTACACCCAGATATTCTAGTCTCTGGAACACGGGTAGTTATCTTTTTACTCTCTCATTTCCATTTGTGAATTCAGCCTTCAACCTTAAATTACTATGGGAAATATGATATAGGTGATATGTAAATTTTATTGGTCCTTTAATATACTCATTTTATTGTTTTGATCCCTAATTTCTTTTCAGTCTTATAATATAAAATTTTACTATTTTTTTCCTGCCATAAGTGTTTTGCGGTTAAATGATGACGCAGCATTCAGGACACGTGGCATCACATGTTATAGTGATGTAACATTAATGGTAGGATCGAAACAGTAAAATTTGATATTACAGGAGAGAAAAGTCTATTTTTTTTAATAAGGATCAAAACTATAAAATGGGTATATTATAGGGATCATTTACATATTAAATAGAAAATTATTTTTATAAATTAATATTTATTATGTTTATGATTGCTTTTAAATGTTATCATTTATCAACAAAAATATTTTTGAAAAATAAATAATTTATAACTTTTTTTAATTTATACCTAATTTCACATTAAGAATATTTGTGTTAGTTAAATTCAGTTATTGCTATTGGTTTTATAAAATAATGAATTACAATTTCTAAATTACCGTAAGTCATAATTATTGTGAAAGATGCTAGGTTTAAACTTAAAAGTATTTTTGAAATAATAACGTCAATTAAGACTGAGTTAGTTGAAATTTGCTTATAAACATGATGGTTTTTTGTCTATATTTGTTTATGAAGATGTGGTTTAATATTTGATGATGAGTAGTAGTTGTTTTTCACGTAAGTACAATTTTTAAGAATAATTGAAAAATAAGGATTAAAACAATGTCTTTTTTTCAAAGGCTTAAACATATTAATGACCCTTATAATATTTTAATTATTATTTTTTTCCTATAATTTTTGTCATTTTCATCCTGTCATTTAAATTATGACGTGATTGACAAAATGTTCCATCGTATGTCTTTATGATGTGATATCTTGTCTGCCACGTGTCTGTATGTGGTTATTGATCGAGAATATTAATTAGAGACTAAATAGTAATATTTTATTTTATATAATAAGGACAAAAAGTCGGTAAATTTTTGAGAGACGAAAATAATAAAATGGGTACATTATCACGAGAATATTAAAGCCAATTTATTTATGAAACAGTGATTTATTCAATCTAGTTATCCAATATTACTATAGTCTTATAAAATTCGCTGAATTTATTTCCTAGTTCAACTTAAGAAATTTGATCCTCTTTCAACATTCACGACTCTGAAATGTAAGGAACTAGACTCTTTTCAGGTAATTGGCCTTATATGCAGTTCAATGTATTCTATGATCTATATTTATGTGTGCTTTTGTGTATGTTTATTTCTAACACGAGAGTTTGTTCCAGGTTGCTTCCAGTTTTAGTTGCCCAAGGAGAACTGTCTTAGACGAGAGGCTGAAAAACAATGATTACTCAACTGCGGCATTGGCTGGAACCATGCTGCACCAAATTTTTCAGGTCTCTAAAATTCACTCCGTATCCCGTAAGACAGTATATAATGCATATATTCTCTCATTCTGATGAATCAGACTGTAAATTTTTTTTTTTTAAATTTTATTCTTTAAAATTTATCTTGCGGCGTTTGGTATGTTGGTGCAGGCTGGGCTTACAACAGATCATCCTACAGTAAATTTCATGGAAGATTATGCAGAAGTGGTATTACAGAAAAACATTGAAAGTTTGTATGCATGTGGAGGTGTGGTATTGTGTCTTTATATGTATTACATTTAAATTTATATGTACACACATCTCATTTAACTTTGGAACTTAATCAGCAGAAAATTTTCTCCAATGACTTATCGAATTGAGTGTTGACTGTGGATAATTTTTTTTTGCATTTGTACGTTGCAGTAAATGAAGATGATGTTCGCAAAACCATGAGAGATGCTATTCCTAGAATATTAAGTTGGATCATGCAGTTTAAAAATATGGAGGTACATAAAAGTGATTTATTCTTTTTTCTGAAAAATTATTTATCGTTATCTTTTGTCATAGAAGTGATTTCTTTGCTGTTGTCAAATGTAACTGATTCAACAAGGCCATATGTCTCTTTGTAGCTTTGTAGCAATCTCAATAGGTATAGCATTTAGAGATATAATTTAAATCATATCCTAGATATCATACTAATTAGATTTGTGGTCTTCGTCTGAAATAATACTCTATTGTTAGAAAGAAAGAGGGCAGAAGGGAAGTTTAGGTTGTTTTGACACTAGCTTCGGTAGGATTTAATCCCTATCTAACAAAAAGGGAAATACTATTTTTTGAAGAAAGGTGCATGGTCTTGGGCCATACCCCTACAAATACATAAGGAATCAGAGATATTAGAAAGTATTAAACCTCTCACCAATTGCTCTAGTTCTTATATTCTTTCCTATAGCCAAGTTTTTCCACCTAATCTTTAAGATCATTCAAAGTTTGGGATTTTGAGGAAGAAATTGATATGTGCCAATATGCACAGAACTAGCCATACCCTTCAATATATGGGCCGAACCAGAGCATTTTAAGGAGTTGGTTGTGGTTTTCAATATGGCTATAGCAAAGCACGTACATCATCTGCAGACAGATTATAAATCTCCCCTTCCACATGTCTTCCAAACCAGGCAATACACAACAATGTTGTTAAATAGCTGCTAGAGCTATTGTGTTCCGGATTTCCTCAGTTTTCAATTGTGATCTGTCCAATATTGCAGCCTCTATGGGAGTCATTGTGTTATGGCTGCAACATATGTTTTACATCTTTGGCAAGTGTCCAACTAACTGAATTTTTGAGTTGATATTAAGTCCCACGTTAACTAGATATAAAGTTAAAAGTGTATAAAAGTGGGGGTAACCCCTTACATCACAAGTTGGTTCTGTGAGGTTGAATTTGGTTCAAACATAATTGTAGTTCATCCTATGTGATTTTTGCTATTTGGCTGCGGAATCATCAATTGATTACTTTTTTGATACACAACATAAATAGTGGGACATTTCAAGTGTTCCATCTTAAAACATTCGTATTACAGAGTTGCCTATCAGATTTATAAATTGTACACATTAGTTGAAGCAGACAATGTGAGACTTTTAAAAATATTTAATCATTGAATATTGTGATTAATGATTTAGTGTTTTGACAGGGAAGAAAAGACCCGACTGTCAAATTTGGATTTGATAATGGGCCAAAGAATGTTGGCATATCTGAGGCAAGCTTCAATCTATTCTCTTTTGTTTTTCTAACTGATTTTTTACATACTATTACGTGGACATAGATATGCATCTCTGGTAGAGGATGCACATTTGTAATAGCTAACCAAGTTTTAGGGGAGCACTTTAGCTTACAATGTTTAATTTGCTTATTTGTCCACAAATATGCATCTATCTCTTCAATTTGGTTATTTTTGCGCCCTTCTCTCTCTCTCTCTCTCTTAAACTTTTTTCTTATCTATTGTCTATGTTTGTATTTTATTTGGGCAGCCTTTTCTAATTTAGAATGTGAATGTTGAAATGTGTTGCACATGTGTCATCCAAGATGTGCTATTTGAATAGTATATATTCGTGATTAATGTTGTAGGTGATTGATATTGAAGAGATGGTGTGGGCTCCAAAATATGGTTTGAAAGGGATGATTGATGCTTCTGTTCGAGTGAAAATTCAATCACAAAAAGATGAACAGGAGGAAAAGATCATGCCGGTAGAGTTCAAAACGGGAAAAACACCAAATAGCCAGGCAAGTTCTGGTCCTCATTTAAATTCAACCAATAAAAAATGATTCAGATAGATACTCCAATGAACACATTTAAAGCACTAGAAATATTTTATTAATACCTAATAATCGTGGTATTTTTCACTTACAACTTTTTTATGTCCGCAGTCATCAGTTGAACACAGTGCCCAAGTAATTTTATACACCCTCTTGATGTCTGAAAGGTGCAAAGCAAACTATTAATTTCTAACAGTATGTTGAAGAAGTTTTCTGAAATTTTAATCATTTTGTCCTGATTACGTTAATAGGTATAAGAGGACTGTTGATTCTGGTCTTCTATATTATCTCCAATCTGATCAGACACAAGTACGATTTGTTGCTTTAAGAAATCAGTTTTTTTTTTTTTTTTTTTTCTGTTAAGAGAAGGTTACATTGTTTTATTTTTTATGTACGAAGGGCATTGTCGTTCAAAGATCTGACTTAACTGGGCTAATAATGCGACGAAATGAACTAGCAAGTGATATTCTTAAAGCATTGACTTCACAACAACTGCCTCCAATGTTACAGGTACGGACTTTTTCATAATTTATATAAAGTATTATTGACAACTTCATTGGATTGCTATTACTAGCCTTCATTTTCTGATCGTAGAGTCCTAGCATTTGCAGAGGTTGCCGCCATCTTAATGTTTGTAGCATTTATCATAAGGTACTTCTTCTTTACCTTGGGAAGTGTAGAAACTTTGCGAGCAGTTATAACTTATAACCGCTTGTGACATAGGCCCTGATTACTTCTTTATCTAAGAAACCTTAAAATTACTATTAGTTTAACCAATTTAACCACCACACTATTGTTAATTGCTGCATTATTTTTCTTCCAAATCATTATTATTGAAAATAATGTTTGTGTAATCTAGTGTCATGTCCATTGGTATCACAGATTTGTTTGTGCACAATGTTATATAATATAATATGTACAATAGTACTAAAGATATTAAAATAATCTCAAACAATACTTTTGTAAGAATCTATTCTGGGTAACATGTCGATTTCTTGTGGCACTTTATTATAAAATGCTCTAGGCAAATGGAGGAAGCACAGAGAGCAGTGGGTTGGGAGAAATTTTTGATTCTCTTACTAATCACATCACATCTTCGCATTCTAAGTTTCTCCACCATTGGGATCGCTTGATTGACTTAGAAGCTAAAGAGACTGAGGTCAAGTTTCGAAATCTGTGTTTTAGTCTGTCCCTTGAAATTAATCAATTTACAAGTTTAAAAATTCTTCCTTTTTTACTTTTCTCCTTTACTGTTTCAGCTTTCAAAGAAAGAGGTGTGGCAATCACATAGTTCAAAGAGTTCAAACAGTAGTGGCCTTTCTTCTATTGTTCTTGATGGCTCACAAGGAATACCTGTTAAGAAATCTCTCAAAGATAATCAATTCACTTATCGTTTCATACATCAAGATTTTTCTTCTAACCCCTCTGAAGTTTCTGATGCGTCTTCTAGTGCCTCATTCAAAAATGATTTAGATTTCACACTTCGAAGTGGAGATCATGTGGTATGAATACTTTCCCTTTTACTCTTTTTGAAATAAGTGAATTTAGTTATGATATCTACATGTTTAACTCAATCAAGGTAATGTTTGGAATGTGATTTGGAAAGGACAATTAATAGATGTGTTGTAGTGAAGAAAGCACACAATGGACTCCTAACTCCTAAGTCTGTTTAGGAAATAATAAGAAAAGAAAGGGCCTATCCAAAATAAGTTGGTAATCGTTTATAGATATTCAATATATAATTAGAACCCAAAAGTCAATAAATATAATATAATTTTGAATTGTAACAAGAAGGCATGTCTACAGAAATATATGGAAAAGAGATCTGAAATGGAGCATTTAAGCATGTTGCTATTGGCAGCAAGGTAGATATTGGGTTTAAGGATAGTGTACTAAGCACTGTACTAAGCATAATTCCTAATCTACTATTTAACTGCAAATGTAGTCTCAAGCTTCCTTCTTAGTCCTTTGTTACTATTTTTTATTAAATATTGTTCAATTTCCACATGCTTTGATTTTATCATAAAGAACTGGGTTCTTGGCAATTCTTATAGCAACTTTATATCATACAGATCTCTTAGTTGTGGTTTCCTGTTTATTCACTCTTATTTTGATAAAGATTAGAAATTGGCTTTGCATTCTAGACAATCTACTGGAGATTTTATTTGACTTAACCCTTAAGCCAGTCATGCAAGCAGTACTATTAAAGAGAGATTATTGTTTTGCTGCCCATAAAATGGATATTTTAATTGTAAAAGGGTTGTGTTATGCATCTTATACTTTTTTTTTTGTTTACTTTTTAGATACTGGGTAATCAATCTAGCCATCAAATTATTGCTAAAGGGGTGATATCTGATATTAGTTCGATCCATGTATCTGTGAGTATTATATTAATTGTTTCTTTTCTGTTTCATTCTGAATTTTACCCTTTTATAAGTTAGCATTTTTTCTTTTATCACCATACATATGTATAGCCTTACTATCAAATCCTTGGTTGGACAGCTATGTCTAGCTGAGTAATTAATTTCAAATTATTTACTTTGTAAAATTTCTCTAGGTTTCCTTTTCTAAGCGTTTACGAATTCCCGGGAGTACTTCCACTGCACATGATCTCATTCAACAGGTTTGGAGGATTGACAAGGATGAAGCTGTGACTTCCTTTACAGTTATGAGGTGCTTCTCTGAGTGCCGCTTCATTCAATTTAATTTGCAAAGTGTCAGCTGTTATTGAAAGTTATTTGAATATATGATTATATATGCATTTTTTGTAGGTTTAATCTTGTACAACTTTTTCTGAAAAATGATCGAAGTGCTCATTTGCGGCGGATGATTGTTGATCTTGAGGTGAATTACTTGCTACATTGCTGTTTGAATTACGTACTATATTACTGTATGACTAACTTCTTGCCCCTTTTCTCTGTTTTGATGTTTTCTGCCTGTAGGCTCCTAGATTTGACAGTGGATCTATAGTTGTTAGCCAGGATCCTGCGATATCCTATGTATGGTCAGAGAAGAGTTTGAATTACGACCAACGTAGAGCAATTCTCAAGGTATGTATGAAGCTATAATTTTTTGACTTTATTTTTTAAGTTTAACGTGCAAGTTGCTTTAGTTTGTAACTAAATTGATTTTTCTTTGTGACTCTGCTTTGTTATTGATTTTCAGATACTTACAGCAAAAGATTATGCACTTATATTAGGGATGCCTGGAACAGGGAAAACGTCCACATTAGTCCATGCTGTGAAAGCCTTGTTGATTAGAGGGACATCCATTTTGCTAACCGCCTATACAAATTCAGCTGTTGATAATTTACTCATCAAATTAAAAGCACAGGTATCCATATCAGCATATTATAATGTCTTCGTGTATTATATCAAGATATGATTGATTGAGAAAATATAAAAATAGAGTAAAATGAAACCACTAGAGGTTTTGGCAGTTTGACTTTAGGTCAGAATTCACTCAACCTCTAGGAGTGGTTAAAACTTAAAATGAACCAAACATGTGAACTTAATGCAGCCATGAGTCAACAACTTATTTTTTTATCTCATTGAGTAACTTTACTCTGCACTCTATGAAGCGCAGCAAACATGGCTAAGAGTAAAGCACAATAACATAAGCACCATAATAGCTTCCACAAAGCATACTCCTTTTATTTTTGAAGTTCAATTTATCAATCTTGGATGGTGGTGTATGGAGGCAAAAACTCTGCCATATGATATTATGGATGGCATTTGAAGAAGCATAGTGGATGAATTAAAAAACGTGTGTATGTACACGAAAGAATCTGCTAAATATATAAATAATACGACTAATAATATATAAAGATAAGAAAATTAGAAATACAATCTACGAAATAAAATTCATTAAGTCTTATAAACAAGCATAACTTCTCGTAAGAACACTTAAAATAAAGATAAAAGCTACAGAGCTAAAAATATACAAAGTATAAGTTAGTATCTATCCTTCTTAATGCTCCTTCTTGTCAGATAAAGAGACACATCCTTTAGCTGCTCTTTAATCCTCAATCAGTATTTTTGCAATTTTTTCCACCGATTGAGTTATTGCAATTCTTCTTCAACTTTAACCTCTTTTTCTTTTTCTAGTTGAAGCACTTCCTGAACACTTTTTAGAAACTTTTGGAGTTGATATACACTACGCCATTTGCGGATTGCTTTATTTTGTTTTGCCTAGGAAGGGGAAGGTTATTCTGGTGGACTGCAGATTGACTACTAAGAAGCAAAGGGAGTCAGAACCATCTTATACAGATTCAGGTTGTTTTAGAGGAGTTTCAGGAGGTTTTCCAAGAACCCCAAGGTCTGCCAGTTTGGTCCCCTTTAAATTTGAAATCCCCTTCTGCCACTTTTTGGTAAACCTAGGTAATACCATTTAGAAAGTAATATAGAAACTTTCATATATTATTCAGCAGTGAAATACTTCTTTAACTGAAGATTACATTAAAATGAATCAAGGAATGATTGGATATTAAAAGGGAACAAACAAAAAAATAACGATGGAGTTCTTATTTTAAAAATAAAACAAATCAAATCACTGATTCCTCTAATATGGAGATTTGCAATATCTCTTAATTCCCACACTTAAAATTCATCTACTGAGTCTCTATGTCTACACCCGTGGCTTGTGATACGTCCCTTCCTTCACCTAAGACTTCTGTTGTGTTTTTATCTTACATCTTCCTGTGTGTCTTCCACCTGTTCTCATGTTCTATTCCTTTTTCACCTGGTATTGATTCAAAACTTCTGTTTTTTCATCATTATTCATTCTTTACCGTATCAAATCCCAGCATGACAGCTTGGAGTAAATTTATTTGATTGATGTCTTGCATGGTGTACTAATCTTTACTAAAGCATGTCTCTCTTGTATTTAAATGAGTACGATACATTATTTCTTTAGATGCTTCAATTTCTACGTTTTAGATTTCATACATTGCATTATAATGTAAATGGATGTAGGGGATTGATTTTGTACGAATTGGAAGACATGAAGTAGTGAATGAGGAGGTTAGAGAACACTGCCTCTCAGGTTTGCCAATATATTGCTTATACGCTCCCTTATTAGCTTATAATAAGATTTGTAATAAATCTTTTGACAGTAGTTTCTATTTCAGCAATGAGTGTACAAGGTGTTGAAGATATCAAAAGAAGGTTGGAAAAAGTCAAAGTTGTTGCAGTTACTTGTCTTGGTATTTTTAGTCCCTTGCTTGCCAACACAAGGTTTGATGTATGCATTATGGATGAAGCAGGACAGACAACTTTACCAGTATGCTTATTCCTTTCGTATATTTTACAGTAATTTTTCCATAAGTTAAAATAATTTGTATTATCCTCTAGGATTGGTTTCCTTATTTCCTCATTCTTTACTTCGATTACTGTATTTCCTTATCTTACCAAGGCATGTCTCTCTAATTAGTTTGAATTCTATCAATTCATGTCTCATTCTTTTCTATCTTTTTTCCTCCCGATATATACTTAAAACTCCACAATTAATAGAAACAAAGCATGACATAGGAAACGTTGAGAAAAAGGTATCGATTGTTCATATGTATGTAATTATGGTTCATGCTTTCAAAAAAATTATGTTGTAATTGCCTTTGCAGGTGTCCTTGGGCCCTCTAACATTTGCTTCGAGGTTTGTACTTGTTGGGGATCATTATCAACTGCCACCACTTGTCCAGGTATGTGACTAAACTATTTGTTCTTTCTTTGTACAAACTCGATACTTTAATCTTATTTGAAATTTTTTATCTGGTAATTCCTAGAGTACAGAAGCCCGAGAGAATGGGATGGGGATAAGTTTGTTCTGTAGGCTCTCAGAAGCACATCCACAGGCTATTTTAGCTTTACAGAGTCAGGTATGTTATGTATGGCTGCAAGATATAAGATTCAAACTTCGTTGTTGTTGGTTTTGCTCCACTGTTTATCGGCTTCACTTACATGGCATATGCAGTATCGTATGTGTCAGGATATTATGGACCTTTCAAATGCCTTGATATATGGGGACAGATTGAGGTGTGGTTCAGTTGAGGTAGCTAATGCAAAACTTGAGTTTTCAGGCTTAAACTGTGACTTGCCTTGGCTAGAAGATGTAAGTTTTTTATTTATTTATTTTTTTATCTGGATTTTTATGATCTTATAGATGGAGGATTTTTTCTTTTGTTGCTTAATTCTATCTATTCATAAGAGCTTGATCTCACTTGAATATTATCATAATAGATAGTCACTTTAGGAAAAAAATATTTGAGCGGGTGAACTGCACAATCTTTAAGGAAAAAAATTGTCAGTGTCATAGTTAACAATGTTTATGCTTCGATAAGATAAAATATCTTTTAAGCTGAATTGAATCTTATCTCTTTTTGTATAAATTTGTGCAGGTTTTGAATCCTCGAAGACCTGTCATATTTATTGATACTGGTTTGTAAATATTATTTTCCTTTACATCCTTTATCCTATAGTTCATTGTAAATGAGATTATTGCTTATATTCATTTTTCCATCGTAGACAAGTTGCCCGCTTTAGAGGCAAGAGATCAGAAGATTGTAAATAACCCTATTGAGGCTCAAATAATTGCTGAGGTAGGGTCATTTTCAAAGATGATACATTAGTTTTTTGACAAGCAAGTTGATACATTTTTCATTTGAAGCTGCCGAAGCCTTAGTACGCTAGACTGTTGGACCATGGGAATTGATTGTACTGTGACATTTAATTTCTTCCAGAATTATCCTTCCTTACTACCAAGAACAAAAATAGTTAACCTTTATTTTATATTGCAGTAACTCATGTTTAAGTATGTTAACCAAACTAATAATGATTTGACTCAGTGATTATGCTAGACACAACAAGGACAAAATCATTTTATACAATCTTAATCTTATAATAGTGGATAAAATAGCTCAATTGTCCCTTTTTTTAACTATCTGAGTTATACGCTTTTTTATATTTGGTTAAATTTTCTTATTGCTTTCTCAGTGCTTGGTTAAAATACACTTGGAGTTGACCAATGTTTTTTTTTCCTCCTATTTTGGTTAATTGGAATCATCAATACACTTGAATGTTTTGGGACGTAAACCTTCCTTGGTAAATATGTTAGTGATCATCTGTTAATGGAAGTAGGTTGACATGAAAACCATAAAGTTGAACAACTTTATGGGTTGGCTGCCTTGGTCCTTCTTCCTAAGCTTAGAGATTCGTATCATTTGTCTGTGTCTTGTCCTTAAATTAGTTTTTTCATTCATTTATATTGCAGGTTGCAAAGGAATTAGTAAAAAATGGAATCGGAAAAGAACACATTGGCATTATTACTCCATATAATTCACAGGCAAACGTCATCCGGAATGCTGCTTGCATGACTTCCTTGGAGATACATACCATTGACAAATACCAGGTTAGACTCGAGCAAGCATCAAAGTATTATTTTGTTCTCGTTGCCCATAAAGATCCCCATTCCTAATTATAAACTGGTCATTTGTTTTTGTCCAGGGTAGAGATAAGGACTGTATATTATTATCTTTTGTAAGGTCTACCGAAAACCCAACAAGCTGTGCTGCTTCTCTGCTTGGAGACTGGCACAGGATAAATGTGGCTCTTACTCGTGCTAAGGTAGTTGTTCTCCTATGCTCAACATTTTCTAGTTTCTTACTTTTCGCTCAAACAATTTTCACTATGCTTCATCATAAATAAGCTCCACTAATTTTATGCCTATTATTGAATAAATGCATACATAAAATGATTGAAAAATGAAATTTTCTGTTTTTTTTAATATATAATTTTACCTCCTCTTGTCATAAAAACTTTTGTAAATCAATTTTCATGCCTTCTTGGACAAACTTCTCTGTCTAAGAGTAATCCATTTATTACAGCAAAACCTGTTTACCACTTTAAAAAATGTATTTTAATTACATATTGTAGACATAATCGGGAAAATATAGTGAAAGCTTTCTTGCAATTTCATAAGGAGTTTTAACAATTATTTTTCTCTAAAAGTTGTCTCAGCGATCTAGTATTTCTTGTACACATGAATATATTTTGCATAGATGTTTTACTTTTGTCTCATAGTTTTTGCCTTGGTTTTTTATTACAGAAAAAGTTGATCATGGTAGGGTCGCAGAGAACGCTGTCAAAGGTTCCTCTACTGAAACTTCTTATTAAGAAGGTTGAGGAGCAATCTGGAATTTTAAGTCTGTCTAAAAAGGATATCTATAGAAAAGGTGAGCTCAGGAGATGTTCCCAACTCAGATGATGAATGGTAATTCTTTTTTACCCCCATATTTTGATAGGTTATTGCATCTATGTGTGATTTAAAAATGTAAATTATAGTGTACAAAGGAATTTTCAATTTGCTTGTTAATTTTTGCTTTTCCAAAATTAATATTTTATTGGTTACTAAGCGAATAATGTAATTAAAAGTATTAAAATTTGCAAAAGTAAACATGAAATAGTATAGCAGTTTTAATATATTTTATTCTAGTTTTCAAATGTCTTTTAGCTTGAGTTTGTTTTTTTTTTTTCACATTGCGCATACCATACAAAAAGTCAAAATATTATTAAAATTTGATGCAAGAAATGTGAAAAAGATTATGTAATAAATTTTTTTATTATAATAATAAATAATCAAATTAATAAATTATTTTATTTTATTTTTTCTAACAATTTCATTTTTTTTCTACCTAAAATACTGGCCTTGATGCCACTCCAATTATATGGAGCCACCAACTTGTGATAAGTGGTGTCAGAAACGGTTGTTTGGTGTTGATCCAACCCTTTTTAAATAGATTCTTATTATTTTGATTTACATAAAAAATTAAAATTAAATTTATAAGAAAATTTTAACCTTTTTTTAGAAGCTAATTCTCTAATCTAATGCTGATATTTAATTGTTTACTGTAAATAATCTATTCAATTCCAAACTTTTTCAATAAATATTATTTATAAATTAGTATGATACATTTAAATAAGAAATTATCTTATTTTTGAAACAAAAAATTACCCCATTCTGTAAAAATATTTGAACTTAAAAAAATAATTATAAGATGAAAATGAAATCCTAACAGATGTTAACCTAATAAATACAGTTTTTAATACTTTTAAGAACAACGACTTTAATGAAATCGTAAGTGCAATGATGACTTTATCATTGTTTTAAAAAAAAAGTCGTGAAAAAAAGACTGTTTTAATTTACTATTTAATCATTGTTTATAATACAATAAATTTTTTACTTTCAAAATTTCTCATCAAATTAACCCAAACTAATGTAACATTTTTTACAAGTAGGTGCTTTGGGAATTTTTATTAAGTTTCCAAACTAAAAATATGTAAGTTATGGAGAAAGGTTTAGGAGAAAAAGGCAAAGTATTGCCATTATTAAAGAAAAAAAGGAAAAGAGAAAATAAAGCAATGGAAAGATAAGAAAGATAAAGATGGGATTTGGAAAAAAAAGAATAAGAAGAAGGAAAGATAAAGAGAAAAAGATAAGCATCACTCACAATGTGATTCTTGGTTTTCCATAAAACATTTTTTTTTTTGCATTGTTTGAAATCAACTTTGGAGGAAGAACAGTTTTCTTCTCTACAATCAATTCGAAATCTGCTGCCAGATTATTCATACCATTACTGACTCTGTCATTCACATTGTCATCACTGGATGGATAAGAAATTTTATAAATAATTTATAATTCTTATCACAATTCTTTTTTTTTCCATATTTTTTATTTTCTTACTAAATTTATCACAAACAATTCATTTATCCTAATTTATGTGTTACAATCAATAAGTCTTCTCTTAACTTTCTGCTTTTGATTCAACACATAGACCAAGAAATATATATACTATAACATGATAAAATAAATGTTTATAAAGATTTGACAGAGACATATAAGACAAGTTCAGGTCAAGTATATTAAAATTGTTGAGAAAATATGAGTGGACCTTCAGCATCACCATACCAAACATGTCTTCGAGATTACTCAAAGCTACATGAATTTCCCCCCCAACAATCATGGCCACCATATTTATATATACATTAAAAGTTTATTACTTCTATGTATATAATTATATTATTGATAGAATATAAAAAAAAAAACTGGTTAATTTGATCATTTTTTTATTCACAAAACTCATACAAAACTACTTATTAGTTTTATTAGTGTGGTGGATACAATATTATTGCACTACAAAGATGTGATTAAGAAAGAAAATCTTACTAAAATTAACTTTACAACGTAGTAAAAAAAATATTCTTAAGTTTCATCACAAACATTTTAATACAAAATGGTTGAAACATTGAACATCCTTAAGTATTTTTTTTAAGAAAAAAAATTATCATTTTATTACAAACTTAAGATTTTCAAATCTTTTTATAATTCATATGACAGAGTGGAGTGCATAGAATTACGATCTTCCCCGCCGACAAAGACAAAAAGAGATGAATTGATAAATAATATTTCGATCTAGCCATGCGATAAGGTTATGAATAAATTATAAAATATTAAATATAACATTTATGCAATTATTAAGTTATCACATGGAAAAAAATATTAGTTAATTTTACGACTTCTTGATATGTTTAATTATCTTACAACCACCTAAAAGTGATTTTTTAATTAATTAAATAATACTACTAAAACAATTCCACCTATTTCTTTATATATTTTTGAAAAAAATGTTAGTATTATTTGTTTATACGAGATGTTGATAAATAACACCACCTAAAACTATTGACAAACTAGAGATGTTATTACAATGCATAAACAGAGATGTTTATACGACATGTATGATTTAACAAATATCTTTTTAAAAAATTTGTAAAACAAAAGAAAATTAAGTTGATTTATTTATAAATTATTTTTTAAAAAAGTTATATATAAACTAATTATAACTATAAAAAAAAAATTGTAACTTTACTTTTTAATTTTCATGTTTGTTGAATATAATTTGATTATGTATATTAATGAAAGATTGTAATATTAGATAGCATGTGTATTAATGAAAGATTGGTTGTGGTGATGTTAAAGGAAAAGATGAAACTGGAATGAAAAAGTAGGTGAAGATAAGATGAGGAAGCCATTTCTCATCACCTACCCTTGCTTTACTTCTCAGGTACGCCCCATTGTTTACTTTACTCTCAATTTCACATCTCGTGATTGTGATTGTGATTCCTTCGCTAGTAAGATCCAAAATGTGTGAAGAAGTGATAATCATTCATTCATTCTTTCTTTCTTTCTTTCTTAGATGATTAACTTCATTCACACAGTAACAGTAATGGCTTCTGCAAGTAATTCCAATCCAAATCCATATCCATGGACCCCAAAGGATTGTTCTGAAGGAATCTGCAGCATCTATTGTCCCCAGTGGTGTTACATAGTGTACTCTCCTCCCCCTCCTTCACTCTTCCTTGGTGGTGATGGTGATGATGACCCTTCAGGCTTTGAGTTCTCTCCTCTCATAGTTGCTGTTATTGGAATATTAGCCAGCACTTTCATCTTGGTCACTTACTACACCATCATCTCAAGGTTCTGCAGGCGCAGCAGCATGCACACCAATGATCCAGCAGAAGATGGGAGCAGTGAATTGGCTCAGGTTTCTTCTTCTTCCAATTCTGGTTTGGATGAGGCTCTCATCAAGTCCATCACAGTTTGCAAGTATACCAAAGGTGGAGGGGTGGTAGAGGGTCATGATTGTTCAGTTTGTTTGAGTGAGTTTGAAGAGAATGAGAGCTTGAGATTGTTGCCAAAATGCAACCATGCTTTTCATCTCCCTTGCATTGATACTTGGCTCAAATCTCATGCCACTTGCCCCTTGTGCCGTTCCACCATCACCATTGTTTGCCCAAATCCAGCCATGGAACCTCCACCAAGAGTCATTGTTAATGCCTTGGAATACCAGCAAAGAACTAGTCATGTTGTTGTTGTGGTTGTTCAGAGCTCTGAGCAACAGGAGAAGGTGGAAAGTTTTGAATCTCACACTTTGAATGAGAGAGAAGGTTGAAGGGTATCACACATAGGAGAACTGCTCCAAGGAGTACATATAGATCTATGTTCACAAGGCGTATATATACAGACAGAGAGAGAAGAGAAAAAGGGAATGAATTCTGTTCTTCCAAATTGATGGTATGTTCCAATTGTCCTCTGAAACATCTGTAACATATATAATAGAAATTCTTGAACATCAAGATCATTAATAATGTGAATTTCACAGAAATTTAAACACTTGCAAAAGTTGGTTTAGCCACTTTGTAAGAAGAGGGACTCTACAAGCTTCAAGTTTATTATAAATGTCCTTACATCTTGTCATATTGTGAATATTGGTAGATAATTTTTGGCAAGCCTGATTCATCTCCCTTTGGAAAAGCAAAATTTTTTCTAGACATGGTTAGTTTTATTTTCTGGCTAAGCAAATTGTTAGCTATTTTCTAGACATGGTTAGTTTCCATGACTGCTCTTGAAAGTCCACATGTTGAACCGAAGACTTCCATTCCAGTTGTATTATTTCTTGTGCAGTATTAATTTATTTTAATTTCTGAAACTAGTTTTTAGAATCAAAACTAGATTTGTACTTTATTAAAACCTTTTGTGTTCTGTAAGAGAAACTGTTGTATAATTGGATTTTGTAATAAAAAAAGTTAAACATTAGATTTAGATTTATGACTGGATTTGGTTAAAATTGATTTTGTATTAAAATCAATTTTGAAACTGATTAAAAATTGGTTTGATTAAAGTCAAACCGTTTTTCTTTAAAGTATATTATTGGTTTTAAAATTCAATTCATGTAATCGGTTCATAAGCAAATTGGCCTGACTTCATGCATAACTTGCATATGCACAGCCATGGCTTGGTAAAGTTGGTATGATGGTTGCTTGGTTAATGATGATTTTGATGGTCTCTGGAACAAAGGTGATGTCAATGTATCTTATTGCAGTTTTCTTCAGTGATCGTTATGCACTTACTATGAAGGTGGTCCGTATGTAAAGGTGTGTGGCATCTCAAATTGTTTGTTTAAGAAAAATGGAGTACCATCTTATGCAAATTGTTGTGTCCAAGTTTGATTTCAGAAGCTGCATAACTCCGATTTCTTGGTTCTTCTTCTCTTGGTTGAACTAACATTAGAATCTTGTTTCAACCTCCTTCTCCTCTGTTTTTCTCTTGATGAATATCTGGAATAGTTACATTTGGAAATTTGTGAACTTTAGTATTTAGATAAGTGGGTTCTTGAAGATCTTGTTTGGAGTTTGGTTTGTTCAAGCATTTGGGTTCTCAAGGATATTTTCTTCAGTTAAGTCATGACCATACCTCTTCATCAGAACGATTGTTCTTGTGAAGTTGTTAATGCAAGGATAATTATCTTTTCCAGTTCCCTTTTAATCCATGATCTCAAGTTCAAGTCATGGTATGCAGTTGTGTTAAATACTAAGAAGAACATAGACACTCATAGTGGTTCTAACAGAGGATACTTGTTGTCTAAAAAAATATATTCTGCTGCTCCTTTATTGGACATTGGGTTTTGAAATGGTTCTTACTGAGACTGTTGCACAATTTGGTGTTGTGTTTCTTCTTTTTGTTGTTGGAAAAATCAATAAAAAGTTTCAAACATCTAGATATATAAGTAAAAGAACAAGGGATACATGTTTGTATACTCTTACTGAATCTGATATCATAACAAAGGTAAGTTAGTAGAAAACTAGAACAATCATTGTTCACTTAGTTTTCTATTCATTATGAAGTGGTCACCTAAGAGTGAAAGAGAGGTGGTATTGTAATAGAAAAGATTTTCTCATGTTTGTCCAACAAATTTTATGATGTGTGGAGATATGATGAAATATTGTTGTGATGGTTTGGTGGATGTTGTACACAAGAGGTGTGGAATCAGGAAAATGCATATCTTTTCCTATGTTTCTTTTCTGATGTTTTATATGTCACTTTCTTCTGCTATTTTTCTTTTGTGATGTTTTATACGTGTCAAAAATTGGATTGAAAGTTGGGGGCATGTTATTGTTCTTGGTAAGCTACTTCAAATTCTCATTTTCATGTGCATGTGGCATTCTTAGGAGCCAAATTGTCTCAGCATGTTGTTGTTGGTTCCTTTTTCTCAATGTCATCCACAACAATACTTTAGAAGAAGAAAATAAGAAAAAAAAAAGAGACAACTTTTATAAATTAATTTATCCATAATCTAATTTTAATTTATGAAAAAATTTATTTTATATATATATATATATATATATATATATATATATTTTCTGTAAGACATACAAAGAGATAAAATTGGGTTAGGCTTAAAAATTGGGTTAATATGTTATTGGATAAGGTGATGGATTTCTCTAGTTCTTACACCCTAATAGTGTCATTTGGTGTATAATAGTGAGAGTAATTTTTTATGGACACCATATTTATGATTTTAGGGACATTTATATAATATTTGTAATATGTTTAATACAACATATTTGTATTAAAATGTTGTGTTTAAGGAAATTAAACAAGTTTAGTAGTAATGCCCTTAACTAATTATGAGTATTATGTGAGTATTTCTAAAGAAGTAAGTGTTCATAAGATATTTTTCTTTCATTTAAATCTCAAAATATTTTGTCATAAAACCATTTTTATTGTGAGATTTTTACATGAAAATTTTCACTTAAAATGTGTTTTTATGAAAATTTTTAAAACCAGAAAATCTTGATAAATATGAGGGATTCAGACGTAAACGTCTCTAAAATCATGTTTTAATTGAAAATCCTATGAAAATCGTAGAAGAAAAACCAAAAGTTGAATTGAAGCCTGTCTTTTGATTAATAATTAGTAAGTTCCATGATATGTTACATGGTCACCTACCAAATATAGTAAAAATAAAGAGGTAAATATGTTTTTATTTTGTCATTATATTTTTTATTAAATTTAGCTTCGGTATTTATATTTTAAAAATATATTATCAATACTCAAAATTTAAAAAATATATAAATTTAATTATTTTATCAAAAACTTTATGATGATAAATAAATATTATATTTTAGTATAAATAATGATTATAATCATATTTCTTTCGTTTTAATAATTTTATTAAAATAAAAATCATTAATAAATATTAGGTTAAAAAAATTAAAATTATATATTTTTAAAAATTTAAAGACTAAATCGATTAATTTAAAAATATAAAAATCAAATACAAATTTAAAAAAAATTACGTAGACATAAAATTTGATAATAATTTATTAAAATACTATAAATAAGTAAAGATTTCAAAATATGTATTGTTTATTTATTATTTTAATATTAATATTATCAATCATAATTTCTCTCACAATATTCTTAAATTAATTATACATATAAATTATCTTTAACGGTATAACTACCGTTAAAATATTTTGATCAATATTTTAAAAATATTCCACAATCAATATTATAATCATTGTGTTTAATAAGATAAGATTTATATTCATTTTATACACATTTTTTACATTTTTCGTATCGAAATATTTTAACTCGAATGTGAACTTATATATCCACTTTTAAATATTTAGGAGGGAGATTAGCATCGAGAGATTTTCACAGATAAAATAAACTACAGGCAACTCAATAAAGTGAGACTTACACCCACTTTATAATTTTATCTAATCCATATAGAATCTTTAAATTTTTTTTTAACATAAACATAAAGAATATCCCTATGACATCAGATGCATGGTTAGGTTAGGTGAAGTCCTATGTGTCCGAACACTAACACTAGATGCTATGTTTACTTTGTTATTTGAGTATATAAAAGAAGATTATATATATTAGAAAGGGGTTAATCATTGAAGCACTATGAAAACCTTGTCATTTTCTGAAAGTAAATCCATCTTAATTTACTGCAAGAGGTGGTAATTGTGAGCATTCCACTACTCACAATATTCTTTGTTTTCTGCACAACCACAACATTCATAGGTTACGTAATTCATCACAAGTTATGCAGATATTTTTTTCAAAACAAATGACAATGACAACTTTCTTGGCTTAAGAAATTGAGAAAGATAATTGTCCAAATATTGGCATAAGTATTGGCTCACATTGTTGCACTTGGATCCAAATGCTGCCTTCTGTTCTTCATTTTCACTTTACAAAAGTGGCTTATCCTCACACATGCATCTGTTTGCCCTAAATAGTGTAACAACATTATTAAAGAATGTGGACATTGTGCTCTTCTCATTATATTATTCAAATTTCTTCTTGTATAGAATAGACATTGCGTTCCACTCTTTCCATATAATTGTTAAAAATTTTATACCAATTAAAAGTTACAATAAGTATAAACTTGAATTGAGTATTATAATAAAATTAACAATATTATTGAATTTAAATTGAATTATTTGTTAATAGTTTATAGTATATTTTATATTTATTATAAAAAAAATTTTATTTTGCATAAAATAAATTTATGAGTAATACTTAAAATTAGTAGGAAATATAATTTTTTTTCAATAATATACCACAAATTTTCCACCACCACAAATTTGTAGATAAAAAGTTAGTAGAAAATTATTTTTCACAAAAAATTCATGAAAAATTTTCCACAAACAAATTCATGAAAAATTTTTTACAAATAAATTAATAAAAAATTTTTACAAATAAATTAATAAAAATTTTTTTATAAACAAATTTATGAAAATTTTTTCATAAACAAATTTATGAAAAGTTTCCATTTGTAAAAATATTTAATAGATAATTAACTTTTTTTTTCAAAAAAAATTTATAAAAAATATTTCATTGAATAAATAAATTTATTGTTACAATGATGATAAGAGAAAACCTAATTATTAATAAGTTTATTAAATTTAAATTAAATTATTTTACTATTACTAATAAAGTGGTTGAGTTTAGATTAAATAAGATGAAATGAATATTAATTCTTAGAAATTATTTGAAAATTATATATTTTTGTGAGGGGTGTTAATCTATAGAAATTACTTGAAATTATTTTTAAGTATGATTATTGCGACATTTATAAAAAATTGTAAAAATATTATACATTTGTAATTAAATAATTAACAAAATTAAACTATTTTGTAGCCAATTCATGCAATGTTTTATTCTATTGAATAGTAGAACTATAAAAAGAGGAGAGTAGTTTCTTATTATATATGAATAAAATTATCCAATCACTACCTGAACTTTTGTTTCGAATTAGGTGGCGATCCATGTTTATTATTTTAATAAAGCTGTGTATGTATGTGGATAAGAGAAGAAATATAAAGTTAATTAAGAATCAATAACAAACAAACACTTGGAATCAAGTTAGCTATTTTGCCACTACAAGAACTCATTTGATTACATAAACGTTAAGAATATAATCTAAATTAGATGAATTTCATGCCTATTTTATTTGAAAAGAAGAATTATTGCTCCAACTTTTTTTTATTAGAAATCTCATAAAGTTTCTTTGACAATAAACAAATTCTTAAGAAAGAAAATGGTCTCATGATAAGCCTAGTATAGTGATGGATGACTCATAATCTTGAATACCCCTTTAGGAAACCCATGGCATGAATTACTTTGCATAATTTGGAAATTTCTTGTAACACTTGCTTAACCTAATATATGAAAAATATCTTTGATCTTCCTTTCATTTGCATTACTCAATGGAACATGTTTTTAGGAATAGAGTTTATATTGTTTTTCCAAAATCTAGTTCTTGATTATTATTGAAGAATCAATAACTTCAAATCAAATTTATTATTCTCCCTTTAAATTAAAATACTTCTTCAAATTGTTAAAGGTTAAAGAAGTCTTCATCGATTGGCTCAATTTGTAATGCTTATTAGAATAGAATTATCTGATTCGCCAAGTATTTACGAAAGAAGAATGTTGGAAAAAGATCTACATTACCTATCTCAATTTAAAAAATATAATTTATATATCGGTTAAATAATTTTACTTAATATTAATTAATTTTATGAAAAAATTTGATACTGAAAGACAAAATTTCCTTGTTACTATAAATATTTAATCTTATTTTGAGAATGTGTTCAAGTGATTAGTCAAAGCATTGGACACAACACAAGAATCCTTCAATTGTATGTTGACTGCTTTAGATTCACTTGCCATAGGAGGAGACAAGAATCTTTGACCATAACTTTTAAATTTGTTGAAACACTTAAGAGTGCTTCAATAATAGAACCCTTTTTAGGGTTTTGGAAATTGGCTCTTTCGTGAGCTACTTGGAACCGCAACATGCAGAACAAATTCATGAAAATTGGATCATAAAGAAACTTTATTTCCTTTGGAGTTATGCTCACAAACCTAAATAATGAAGCATGAATCATGAATAATGGAAAATATGATATATCTTTGTTTAGTCATTAATAGAAGAAATGAGACAAGACTCATGAATCCATTCTTCCTTCTAATGTTAGCTTTTATATCATCATCACCATTCACATATTCTCATTATTCATTTCACTTTTTTTTTTATCAACTTCCTACTACAATTATCACTTTACCTTTTACTAAAAAAATAAAAAAGAAAAAAAAATTAATTTCTTGAAAGAGAAACAAAATAAAACAAAACAAATTAATATATTTTATTAAGAAGCAAATATACCTTAAAATATAAAAAAACTTAATTAAAAATTAAAAGTTAATTAGAATGTATTCAAATTTATAAAAAATATTAAAAATTTTATGTCACTTCAATAAAATATAAAATTAATTTAAAGTATATTAGATAAGTATAAATTTTATATAATTTTGTGAAATTAAATTAGGTTTAATATGATATGAGAACCTATTTTGTTAAGTCTATTGAGTTATCCATTATTGTTACTATCATATTATTTATAATTATTTAGTCTTATGTTTAAATTAAAGAAATATTAATATAAGTAAATATCTAAATTTAAAGTTCATTTTCAATAAAAAAATTAAAATAAATTTTTTAACTACATTCTGAGTATATTATTGAAGTATAAAGACATGTTCAACAAGTAATTGTTTAAAGACTAAGCTATCGTTGCTTTATTATTATTTTCTTTGTTTTTCAAAATTTAATCAACGATTGAAAATGAGATTACTTAACGTGTGTCAAGAAAAGTTAACGTATTTTACTTTTGATGTTGATTTTATCCATGTCACGACAATAATAATTCATGTACGTGGCATTCAATTATTCATTCCCACATGCAAATACGACGAAGATTGAAACTTCAAAATCAACTATTTTTAATTTCTAATTTAAACCATATAATTTTACTTCTTTGATTTTAATTTATAAAATAATAATTTTGACCCTCATAGTTTTAAAAGTAAATTATATGAACCATTCTTAAAATTTCATAAAACTTCCTCAGCATTTACACTAATTTCTTTTATAGAAGAATAAGCTGTAATGTTTCCTAAACAATTAAAAAAAAAATATAAGAATATAAAACACGAAGGTGGTTTTATAATTAAATTCATGAAACAATTGGGATAATTAGTGGAACCAACTATAATTTTAATTAGTTAATTTTATTTATTCAAGGTCTATTTGAATGGTGAGTTGAAAACAGGAAAAATATATTTTTATTAAATGAGATATATTTGTTTAAATCTTAGAGAAAAATTCATAATTGGACACTCTTTTATCCATTATTCATGAATGAGAATATCATATCATCATGTAAAAAATTATTATTTTTTATTTCTATTAAGAAAAAAATATATTTTTTTTAAAAAGTGCAATGATAATGAAGTATAAAATTTTACATTAATTATTATATGAATTTTTAGATTATGATATTATATTAGAAATAAATTTTAAATTTAATTTATTTTTATAAATTCAATTTAATAAACTAAAATTTATCTATTAGATTTATTTTTAGGTGATGATATTTTTAAATGATACTATATTTCTAACATATAACATATAAAGTATAATAAAAAAAATTGCAGAATTGCAATATAGAAAGAAAGAAAATGGAGAAAATGAGAACCTTATGTTTGTTCTTGTGGTGTCACCATGGATTCCAACACATACGCAGAAATTGTGGTTCCTCTCCTTCATTTCAGTGGCCGACCATGCATACAATTATCAATTTTCTCTCCTTTTTCTTTCTCTATCACTCATCCTCCTAACCCTTCCCATTCTTCATTCTTCTTATCTATTTTTCTTCTAAAAGAAAATTTATATAAAATAAGTGCAATTTGTCATCACAGAGGCCATGGCTGAGAATGTAGGGTTCCACTATTTCGTTGGAAATAACATATGATGAATAATCATTGGAGATGATTCGATGGTCATTTGTATATGTTGGTGCTCCACTTGAAGGTGTATCAGACTCCTCAACCTTCTGTTGGGGAATTTATAGCTTATATATATACATATGAAAACATCTAATTATCTTTTTAAGATACGATTTCATTTGTTCTTATCCTTTTTCTCTGTTCTTAACAAAACCCTGACATCATTTCTGTGCTAGAAAAAAAAAAAAGTTGACCTGCATTTTTCTTCTTAGTTAGCTTTAAACTGTGGATTCTGTGGTTTTATTTTGTACACACAATTTCATTTGGCTTTATTTTTCACACCCAATGATCTTGGTTTTGATTTTGCTATTACTTTATTAAACTTTTTGATGGGTCATTGGCAAGTGAATGTATAGGGTAGGGTGGGGTATTTTGTTTTTTTGCTGGTTTTTCCTTCATTATATAAGTAACTCTAGGGTTTGCTAATTATGAGATGAACATTCTTTTCTTGTTATCACTTATAAGGCTTATAACTTTTTCTATATATGTATTTATTGATTAAAATTACTCTTTTTTATAATGGGATCTTAAGCATGATTTTTAGTTCGAATCTTGTGATAAAAAAATAATAATTAAAAGACAAAAAATCCACTAAAACTTATCATACTACTCAACAATGATTAATTATCAACGATCGAAGATGATAAATATCTCATGACAAAAAAATTATATATTTTTAGTTATAAAAATTTACAAACCATCTTTTTTTTTCTTACCAAACATATATTATCTATTTTCTTTCACAAACATAAATTTATTAATAAATTAAAAATAAATAATTTTAAAGAATATATGAGAATATTATAAACATTTATTAGTTAAAAATGTAAATAATATTTAATAGGGTTTTTTTTTTAATTGATGGGAACCACTATGTTGGTGAATTCATTTTCGACAGTTATGTTCTGTATACCATGTTGGCAAAACCATGTGTTCTTAATATTCAAAGTTTCATACTTGGTATTTTGGTTCTAAATTTACATGCATGCTTTTATGTAAAATGTATTTTATGTAATGGTTTTAGCTATTTATTAGGGTTTATAATATCCTTTGGTGTTAGTTAGATTTGATGACGCTATATATGTTTGATATACTTTGTTGTTGAGAAACTAACAAATCTCTCCTTTAAAAAGAAATTAAGATCTAATTTGAATGATACAATTAATAAATTTGAATACTTAAGTCACATTGAACCATGATCTCACCCTTATCTTCTAAATAAAATTTTACATATTTTAATGTTAAAATGAATTAAATAATCTTATGTCACAAAAAGTACTATCAATTATTGTTAACTTGTATAAGTGTATTATAGGGTAACCTCCACTAGTTTTGTTAGAAGTGGGTCACTTACAAACAATGAATAGAAAAGGGTACAAAGTAATTAATTGACTCAAAATCTGGAAAGAATCATAAACCAAATTCTCAAAATTCTTCTGGAATATTTTGAAAGAAATTGTTATCTTTTGCAAATGAACTTAGCTTGTTTTTTAAAAATATACATGGAAGTTTGGTCGATGTTCTTCTCTTTTATGTATTGGTTTACTTTCTGTGAAACACAGGTATATTCTCGATTTGTTTTGGAACATCGAAATCACTAAAGTAAAGTTTATCTTTTCAGAATACAATTCATTTAGCATGGTTAAGGGACAAATTATCAAACCTTGATTCCATTACATTATGTCTTGGGATTTGTTAATGGGAATAAACTATACACTTATATACTGTGAAAAGGTTTTATGCTTGTGTTCAGTCACAAACCAACCCTCAAATATAATAAACTTTTCGAGTTTTAAAATAATTATCTTGAAGTTCATACAAACATTGGTTCATGATAAGATGATTGTGTAAAATTATTTTATACTTTTAACAGAGAACACTGAACTCTTTGTTAATATACACCACATGTTTTTGCAGAAAGAATATGCTGGTTAGCTACACTTGAATAGTTCTTAAGATTCTTAAGAATATAAGTAGATGTACTCTAGATCTTAACAGAGTCTACAAGTATTTTTAAAATGAATGTTACAGTTTATACTTGAGTGTGTTGATTAATTGTATATATTTTCCCAGAAAATTAATTTTGTTTGGCAAGTTTCTATCGAAAGCACCAATATATGCTTGTTGACCTGCCCCCATGAAAGTGATTCCTACGTCCACTCCACTAGAGAGAAAGGCCATGGAATTTAAAGATTTAACCATACATATGACGTAGACAATTGATTCCAGGTTGGTATAAATAGTAGGTGCCTTCTCATGCTATTCCCTAGGAAGAAACACAAACTTTGATTCTTCCAAGTGTTGTTCTTCCCATTATTCTACACTAGTTTCCTTTTGGTTCTGCAATATATTTATTTCCACCCTTTTGATCAAAACTAGCCTCTCCAAATTCTCCAAAAAATAGCAACCAAAATGGCCACTCAAAAGCTTAGATGTTGTGCAAACTTCCTTGAGAACTCCAAACACCACTTTGCCATGATTGCTTTGCAATTTGGCTATGCAGGCATGAACATTATCACCAAGGTTTCCCTCAACCGTGGCATGAGCCACTATGTTCTTGTTGTTTATCGCCATGCCTTTGCCACTGCTGTCATAGCTCCATTTGCCTTCATCTTTGAAAGGTTCATAGTACATACAACGAACACCCTAGCATTTCATAACAAGTTTTATGTTTTGTTGATACAAAAGCATTGCATAATTAATGCTGATGCATTGTTTCGATTTCCACAGGAAAGCTCAACCGAGGATAACATTCTCAATTTTCATGCAAATTTTCATCCTAGCTCTTCTTGGGTTAGTTCCATAATTTTAGAATATAATAGACAGAAACAATGTTATCTCTTTAAAGAACTAAATACACTGACAAATGAATAAGTTGCTTATATGTTCAAGTGTTTATTACTATTGTATCACAGGCCTGTGATTGATCAAAACTTCTACTATGCTGGGTTGAAATTAACATCACCAACCTTCTCCTGTGCAATGAGCAACGTGCTTCCTGCCATGACTTTTGTGATGGCAGTTTTATGCAGGTAAAATTAAGATAATTCCCATAGAATCAAATTCTTGGTTTCTTTATCTGTGAGGTTGGTGATTGATGATTTTAAGTATGGATGGACTGTGTGTGAAACTAAAGGATGGAGAAGATCAACATGAAGAAGGTGAGGTGTCAAGCAAAGGTGGTGGGAACATTGGTGACTGTAGGTGGGGCCATGTTGATGACCTTGTACAAAGGACCTATAGTGGAGATGGTTTGGACCAAACATGGCCTTCATCATGGCCAAACCAATAATAATGCAACAACAAATACCACAACACCTTCAGACAAAGATTGGCTCATTGGCTCCATCCTCCTAATCATAGCCACATTTGCCTGGGCATCCCTCTTTGTTTTACAAGTAAGAACACATATTAAACCAGACAAAAATATTAATCATATATTCATTTTTCTTTCATCTCATTTTTCATATCTATTTTAATCTTATTTTTCATGTTGTCTTTGACAGGCCAAAGCTATTGAAACCTACAAAAATCACCAGCTAAGCCTCACATCACTTATCTGCTTCATAGGCACTATTCAAGCTACTGCTGTTACTTTTGTTATGGAACACAAGCCATCAGTGTGGACAATTGGCTGGGATATGAACTTACTTGCTGCTGCATATGCTGTAAGATTAAAGTCTTCATAAGAACTAATAAATTTATCAGTAATTTATGATTGATCCACTGTAATTCATATATATACTATAGTTTCTCTTATTTAACTATCAAGGTTCTTTCTCCAATACTATTTTAGTGAAATGATAATTTTGATAACTTTGTATCAGGGGATTGTTACATCAAGCATATCATACTACGTCCAAGGACTGGTAATCAAGAAGAAAGGACCAGTTTTCGCAACTGCATTTAGTCCTCTCATGATGATCATTGTAGCCATCATGGGTTCCTTTATTCTTGCAGAACAGATCTTTCTTGGAGGGTAAGTTTCTATGATCATTGGTTCCTATATATCCCAACCTCTTGCTTATAGAACTCATCATTGCAAACCCTTTCTAACAAAATAATTACTTTTAAAAACTTTATGACAAAATATAAAAAATATAAACAATATTTTCAAAATAAGTTAGGTCTACTATGCACTCATTACTATCAAAAATCAAGTTAATGACACAAAATCTTTAATAATTAGATTATAAAAAAATAGTGGCTTTTGCCAGCACTAACTATAAATTGGTACATGTTCATACAAAATTTTGTCTCTTAAATTCTATCAATGGTCAAGGTATACATATATTTAAACCCAAAAACAGCTAAAAAAATAAAATTAAACATTTTATTCATATATAATTTATTCTTCATTTTTAATCATTGAATTACTATATATATAAATATATATATATATATATAAATATATATATATATAAATATATATATATATATAAATATAAAATTTAACACTAATATTTTTAACATGCATAAGATTAACTCCTTAAATCTATAAATCGTTTAGCTTAAGAAAAAAAAATTGTTCTTGTACATTGAAAAGAGCTTATATTACAACGTTTTCTGTCCCCCAAAAGTAAAACTAAAAATAATAGTACTACCTTTTCTATACCTACAAAGAATATATATACATATAGAGAGAGAGAGCATTAGGACCACCATTTTTAATACAATGAGCATATAACAAATAAAATTCAGTGATGATGATAAACAAACTTCTGTATATAAAAACAGGTTTCCAGCTTATTATTTTAAGTGATCATGGTTGGTGAAATAATCACTCTTTTTTCTAACTTTGAAGAGAAGTTTAAGAAATAAACAATTATTTCAGAAAGAAAACTTTAACCTAATCATGCACTGAACTTGATGGAGGATGAATTTGACTTTGGATTTGTGGGTGCAGTGTGCTTGGTGCCATCTTGATCGTCATAGGGTTATACTCAGTTCTTTGGGGAAAGCACAAAGAACAAGTGGAGAATAAAGTGGTGGAGGATATTCCCTTGGCTTTAAAGGCTGCAATGGTTGAAGGAAATCCAAATTCCATTGATCAGAAATCTGATTCCAGCAACATCTCTTCACATATTGTTAATGTCACTAATGAAACTCCATTGAAATCTAACAACTAAAGAGAAAATGAAGACATAAGAACAATTTGAAATGTGAATAGGGAAGGATCTTTTCTTGTGTTCTTTTTTTTTTCTTTTTTATGATCATGGTATTGGTATCAAGTATTTATTAGAGAACTTGACTTGCCACCTTTAATAAGGTATTTTGTGGTTTCAATAAAAAATTTTGGCTTATTTTTCATTTATTTAATTTTCTCATGCATGCATGTCATCTTTTGGTTCATCGTGTTGTACCTTTTTAGCAGATTTTCCTATGAATGATAAAGGATTATAGTTTATTTCAAATATGCTTATGTAATTTTGTAAGCACTTGTTACTAATTGATTTAGAAAGAGGTTGATTAATCATGAAGTTTATCTCCATATTCTTATAAATTGTCTGAAAAATTTTGGATTTTTCTGCAACTTTCCATTTTAATGGAAGCTGACTCTCTGATTCAGATCCCACTGAGGGTGATAGTGGTTTGAACTTTTTATGAGTTGGTATATAGCATTTTAAATTGTTGGGAATCAAATCTGAATTCTGATGCCAAAATTCCCACATACATAATAAACCTAAATTTTGAAAGATTAAGAGTAAAATACATAATTTTTCCTTACTTTTGCAATGAAAATTTTCCAACATCAAAATCCAAAGATTGATATTAAAAGAAAACCCTATTGAACATTAGTTTTATACCTAAAATGCAAGGTACAAGAAAAATATAAATTATAAATCAAAAGATAATAACACGAATAGTAAAATCGTACAAATTTATAAAATTTATATAAATCATATAATTAAATTTAAAATATATAATATACACGGTTGAAATAAATATTAATAATAAATTAAAACTTGAAAAAATAAATAATATATATAAAAATTTAGAAGGATGCAAATATTGAGTATTGGGGAGATAGAAAAAATTTGAGAGAAGAAGAAAAATTATAATATTTTTTTAAGAAAATAGACAAATATTTAATTTTTCTTTTAATTTTTTTTAATTAAATTTTAAAAAGTGATTGTTGAAATATATCATATATACTGTTAAAATAAATATAAATAATAAATTGAAACATGAAAAAATAAATAATATATAAAAAAATTAAAAAAATACATATATTGAATATTGAGGAAGTGAAAATATTTTTAGAAAAAAGGATAAACTATAATATTTAAAAAAGTAAAGAAATATTTAATTTTTATTTTTATTTTGTTTAATTAACATTTAAAATGTGACTATTGAAATATATAATGTATATAGTGAGATTAGAAAAGAAAGAGAAAATTTTGTTTCTTAAAATTTGAAACATTGACCACTTCAAACAAAATGAAAATAAAACCCTAGCCTAACCCTAACCTCCTTACAGCAACGGTCAGTATCTCTCCCGACATCTCGTGTATTATTCCATGCAACATTACTCATTATGACCTGTGCTGAGTTGGAGAAGGAAAAGAGCGAAGATACAACTCTGATGACTCGTGCTGATAAAGGAAAAAAGCGATGGAGAAGGAAAAGAGCGAAAATATGACTCTTAAATGACGACTCGTGCTGAGAAAGGAGAAAAGCGATGGAGAAAGAAAAGAGCGAAGATACAACTCGTAAATGCACGCAACATGCGACGGAGAATTGAAAAAATTGTTGCCCCAAAAATCTTACACGATTTGGCCAAAAATCTGATTTTTAGACACGTAAACTCAAAAACTTTAAAAAAATCATAAAATCATAGGATCTTATTAGTTAAATCGAGATTTTCACTACCATGCTAAAATGTCTTGTATCAATAAAAGACATTAGGGTTAATAGCAATATATAAATAGTAGAGAAATTTTGAAATAAAAAACCATGTCAACTGGTTGAGATAAAACAAGATCCATATCCCATTAAAGATGATCAGAAGAGAGATACATGCATCTGAATTGGACATGACAAATACATATAATGTTGAATATGAGAATAGATAGACAAAAATGGAAACAATGACACATGATTAATCAATTTCACAAGTGACATGTCCATTCAGAATTTGGAACTTGTGATAGTGAGTGAAAAGATTAATTCCCTCTACCTTCATTTTGAACTTCAAGATGTGAATGATTATTAATAGGGAATTATAATTTATTATTTTTTTATATATATTAATTTGATTATATCTCTAATTTGGTCATTCGATAAAGTATTACAAACTCAAATATAAAACTAAAAATTTATGGATGATCTAACAGTAATTCGAAAACTGTTGGAAAATCCCACATTGATTAAAATTGAAACCGAAATATAGTATATAAATGAGGTGTAAATCTCATATTTTGAATCAATTTTGAGGATGAGTTAGACCCATAATTATTTTTTACATGATATCAGAGTTATCTTAACAAGATTAATAGACCTAAATTTTTATATATATATATATATATATTAATTTAGTCATATTTCTAAACGTATCATCTCTAACAAAAATAAATATAAATTACTACTTTATTATATCACCCTCTATTTTAAATACATTGTATTTTTTAGGTTTAGGTTGATATTGACTATTATTCTATCTCATTTTAAAAAATTAAAATATATATTTTTAAATTTAAATTATATTATTAAAATTAATTTTACTTTGCATATCTACCCTACTTAAAAAAACTGTACATTTAAATTTACTCTAATTCACTAATTTCACTAATACGTTATTGAATAATGTTGGCATTTAAACATATTATAGACTGGGTTAAATAAATATGTTACTCTTAAAATTTACTCTTACTTTCAAATTTTCTTCAATTCACTCAATTTTTAATAAATATGTTAATTTGATCTGAAAATAATTTTATCACTCTTAAATTATTGAACTATAAAATTAATATGTTTATTAAATATTTAAAATATTGAACACAAAGTTGATACCAATTTTAATGACTAATTTTAAAGTAATTAAAAGACTTATTTAAGTCTAATAAATATAATAAAATATCATTGAGTTAGATTAATGAATTCACAGATTCAAAAATCAAAATCAATTATTCAATCCGTGCATGAATGAATCTAAACACTCACAAATTAAAACTAAAATAATTAGATCCGTTTGTGGCAATTTAAATTTACAGATTACTCATAAACACCTTTGTAATCAGGACAATTAATAATGAAATAGACTTAAACCTAATATTTGTTGCTATTGGTGATTATTTTCCTCACGTAATCATTCTTTAATTAAATATTTTAATGAACGAGAAGATGACTAATAACACAATAATACACTTTTAAAAAAATATTTTGAAATTTAAAAAAATATTATTTTATGAATAAATTGGATAAAAATTCATGAAAAAATTGTTAATTTGATTGAATTTTTATCAAATAAATTAGAATTAATAATATTTTTAATTAATTTTGAATGCTTATTCATAGATTTTTTTTATCAATTAGTTGGAATTTGAAATAAAATTTATTCAATTAGTTTATTTTATCATCTTAATTTAAAGATAAATAAATAATATTTATTTTACCAATTTTAATATTTTTAGAGGTGTAAAATGCTGCTATTATATCAAAGAAACTAATGGACGCACTTTAAAATAATCAATCAATTAACAAAGAAACAATTAACTAGTATTATATGATATTAAGATTAAAATAAATAATTTTTAATTTCAGAGAACCAAGAATAAATAAAAAAATTATAATGATTAATATTAAAACTCATTATTTTATAATAATTAAAAAACATATTTAAACTTTAACTAAAATATATACTTATATATTTATAATATCAACTTTGAAAAATATTTAAAGTTAAAACATCATTTTATCAAAAAAATTGTTTTAATTTTTTAAATTTAAATCCTAAATATAATTGTCTATTGCTAATATTTATAAAGATTAAGACAATAATTTATACATCATATAAACTTCTTACTTTCTTCTATTTTTTTTTAAATTTACAATTCTGATTGATTTTTTAATCAAATAATTATTTAAATAAATAAGATTTAATTTATTTATTTTTATTTTAATATAAAATAAAATAGCTCAATATATATAAATATTGTTAGTTATTAATAATTATATAACATTATATTAAATATAATAATTAATTTTTATTTTCTAATCTAAAATCAAAACCAAGTTCATTTAATTGAAGAAAAACTAGATAAAAAAACTGATTTTAATCAAATTTTTATTTTTAGAATGATTTTCAATTATTTTTTAATCAAGTTTCAACTATTTTTTTTACCATTTTAATTTCTAAATACCCCTATGTCAAATAGACAACTTGTTTTGTTCTATAATAGTATTGAAAAATTATCATTAATTGGGTTGAACTATATATATTTAATTCAATCGATAATAAACCAATTTTTAGAGTCAAATTTGATATTCTAATTATAAAATAATTTTTAAATTATTATATATAAAAATAAAATATAAAAATATATAACTATTCTTAAATAAATTTATATTTCAGAATTAATTTAATTTAATAGCAGTAATTATTTAAAATATTTATCCATTAAAAAAAAACTCAATACTTATCCTGCGTGTGGCTATCACATCACGCAACCGAAAATTAAGACGACTTGTCTTCACCCCACGTGAACCTTCACTTTGCATACAAAACATAATTAGGTTTATTAATATATAATCAACGAATAATATTTTTTAACTAATTTTTATATACATTTTTTTTTTCTAATTTTGTTCTTATTATAATATTTTTTCAATTTCTTTTACTGTAATAACCGTTTTCTATTGTGTAAAACAAATATGGATATATATATTATATATCCACTATGTATTAAAATCTCATATATTAATCTAATTTTTATCTTTATAATTTTGTTTATAGGTAATTTTGATTATTATAAAAATTTAACCTCAGTTAAACTGATATGATTATGATTTAAATCTATTTATCATCATTAAATAAAGTTAAGAAATCTTAAAATAATTTACCAGATAAACTCCATTAATATTTCTATAAATAAAATTTTAATGTTAAATATGAATCGGGACTTAAGTATCGTTCTTCAATCAGACAAATTAATCATAAAAAATATTAAAAAAAGAGGAAAGGACAAAAAATACCATTTAAAGAATATTCAACTCTAAGCAAACTTAATTTATTGAGAAACAACGTCTTATTCTTATTATATAATTTTACAAATAATATATTAAATTTTTTAATAAAATAATATATTACTATTTATTTTTATAAATATTTTTAACAATATTTTTCTTTTAGATATTTTTGCTAATAAACAAATTTTAGACAAATTTTAAAATTATAATTCTCGAATTCTTATTTGTAAATTAATTATTCTCTATTATACATAAACCTCAATTTCAATTATGAACAGCTGTCAACAAAAATTACTATTATGTACATTTGAATTAAGTGTAAACTTTCTATTAAGAACCAAAACCATCATCTTCAATCATTCAACGTTCAACGTTCTAAGTTCATAACATAACCAAGCAAATCAATTTCTTCTTCTCTTTCTTTCTCCATTGAGAAAATGATCGACCACAACACCAACAGCTTCTCTCTGTTGGGTCTTCTTCACGTCCTCCACTCCTCTGAGCTTCTTAGGGACTTCGCCACTCGCGAACTCAACGCGTTTCTATGGCTATCTCTTGTTGTTGTCACCACCCTTTTGCTCAGAAGACTCTTTAGCCTATTTGGGTTGTGGCGCAGAGCTAGAACCATTCCTGGCCCCCCCTGCTCCTCTTTCTCTGGCCACTGCAAGCTCTTTTCTCGGCCAAATTTCACCTTAACTGGTGGGTCCTTTGTGATAAGTTCTTTCTTCTGTGGAGAATGATCCATAAACTAATATTTAAAAACTTTAGCTTTTTCCCGTTCACTTCTCTAAAATCTGATTTTTTAACTTCAAGTTAATCAAGATATTTTTTTTCCAAAAGTGCTTATGGAGAAATTTATTGAAAAGGGTCTTATTTGTCTCGAATCTAACACAACCCTTTTACTTTATTGAAGCTTGAGATTGACCAATGATTTATTGTTGTTTTTTCTCTCTCTTCTTGCCCCGTGGATCATTTGAATTTCAGTTGTTTGGATGTTTCAAGTTATTGGGTGTTAGGGGGTCTTGTGACATGCTGGTCTGTGATATGGGTTTTTACTTGTGATATGTGGATTGGTTGAATTCGTGGTTATTATCAGAAAGGACCAGTCTTTTTGGTTCCAATGAAGTGAATTTTGTGTTTAGTCTATTAAACTGGATTTTGCTAGTTATTGGGTAATATAATATGGGGTCTTGTGCTATGGGGTTTTTAACGGTGATTTCTGTTTTTTTCTTCTCTCCTCTTACCCCGTGGATTATTTAATTTTGTGGTTATTATCAGAAATAATCAGTTTTTTTCTTTTACACGCGTGGGGTATTATTCTAAAATGTATATTGAAGGGGTTTTGTGCAGTAATGTCAAACTCAGGTTCATTTGCAGTTTTGAACATTTAGTGATTTGTTGTTTGGTCTGAGTAATGATTGATATTATCGCTGTATGTAAATTTTTAAACTAAGTATGTACTTACCCTTTTGGTTTTCAGATGTGTTGGCAGAATCACATCAAAAGTATGGACCTATTATTAAGCTGTGGTTAGGTCCTACTCAGCTTTTGGTGTCGGTAAGGGATCCGGCCTTAATCCAAGAGATGCTTATAAAAGCCGAGGATAAGCTGCCTTTTACGGGAAAAGTGTTTCATCTTGCCTTTGGGCAATCAAGCCTCTTTGCCCCTTCCTTTGAAAAGGTGATATGTGAATTTTGGTGTTTCTGACTGGAGTTGAGATTGAATTATGTGATTTGTTCCTCGATCTTAAAATGCTGGGTTCATTCAGTTTTGAGACTTTCTTAGTTCTGATAAAACCACTCTTTTGTTTGTTGATTTTCATTATCCCATCATTTTAAATATTGTTTGCAAAAATTACAGATCCTGACATTTTTTGTATGATGTTCTCATTCTGACTCTAGCAACTTGCAATTTACTTTAAATTGTCCTTAGGTGCAAAAGAGAAGGCAATTATTGGCAACAGAATTAAATGAAAGATTGCTGAAGAATGATGACATGATTCCTGTGAAGGTTGTGGACTTTATCACAAATAAAATAGAAAACATCAGAACAAAAGGAGGTATCGATTCCATGTTGGTTTCTCAGCATATGGCTTTCACTATAATGGGAGCTACATTCTTTGGAGATGGCTTCTTGGCCTCTCCGAAGGCTGCAATGTATGAGGAACTGTTCATGACAATCGCCAAAGATGCTTGCTTTTGGGCCTCCTATAATGTTACTCCTTTCTGGAAACGTGGATTTTGGAGGTACCAATGCTTATGCACAAAGTTGAAATGCTTAACTGAAGACATCCTTCAACATTGCAGAAAAGGCTGCAAACTATTTGACTGTACTGACCAAGATCTACATAATGAAAGTTCCAACAAAGAAACGAAGTCAGCAGATGGTGCAGAGTGCTATTCTGATTATGAGTTCCAAGATTACTATTTCTTTCGTGATCTTAAGGATCATCAAGATGGTAAAGAAGAACCTTGTGGGAATGTCATGCGCATGATATTTCATGGATGCCAAACTACATCTGCTTTAATCACCAATGTATTGACTAGGCTTGTCATGCATACGGAAATACAGGATAAGGTTTCATTCTGTCTCTACTGTATCCTATTTGTAATTGCACTTTTCTGCGAATCACTTTATTTTAGTTTATTCTCCAATGCTCAAAACCAAGAGTCTAATTCCTATAATGAATACTCTTAAATCATGATGTAGGCTTAGTGAATCTATTGATGTACAACGTTAAAAGCATGGGTGCACTTTGGTTTTACAATCTGCTTAATTAGAGGAGGGCTAGTTAAGGTGAATTTTTCTAAATGATTTGAATTTTTTGATCCTTTAGAATGGACATTTTTGTTAGGAAATGCACTTGCTCTGTACCTCTTATTTAACCTTTGTCAGTGGCTCTGTCTGCCATACACATCTGCTTTTGCCATTGCTAAAGTTACATTTTCTCAATTTCATTTTAGATGAAATTTCTTAATGAGATTGTTGTCAACACAATAACTGACTGTTATTCTATTATCTTTTTGAAGAAAAACTATATTTCTGTTGGAATAGGATTTCATTTATATGCTCAAAGGTGTGTTTGCTGCATGGTTTTCATTATCAAATGCTGTTTTATGTTTTATTTTTTATTTGACTGAATGCATTTCATGATGTTTGCAAGTCCACCTGGTACTTATTTCGCATGCTTTTGCAGGTTTATTCAGAGATTAGCATGGTAGGAAGAAACCCATCGAAATATGAGCAAGAAGATGTTTATAGGATGCCTTTGTTATTGGCTACAATTTATGAATCTGCACGACTTCTGCCTACTGGTCCCATGCTGCAGAGGTGTTCTTTGAAACATGGTGAGATATTGCTTCTCAAGCAAGCATAGTTTACTTTACTGAGCATTATATGCAATAATTTGTTTAAAGCATAGTTTATCGTGCACTAAAGCTAACTGATTTGTAATCTTTGCGAGCTATCTTGTTTAGTTGTGGGCACTGCACACATGTGTTTGTGCATTGGTTGGTTTAGAAGTTGGGATGACAGTTGTGAGCTAGTATCACATCTCCAGAAAAGCTTGATAAGTCACTGGTAGTTCATTCATGATTTCTGTTGAAAGAGAGAAAAATAGATGCTAGGGATTCTGAAAACTGTCTGTATTACCACAAAGTTCATTTTTTATAAACTGATTACAATAAATCAATAAATTATGAGATTTGATTATATACATGATATCATATGCCTATAAATTTGATTCGAATAAAGATATCCCTATAATTTTGAATATCCTAATTAAATAAAGAAGCAAATCATAGAATATAAAAGACGAATAAATCCTAAGAGATCATTTAAGATACTCTAAAATATCCTAAGATGATATTATCAGATATTTATAACAATTTAAAAATACGGATTTGAGTATTCTAGTTCCAATAAATTCAACAAATAGGGCTAGTTTGATAGGAAGGTTGTGGTGATTTATGCAATACAAATATGATGTACATGGATGATTTGGAATAATTATATTTTAGTTATTTTTAATGGCTTAAAATATATTCTATGATCCTATCTGTACTCCTACTGATTTTTGTATTCATTAATGTTCCTCCTTATGTCAGACTTGACTCTTGCAACTGGAGTAACCATACCTGCTGGAGCTGTATTGGTTGTACCTGTTGAATTGGTACAGAAGGATGACTTCAGTTGGGGGAGTGATGCAAGTCATTTTAATCCTTACCGATTTCTCTCATCTGTTACAAAGGGAACAGGTATGAGCCTTGATACTTCGAAAACAGTCTTCCATATTAGTAATCCAGAATCATAGCTAAAAAAAGGGAAACAAATGGAAATAGAAGCAAAACTGGAGAGAGAGAGGATTGTATTTTCTTAGATTTTAAGTGTTAAGGAGGTAGAAGAATACCAGTTAAGTACTCCATCGAGCATCCTATGCTACCCAAGTCTATCTTAGCACCCATAATACCCAAGTCCAAATCAAACCTCACCACAAAAGCTAGCTGAAGTTGGAAAGCCCAAGGCCTTATAAACCCCACATAGAATCTCACACTTCCAATGAGAGACTCAAATCCTATGCCTTGCAATTGGATCCTAACATTTCTAGCTTCATCCTGTTTGTGTAGCATTTGTCATCTCACATCCTCGCCATTCCTCCTCCACCCATCTAATTGGGCCATGTTAAAAAGAGAAAGAGAAAAATCTGTCTATTTGGGAATGAGAATTGATTTGTGTGGCCATTCTGATATTAAACCTTCTTCTTATTCAGAACTTTTCTATATGTTCTCTATAGGTGGTAAGGGTGAAAATTTTTTTACTCAACTATTACTAATCTTTTGATATTGAACTCTCTCAGGTTCTGCCGAAGACCTTTCTATTACAGGATTCAGTTCATTTGTACTAAATGATCCAAATGAAAATGCAGCATTCCTTCCTTTTGGGTTTGGTGCACGTGCTTGCATTGGACAGAAATTTATCATCCAACTTGTTGCCTCAGTGTTGGCATCACTGCTAAAAAAATATGAGGTTTGTCCCGTGAACCAGTACTTTTGCTCTTACTACCTATGCTGAGAGAGAGACGTGAACACAATTCTAAATCATAAAATTGCATAAAGTCAAATATCGACCATATCATTAGTTATGCGAGATGTCCAAAAATTACAAGTATTTTCTTTGTTATGATTCCATGGATGTTACAACATTAAATTTTTTGTGCTCATCAGGAAATGGTGCATGGTTTGTACTTAATATATAAAATGTTCAATTGTTCTGTAACTGATGTTAGTTTTGAATACAGATAAAGCTTAGCTCAGGCTCAGATGATAACTCAAGCACAACCTTGAAGAATAATCTTCTTCAGCGTCATCCCAGTTCACAGATATTATTCGGGAGAAGGGACCAGTGAAAGAAAAGAAGCACAAACATACTATGTAGATAAAGTTGGTGTTGTAATTAATACCAAAAATATCTGGAACTTTCCCTTTTAGTTTCACAACACTCCTTTTTCCAAGATGAATGGGGAAGCTCTCCTCTGGCTAATTGTGGTTTTTGGGAGGATGAATCTAACCTGAGTTTTCTTAGCTCATGTTTTTTTCCTCCCAGTTTTTTAAACATTGCCCTAGTGTTGGCTTCTGGCCTTGACACATCTTTTTTTGGTGTTTTAAGCACTTTGGGTCTATTGTTGCTTTGCAGCCTTTGGTTTTCCTTCCCCTTCTCTGGATGTGGATCTCTTGCTTTTCTGATGTCATCAACTTTTTTACTTCTGAAGGAAGTTTGTTCTTGTATCCTCATATTTTCAAAATAAAATGTACTTTGTTGGATAGTTTGTAGTATCTCTTAACTATCAAAATATATGTGGATCCTCTTGTTTACCCTAAAGGCATATTCACCATCATTATATATGCTTTTACAGTTTATATATTGATATTTGAATGATAATGCTATATCATGTATTTGAATATTCGTTTGGAGATTGTGCTTTGTGTCACACATGTAAAAACACAATATAACAATACTTTGGATAAAAAATGTTGAATATTTAGTATATATTTTGTTTTTTACTGTCATCCTATTGTTCTGTAGAATTTTAAGAACCTAAAATAAAACAAGTTGAACATTACTTTTGGAGCATGGTTGATAGATATTATAACTTTCTGTTGTCTAAGAGTTAAGATTTTTTTGTTGAAGCATGTCATTTTATTTCAATGTATGGTTAAGACATGATAAGATTTAAGAAGAAGAAGGTGATAATGTTTGGTTGTATTATAACAAGATGATAATAATAATGGTATTAAATGAAGATTAGAATGAAATGATGATTATAATGAAGATGGTGAAAGTAACAATTGTTGAACAACAATGATTGTTAATGGTATTAATAATGATGATTAATTAATAAATAACAGGGTTAAGAAATTATTTGTTATTAAATAATGAGAATTGAGAATTGGTTAATTGCTCCTAAAAATAATGAACATGATATTAAATCAGTAAGAAATTGAAAAAATTAGATAAAGTAAAACTGATAAATTTGGACAGGTAAATATGTTCATTATGAACTCGTTTAGATCTTAATCTCATGACCTTTAATATTTTATTTTTTACTATATTTTAACTCTATAATTTTTTTTTTTTAATTTCTAATGATAATGTTCATTATGATTATAGTTATTAATAAATTCATTTTTATGTTTAATTTATTATTATATTTTAAAAAATATATAAAAAATATCATTTTAAATTAGAATTGAAAATTTGAATCTTGAATTTATTCTTTCATTGATTCAATTACATATTACTTCAACGATTTAATTTTCATTTCGATTTTAAAAACCTTGTAAAAGCTGATTGGAGACTATTTATTATTTATATTATAATATTAATAAGTCTTACAAACTCCTTTATATTAAATTATTGAAAAAAAGGTATAATGTTGTTTCTATATTTCTTTTCTAAATTTATCTTTCATTCTTATAGTTTTTAAATTCACCAATTCAATATTTCAATTTTTAAAAATATGAGATTATAACTTTTTTTATACTTAAATTTAATATTTAGTAATATTTTTTTTTTGTTTTAACAAAGTTGATAAAAAATAAAATATGGTCACAATAATGATTTATATTTAAATATAATATTTAAAATTTTCAATAATTAGCAGATCAAATTGATTAATTTAAAAATATAATATTAAAAAAATACAAAGAATAAAAACATATTAATTTTAAATTATTTTTATATAAATATCTAAGAATATTTTAAAACCTTAAAACATTTTAACATTTCAATTTTTTCACCCTTGTTATAACCATTAAAACAATCAAAATAAAAACTTATTAAATGGATTTATTAACCATTTTATATTATTAAGCAAATATTCCTGTCACAAACATTAAATGCAGTCACATGATGATTCAAGAATGTCACACAAATACAAGTGATTCAAAATTTTTAACCAGCTTAGTTAAACATGTTAAATTCAAGAGTGTTAATGAGATTAACTAATAATAACTTAGTTAAGCATGTTAAAAATATTATATTCCAAAAAATCATTTATGATCAACTTCTGTCTCTAAAACTTCATGAGTTATTGAAACAACTCAAAACTAGTTCATTGAATATTCAATTTGTTTAGTCTAAACCTTAAAATACACTATGATTATTTCCTAGAATATGTTCTCAATATTATTGTTGATTCTCTAAAATTTTTACATATCAGTTTATGTACATGTTTACCCAATTCATCTTGCTAAGAGCTTCATCTTTAGAGACCAATTGTATATACAAAAACTTCAAAACCAGATCAATACAAACTAGAAAATACACCACCACAGGTAATAGACATGACAGAATCAGTGTATAGAAATGGAATTAGTTTTAATGCCTTCTTGCAGAAGAGTTACCGTGCTTTGTCTGAAGGCATATGTTGTAGGTTGTGAACATGACAGAAACAGGTAATACACTTTCAAGCTCTGCAGGACATTGCCGGTCTAGCTCAAATCTAAATGCCTTCTTGCAGAAGAGTTCCCATGCTTTGTCTGAAGGCATATGTTGTAGGTTGTGAACATGAACAGGAAAAGATTTCTTGAAAAACTCAGCCACATGCATCACTCTAGTGGTGATTATGATCCTGCTACTTTTATTGTTACTAGGCATGATAAACTCAACTTGGTCACAAATATCTTCATGCCATACATCATCAAAGAATATCAAGTACCTGCTCCAAGTATTGCCTCACTTCAGAAATCAGTGACTTGTGATCAAGTACCTTTTATGTTCCAAGTATTTTATTTTTTATTTTCTTCTTCTTGAAATACTTCTTTTGTAAACCCTGAATACTTATTCAGAAGATTATCCACACATGGATTTGGAGTTGAACTTCTTCAATATAAATTTAAAGATTGTAGGCTAGGTAACAAACAAAGTATATTAAGTTCTTAGTAAACCTCTCTGATATTGATAGATACACACTGGCGTGATTGCTTGCCTGGATTGATAATTTGCTACAACAAAAAGTGCACCATCTATCCAAAAGCAGTAACAAGTGAAAAAACCTATGACTTTTGCCTAGACATGACCAATAGAAATTTAAAAAACATTATACGGATGCTTTTTCAACATTTAATATGCTCTTGTTTGTTGTATGAAACAGTGAATTTGACTGAAGGACAACAATGTTTGGTCAATGTTTGAAGGTCTTTCTTTTTTGTTTGATATCAGGGGATTTCCTGTTTGGCTCTTTGGCTCAAGGATGTTGCTGGTATTGCTTTCAAAACAATGAACCTTCAATGTTGGATTTTCAATTTTGGTCATAACTAATTTTACTATTAGTCTCGTTATCATTCATTATGAAATTCTATCAGTTTTCTAAGCGAATTTCAGATTTTTGTAATGATGTAGGAGGCAATGCCAGAATTTCCAATTTTTGTGTTGATTTCAATTTAAGTTTTCTCCTGCTATTTTTTATGACTTGGAAGTTATAGTTAATCAAACCAATTACAATATTATTATAGTTAATAGTACTTTTCCCTTCAAATTGAATGTGACAGAGAGAAAATGAATTTGGACCATAGTAAAATTGGTGTTCCGGGACTCCTAGAAACGATTTCATCAGAAGGACTTCTCAAATGGATGTAGATTTGGATACTGGCTCCCCCTAGATTATGTGCAAGCTAGAAGATGCTCCTGAATCCTGTTGTAAGCAACTTTTTCACTATAACCCTTTTTATATAAACCATTTGGAGTTCTTTCTCCTAGCAAGAGTTCTTATATTCTTTGAATAAATGCTGATGTTCCACCTATATTGTTGTCTTATTTTAGGTACATTTCTCAGTACTGTTTTGTTGGGTTAAGGTTGTTCTTTGATGTGGTGCATATGATAGGTAGCACTAGAGGTGTAAACATTATTGAATGTAGTTCCACAATTATTTTAAGCATATCAGGTTTTTATTAAAATCCGTAAACTAGGAAGACTATATATTGCAGTGGCTAAATTTTAGAATGAAAATGGCTTGAATATTGATAAGTTGATGACACATTAAAATAGCAATATTGGGTTTAATGATCTGCTTATAGAAAATATGGACTGAAAAATCATTGATCTGCCTCAAACATGAATAAGACATTCGATTTAGATTTGCTTTTATTTATTTTCTATTGTTTTCGTGACCGTTTATCATTATGTCTTCAATGAATTTTTCGTGAGTGTTTATCATTATGTGTTCAGCCTAAAGTCCTAGAATTCATAACAATGAGTTGGCATCAGTCTTCGCTATAACAAAGAAAACTCAAGTAATAAAAGCACCCGCAATCAATTATAGATACCGCAAATAGAATTTTACACAAGTCAAAGTCACATTCGTAAATGGAGTTCATACATTCCTTGAGTGAAGCAGGATAAGTTCAAGAAAATATGACTGATTTATTTGAAGATTCAAGCTGCATGAAAGGAATGAACAGACAAAGTGCATCATTTTTGCGAGCTGCGATGTGGAAATTTTGAATCTCTGTCCAGAAAGACACGAAAAATAGTAAGTTTGAGCAGTATATCAGCAAATGTTTTAACGCTAAATAAACATTTTTACAAGCTTTTACGTCATGAAAGATGATAAATTCAATTATCAAGTACTTGAAATTAAGTGTAAATGCAGATGATGAAAATAAATATTAGATTTTAACAAAAACACAATGATTTGACACATATTCTAAGGTATAATTAGATAATATTATAAGTATTATTTTCATATTCTAAGACCATCATATAAAATCCTTAATTTGTTTTCTTTTGAGTCTCATCCTATCACAGAATTGAAAAATATATATAGACACTTTCATTCTACAAATTGCTCTTTAGATATATTTATACCAGAGAGTAATACTTGCATCAGTTGCATGAGTACAATATTTATTGATGCAATCAATCAAAAAACTCAAAATAACTTTAGAATGTACAGAATCAATTTAAAAAATTTAGCCAGAAAAGAATCAGTTTAAAAATATTACAATATTCCTATGAACAAATTAGAAAGATATTCTTGATTTTTGAAGCAGTTTGTCATGCATGCATAAAGCACAGTCATTGTTTGAAATATGAGAAAATACATGTTAGGGGAAGGTTAATGCAAGAAATGAATAAATCCAAACATATATTCTGGGAATATCATTATTATAATTTCAAACATTTATAAGAACAACATTAAATATATGGCATGAAGAAGAAATACCTTTACATTTCAGACACTGGCTAATGTGGGAATAGGACGCAACTCATAGTCATGGAAACTTGGTCCAACGTTCTGACGAATGAGGACAAGGGGAAGATGCTTGATAACTGAATAATCTTTTCCACCTTTCGCTGGATCAATGCTTTCTACTAATTCAGTTGGCATATCAACAAAGGCAAGAAATTGAAGGTTTTCCAAGTGTCTGAGGCCATGAGGTACCACCTTCATTTGGGGGTTATCTTTAAAGCTGAGGTGTTCAAGAGCAACCAAAACACCTTCGTCTATAGATATAGTACTTAATCTGCTTAGTCGAGCAAGATCAAGTTCCTTCAACTTAGGAAATCCCCCTTGTTTGAAATGCAAACTTTCACCTGCATAAGTATTATCCCAGAGGTTGAGCTTCATCAGATTTGGCAAGTCTTTAAGTGAGTCTAGTGGATCTTCTTTCAAGTTGGACAAACCAAGCCTTAACTTAACAAGATACCTAAGTTTTGGAATCCAGTTAGGCAACTTTGTCACTCGAGCATTCAAGATCAACACTTGAAGTTCGGGTGGAGCTGATTCAAAGTTCAAGTCAATGATTTCATCTTCATCGATGGCATTAACACTGAGAGATTCAAGGTGGTTCATCTCTCCAATTGCAGTTGAAAGGTCAGTTGCATATTCTCTTCGCACGCACCTGATGCCCAACTTCCTCAACTGTTTCAACATTTTGAGCTCTTCCACAAGGTCTAATCCTCCATGATCAGCCTCCAAAAAGTAAAGCTTTTGTACGGATTTCAGGCATCCAATACCTTTATGCATTTTCACGCCGATTGTGGACTCTAACACAGAGTACTTCCCTTGATATTGTCTATAGTATACTGGAAGATGTCGTAGTTTTGTGAGGTTGTTTATCGCTCTTGGTAGCACACGCACCTTAGTTTGTCTTAGATCCAAGGTTTCTAAGTTGAACAACTTACCAATGGATTCAGGAAGGACCTCTACATTTGTATGACTCAAGTTTAAGTACCTCAGGTGAAAAAGAGTACCCAAATTTGCTGGAACATAATTCAACGAAGTACCTTGAAAATCAAGTACTTTCAAAAGCTTGAACTTGGCAAATAATTTATCCACATAGTGTTTAGGGTATTTGCTTTCTTTAAGAACGAAAATAGAGCGGATGCCCAAGTTACTGGTCCTCAACACATTGTCGAAACAAGTAGCTATAGACAAGCGTCTAGTTATTTCAATTATTTCTAGTTCATAATCTTCATGCATTATGTGGCAAAAACTTAAATCTCTTGCTTTTTTAACGAGACAGCCACGTAATATACCATTGACTTGACAACTCTTAACTTTACCATCAAAGCCAACCTTGGAGACATTAACTAAACTTCTATCTATTAACTCTTTCAGGTACACTTCAGCAACATCTTCTATAGGTTCTCTATATTTATTTTCAATAAATCCTTCAGCAATCCATTGCCTAGTCAATCTCTTAGATTCGATGGAGTAGTCCTCCGGATACATAGTAAAATACATCATGCATGATTTCAAATTGGGAGGAAGATCATCATAACTAAGAGACAAAATCCTTGCTAAGCTAGTAAAACGTTCATTGCTCTCTAACTCCATTCTAAGATTCTTACGTACCTTTTTCCATTCATACACGGTTTTTTCTTTTGTTGCCAGAAGACCACTAACGGCGACAATTGCTAGTGGGAGCCCTCCACATTTTTGAATAATTTCCATTGACAATTCCTGAAGGTCAGTTGGACATTGCTCAAATCTAAATGTCCTCTTGCAGAAGAGCTCCAATGCTTCCTTTCGAGACAAATGTTGTAGTTGGTGAACATGAACAAGAAATGATTGCTTAAAATTTTCGGCAACGCTCTTCATTCTAGTAGTGATTATGATTCTACTTCCTTTTCTGTTGTTAGGCAAGGCACATTCAATCTCATTGAAAAAATTCTCTTTCCAGACATCATCAAACACTACCAAATACCTCTTTGACTGAAGGTATTGCCTTACTTCTGAAACTAATGTGTCACCATCCATCTCGTGCAGCGGTTTTGGAAGAGTCCGATTAGCGTCCATGCAAAGCTGCTGTATCATATATATCAATAGCTCTCTCACACTATATGATTGAGAAACTGTTATGAAAGAACGATAATGGAAGTGATGTCTCACTTGATGATTGCCAAACACGTATCTTGCAAGAGTGGTTTTTCCAAGTCCTCCCATGCCTATCACTGCAATGACCGTGGGTTCCTGGTTTTCTTTTAGTAAGCAATCAATCAATTCATCCCTTGGAGATTCGAATCCCACGACTTCAGATTCTTGGACGAAAGTGGTAGTAACCCTACGAACCCATTTGACATCTTCTGTCCCTCTAGAGTACCTTGGTGACTCAACTTCAGGTAGAAATTCAAACCTGTATCTCTCACTTCTTTCCAGGATTCTTCGAATTTCTGACTTGATATATTGAATCTCGGATGCTATATGATGACGCGATTTCACGGCTTTGATTTGGTGAAGAACCTTCTGGAGAAAGATTGTGCCTGGTGGATGATGGCTGGCCCCGTAGGGCGCCACATTCATGAGGTATTCATCAATGACATCTTCTATACAAAAACACACTTCTCTCAGCTGCTTCACCCATGTTTTCATTCCTCCGCTGGCGTTTTCTCCTTCATCTGCAACTCTTCTATCTGCATCCTTTACGAAGGCTTTGATTCTCTCTAATTCGTCTTTTATGTCTGAAAAATCATGTTCAAGGCCTTTCAAAAATTTTGCTCCTTCCAAAAGTTGGTACAGCTGTTGCAAAACAAACGTTACTGCAGTCTCTGCCATTTCATTTCACTTCATCTCGTCTCGTTACTTTACCTTGCACAGCTTGCAATTTCGATCTGCAATTTTAGCACGCACAGTTTTTGGGTTCTATACTTTTGCTTTATTTTGAACAAGAAGTCTTTTAAAAGAAAATGGTTCTTTCTTTTTTTTTTTTTCTTATCGTGCGCGATGCGTTTCTACTGATGCTGCTTGATTAACTTTTCTTTCAAGTTCTACTTTATTTTTATTTTAATGCTTGTTTATCAAGTTGGAGTGTTAGGTACATTATTGATGATGTTATTGATTTAAAACGTCCACTCCTTGTACCCCATTTGATAATGATAATGATAACGATCACTATGAATCCATTATTTAATACCAATACAGCTGTATGACAGTAACAACAGGAGTTAATTTATTGTTATTCCTTCACCATTCAAGGAACCGGCCACACTATTTTCAATGTTATCTTCACCAATCAAGGAGTTACAAATTTTCCCTCACCAATCAAGGAGTTACAAATTTTCCCTCACCCATCAAGAAACACGCCAGATTATTTTAAGATGTATTAGTCAGAAAGAATGCTTGACTAATGAAAATAAAATTATCATTATTGAAATCATCGATCATGGTTATCCAGCTTGGCAGATATATTTCAAAGACGGATCTACTATATTATCAGCACACAGTTGTATTTACATTATTTAATGAATCCACTCTCTGTATATAATAGTTATATCAAATAGGTTGGTGTAAAGCAATAGGAAAATGAATCAGAATTCATGTTAAGTGGAGTATAATTATATTCAGTAGTGTCTATTTTTTTAAGAAAATATATAAATTAAACCTTCTAAACTAATTTACTTTCAATAAACATTATCAATAATGTACTTAACAATTCAATACAGCTATTAACACTACATCATTGAAGGAAATGGAGGAAAACAGAAAAAAAACGTAAGAAAACAAAAAATGCTTGCTAGAATTGAAGATAGATAACACAGACAATGAGATGAAATGAAATGCAATGGCAGAAACTGCACTGTCGTATGTTTTGCAACAGCTGTGGCAACTTGGAATAGAAGAAAAAAATCTTTTGGAAGACCTCAAAATTGATTTTTCGGACATCCAAGATGAATTAGACGCCATCTACGCCTTCCTAAAGGATGCAGATAGAAAAGCAGAATATGAAGGAGACACCTCCTACATAATACAAACATGGCTGAAGCAGGTGAGAGAAGTATCTTTTCGTATAGAAGATGTCATTGATAAGTACATCATGGATGTGGCGAGGTATTATCGCATTGGCTCACTTCCAAAGATTGCTCAACATACCATAACTCTGATTTCACGTCATCAAATTTCATCTGAGATTCGAGATATCATGTCATCAGTTATAAAAATCAAGGATAGAAGTACAAGGTATGAGTTTCAGTCTTCAAGAAACAATGATAGTAGAGAGGCAGAAGCAGCACATGTCAACTCCTGGAGTGACCCACGAATGGATTCCCATTTCATTCATGAAACTGGAGTTGTGGGTTTCGAATCCCCAAGAGATGACTTATTTAGCTTCTTAACAGATGGAGCCCTCCAACTCTCTGCGATTTCGGTTGTAGGCATGGGAGGACTCGGAAAAACCACCCTTGCCAAACACGTTTTTGATATTCAACAAGTGCAAGAACGCTTCAAATTTCGCTGTTTTCTCACAGTTTCTCAGTCGTACACGGTGAGGGAGCTATTGATAAACATGGTAAAGGAGTTTTGCGAGAACGCCAATGACCCTCTTCCCCAAGAACTGCACGAGAAGGATGATAAGTCATTAGTTACAAAGGTGAGGAAATTCCTTGAGTCGAAGAAGGATGCGTATTTGGTGTTGTTTGATGATGTCTGGAGAGAAAACTTTTCCGATCAGATTAGGCATGCCCTTCCTGATAACAACAACGGCAGTAGAATCGTAATCACCACTAGAACGATGCATGTTGCTGAGTGTTTCAATAAATCATTTCATGGTCGTGTTCATGAACTACAACATTTGACTTTCGACAAAGCATTCGAACTCTTCTGCAAGACCGCATTTTGGTTTGAGCCAAGTCAGCAATGTCCAAATGTGCTCAAGGATATGTCAGAGGAAATTGTTCAGAAATGTGGAGGGTTGCCGCTAGCAATTGTTGCCATAGGTGGTCTTTTGAGGACAAAAGCAAAAGAGATGATAGAATGGAGATTGGTATGTCAGGATCTGACGATGGAGATAGAGCGCACACCAAATTTAAATGCTTTAACAAGGATTTTGTCTCTTAGCTATGATGATCTTCCTCCCAATTTGAAATCATGCATGTTGTATTTTGGTATGTATCCAGAGGACTACTCCATTGAAAGTATGAGATTGACCAGACAATGGATAGCTGAAGGATTCATTCAAAATGAAGGGACAAGACCTGTGGAGGAGGTTGCTGAAAGGTGCTTGAGAGATTTAGTACATAGAAGTTTGGTTAAAGTCTCCAAGGTTCGCCGTAATGGTAAAGTTATTAAAAGCTGCCAAGTTCATGATTTATTACGAAAAGTTATCATTAGAAGAATGAAAGAGTTAAATTTTTGCCACATAATGCATGAAGATGATGAACTAGAAACGGTTGGAATAACTAGACGCTTTTCCATAGCTAATTTTTCGGACAATGTGTTCAGCAGGATTGAAGACTTGAGCATTCGAGCAATATGTGTTTTCAGCAAAAGTGAATTCCCTGCAGATTTTGTGCCTAAATTATCAGCCAAGTTCAAGCTTTTGAAGGTACTTGATTTTCATGGTACTTTGTTGAACCATGTTCCGGATAATTGGGGCAAGCTTTATCTCCTCAGGTACTTAAACTTGAGTCATACAAATGTAGAGGTCATTCCTAAATCCATTGGTAAGTTGTTCAACTTAGAAACCTTGGATCTAAGACAAACTAAGGTGCGTGGGTTACCACGGGAGTTAAACGAACTCAGAAAGCTGCGACTTCTTTCAGTCTACTTCAGAAAATATGAAGGGAAGTGCTCTCTGTTAGAGTTCACAAACGGGGCCAAAATGCATAAAGGTATTGGAAGCTTGAAATCCTTACAAAAGCTTTACTATTTGGAGGCTGATCATGGAGGATTAGACCTTGTGGAAGAGCTCAAAAAGATGAAACAGTTAAGGAAGTTGGGAATCAGGTGCGTGAGAAGAGAATATGCAACAGCCCTATCAGCTGCAATAGGAGAGATGAATCACCTTGACTCTCTCAATGTCAGTGCCATCACTGAAGTTGAAATCATTGACTTGGATATTCAATCAGCTCCACCCGTACTTCAAGTGTTGAAGTTGAACGCTCGAGTGACAAAATTGCCTGACTGGATTCCAAATCTTGTGTATCTTGTGAAGTTAAGGCTTGGTTTGTCCAACTTGAAAGAAGATCCACTAGACTCACTTAAAGACTTGCCAAATCTGTTGCAGCTCAACCTCTGGGATAATGCTTATGCAGGTGAAAGTTTGCATTTCAAACCAGGGGGGTTTCAAAAGTTGAAGGAACTTGATCTTGCTAGACTAAGCAGATTAAGTGCTATATCTATAGATGAAGGAGTTTTGCTTGTTCTTGAACACCTCAGCTTTAAAGATAACCCCCAAATGAAGGTGGTACCTCATGGCCTCAAACACTTGAAAAACCTTCAATTTCTTGGCTTTGTAGATATGCCAACTAAATTAGTAGAAAGCATTGATCCAGTCAAAGGACAGCATTATTGGGTTATCAAGAGTATTCCCAATGTATCTATTCGTCACAACGTGCATGGGACCGAGATTTCATCCACAGCATCCTTAGTCTGAAATATAAATTAAGGTACATTTTTGTTCTTCATACCAGATCTTATAAATAATGAATGTTTCCAACTATATATAATGAAAGTCACTGTACTTTTCAGTTTTGCTGTTGTCATCTGTTGTGTTTGCACTAATTGATTTCTCTTTCATAACTTATTTCAGATAAATTTTGATAAAGTATTGAAAAAGAAAAAAGAAATAGTCATGAAATATTAAAAATTTAATGATGAATAATCTTTACTTGAATACTTGTTTATTTACTGCTCAAACTGGACTAATTCTTGGGTATATCTGTGAACAGAAATTCAGATATCCACTTGGCAACATTGCAGCTCGAGAAATGGATGCAGTTTTCTCTTTTAATCTTTTAATGAAGTTTGAATCTTCAAATAAATTGTTCATATCTCCTTCTTGAACATATCTCAATTCTCTCAAGGAACATAAGAGCTCCATTTTAGGGTTCTTACTTGACATTAATCAGCTGGTAAACAAGCTACTACATTTCTATTTACTGATCATTTGGGTGTTTACTACTTATGTCTTCATATTTATTTTATGGGAAAAATCATTAAAATGGTGTATTTTTTTTTAAATTATTGATTTTAATAATTTAAAAAAAATATGTAAATGGATAAATTGAGTTTAAAATGAAGATTTTACAAAGATGAAATCATATTTCAAATTAAATTTTATATTTTTTTAATTTTTATGTTGAAATTGTGATTTTTTACACATTTTTTTAATTAATATAGATATCCTATTTAGAAGTATTACTTCTATGTTATTATAACCTAATTACTATATACAATTTTACATAGACATAAACATTCAAATAGTACTGATTATGAAAATGGAAAATTTTAATATATATATATATATATATATTTGAATAAGTTATATTTTAATTATAACTTCTTAATGAAAAAGTCGTATTTTTAAAAATAATTTTTTTTTATTCTTATAAAAATTTTGCTATAGTTATAATTTCTTTAGTTTTTTTTATTTGATATATTTTAGAAATAGTGGTATATAATACAATTTTTTTAAAATTTGTTTATTTATGTTTTAGGTTTTTAGATACAGTTTTAGGATAAATTAATTTTTTTTCTTTCACTTAGAAATCATGCTAAATAGCACCATTTTAGGTGAAATATTTTCTAGTTTTTAGTTTTTATTATACAAATTTTATATTATATAAGTTAATTAATAGAACAGTTATTATTAATTTATAATAAAATGTATTATTATTGATTTAATATAATTAAAAAATTAGAATTTAAGTGCATTTAAGTTTAATTTTCTTTAAATTAAAAGATGAAAATGATAAAAGAAAATTTAATTCAATAGAAGTAGTAATAGTATATTAAAAGGAAAATAAATATTACATATTCATTGTCTATATAAATATAAATAATCCAAAACAATCTTAATTAAAATATTTATTATGTTCAGCACATAACCTAAAAGTTGTAACAGGTAGTGAAGCATGAACAAGAAAAGAGACAGAAGGTGGAGGAAGAAAAATGGTTGAATATAATTAGAAGTATGTACAGCTGCTCCAAAACAAACGATACTGCAGTATCTGCCATTTCATCTCATCTCATTAATGCAGCTTCCAATTTCTGCAAATCTACCATGTATGATGTTTTGGTGATTTCTGGTTTATTCTGCAAAATTTTAAAGAAAATGTTTTCTATATGCTGCTTTTTAAACTCTTTTTAGAGGAATCATCTAATGCCAGCAAGACAAAGTTGGAGTGTTAGGTACGTTAATCCTCTTTCTCCAACCTGATAAGAATAATTAATGTAAGCATGTGACCACAAAAAGTCTTGGTCTTTAAAATATCCTTTTTTTAGAGGATATCATTTTCATTCAAGCACCAAGAAAGGAATTAAACTTCTTTTATGTGTTCTAGTTGAAACTGTTCCATTTTAATCTTTCTGGTTCTTATGTTATGCTTGTTATTTGATTTTCAGTGGTACAAATTAAGCAGATAAATAATATGCTTTGAAATTATGCAGTAGAATGAAGAAGAACATCAACATTATTATTTATAGTGATGCATACTAGTTTTTTTTCTATTATTTATTATCAGAAATTTATATTATACAGGTTTCTTCCAATTTTATGAAAAAAAGAGAGTCGTAATTTTAGAATACTTTTAGTGTGAGATTTTGAACACAAAGTTTAAACACAAGATTTATTATTTTTAAGATCTTATATTACATTCAAAATTAAGATCTTTATTATGGAGATTGAATTCTCGTACAATAACTCTCAAGATTTGCAAAATATAAAATAAAAAGGTAAAAAATAATTTGTAGAACCTGTAAAAAATTACTTAAGATTTCAAAGTGAGATTTACTATTAGAGTATAAATTTAATAAAATCTTATATCTTAAGTGACATTGAAATACCCACCAAAAAAAATATAAGATCTATAAAATGTTCTATTTTGATAAGAATAAAAATTATTTCCTAAAATAATTTTTTACTTTGCTTTATCCTATCTCATCAATCTAATATTTTTATTTTAAGTTAAAGTGAATTTAAAAATATTCTAAGGAATGAAATTTTTTTCTAAACATTGTTTCATGGGAATAAGTTTTTCAATAATAGTAATCCCAAAAAAATATTATTCGTGATAGTATTCCCAAAAATATTAATAATGGCTAATTTTTTTTTATTAAATTTATTTATGCAAATGAAATAATTAATTAAAATTTCTTCAGTTATATTTCCTCTTCTTTTCAATAATACCATTATAAGTAATAGACTAAATTCATGATAATCTTATCAAACAATTCACTTATTCAAGAATAAATAAATGTATTATTATTGATTAATATAATTAAAAAAAATAGAATTTAAGTGCTGAGTTAAGTTTTATTTTGTTTAAATTAAAAGATGAAAATGATAAAAGAAAATTTAATTAAATAGAAGTAGTAATAGTATATTAAAAAGAAAATAAATATTACATATTCATTGTCTATATAAATATAAATAATCCAAAACAATCTTAATTAAAATATTTATTATGTTCAGCACATAGCCTAAAAGTTGTAACAGGTAGTGAAGCAGAGACAGAAGGAGGAAGAATTTGTTTTAAAACAAATCAAGTAGTATTAGCAAGTACAATTTCCACATAAAATTTTAAAAAATAAATAGTTATATTTCAAAATAGGATTTCTTTTAAAGTAGTCTTTTCAAATAAGACTTAGTTATTTATATAAACTTTTTAAAAAGTATTCGTAATTTTGAAAAAAAAATTTACCATTTTTAGTGCTTTTTTTTCTTTTTATGCCTTGACCCATTTTCTTTTCTTTTTCTTGAATTATGCTCTTAATTTGGTATTTAACAGAGTATATTTAAGGGAGGTGCTTTAATCTCTCCTATAATCTTCCCAAAATGCAATAAAAATATTTTTTATTGAAATTTATTCTCAAAATAATTTAGAAAGTTAAATTTCAATCAGAAAATTAAATTTTCCTTATATATTATAATTTGATTTTATTTTCAATGATTTATTAATAATTTTGTTAACGATCAAGATTTTTCAAATCATGTAAAAAAGGATCATAATTTATCTAGGTCCAATAACTTATTATTCAAAGTTCAGTATATTAATAAGTTTCAGTATATCAATAAGTAACCCAATTTAGATCCAACAATCTTGTTGATCAGAGTCAACCTCTAATACCGTGTAGAAAGTGATTATGATATCTAATTCACATCCAAAACCAGTTTAGAAAATAAAGTTACGCTTCACTTGTATATTATAATTTAACTTTATTTTAGTCTAAAGATGAAATTTTTCTACGTGTCTAAAATATGAATAACACGTTGATGCTGCTAATCGCTAACAGATAAACGAATGAAGTGGGAATTATATGAGAAGACATTCAATTTAGATTTTGTTTTATTTATCTTCCTACTGTTTTCGTGAGCGTTTATCATTATGTGTTAAATGAGTTTTGATTTTGGTTATTTATCAGTTGCTTTTACATTTTTTATGCCTTTTCTCTATCATCTTTTCTGCATTAGTGAGTGAACAGTCCTTCTAAATTGTTTCGTTTATATGGTACTGGCACAATTTTTAGATAGCCAAAATTCCTAATAATATAACAAAGAATTGGCATCAATCTTCGATATAACAATGAAAGCTCAAGTAATAAAAGCTCCTACAATCAATTATAAACACCCCAACCACAAATATAGAATTTTACACAAGTCAAAGTCACATCGTAAATGTAGTTCATACATTCCTTGAGTGAAGCAGGATAAGTTCAAGAAAATATGACTGATTTATTTGAAGATTCAAGCTGCATGAAAGGAATGAACAGACAAAGTGCATCATTTTTGCGAGCTGCGATGTGGAAATTTTGAATCTCTGTCCAGAAAGACACAAAAACTAGTAAGTTTGAGCAGTATATGAGCAAATTGATTTTAACTTAATTTTAAATGCCAAATAAACATTTTTACATCATGAAAGATGATAAATTAAATGATCAAATAATAGACATTAAGTGTATATGCGTGTTGATGGAAATAAATTTCAGAATTTAACAGAAACACAATAGATTACCAATTGTAGACACTTCCATTCCACAAAATGTTAGTGTTAGATATATGTGTACTGGAGAGTAATACTTGCATCAGTTGCATAAGAACAATGTTCATTGATGCAGTCAATAAAAGCTCAAAATAACTTTAGAATGTACAGAATCAATTTAAAATTTTAACCAAAAAACATGAGTTATTTTTAAAATATGACAATTTTCCTATCAGCAAATTAGAAAGATATTCATGATTTCATAAAGTAGAGAGTTATGCATTCATAAAGCATAATTTTGTTTGAAATATGTGACAATACATGTTAAGGGAAGATTGATGCATGGAATGAATAAATCCAAATCATTGAAAAAAAAACATATATTGCTGAGAATAGCATTGTTATAACTTCAAACTTTGATAAGAACAGCAACAATATATGCATGGCATGAGAAAAAAATACCTTTACATTTCAGACACCAGCTGAGGTGGGAATAGGACGCAACTCATAGTCATGGAATTTTGGTCCCACGGTCTGACTAACGTGTACAAGGGGAACATGCTTGATAACTGAATAATCTTCTCCACCTTTTTCTGGATCAATGCTTTCTACTAGTTCAGCTGGCATATCAGCAAAATAGAGAAATTGAAGGTTTGCTAAGTATTTGATGCCATGAGGTACCACCTTCAATTGGGGGTTATCTCTAAATTTGAAGTGTTCAAGACCAAGCAAAGCTCCTTCATCTATAGATATAGAATTTAATCTGCTTAGTCTAGTAAGATCCAGTTCCTTCAACCTTCGAAAACCTCCTCTTTTAAAATACAAACTTTCACCAACATATGCATTATCCCACATTTTGAGCCGCATCAGATTTGGCAAATCTTTCAATGAGTCTAGTGGATCTCCTTCCAAATTAGATAAACCAAGTCTTAACTTAACAAGATAATTAAGTTTTGGAATCCAGTCAGGCAACTTTGTAACTCGAGCTTTCAATCTCAACAGTCGAAGGTGGGATGGAATCGATACAAAATTCAAGTCAATGATTTCATCCTCAGCTTTAGCACTGATATAGAGAGATTCAAGGTGGGTCATCATTTCTATTGCACTAGATAGGGCATTTGTGTATTCTGTTTGCACGCGCCTTATACCTAACTTCCTTAACTGTTTCAACATCTTGAGCTCTTGCATAAGGTCTAATCCACCATGATCAGCCTCCAAATAGTAAAGCTTTTGTAAGGATTTCAAGCATCCAATACCCTTTTGCATTTTCACCCCAATTGTGAAATTCAACAGAGAGTACTGTCCTTCATATTTTCTATAGTAGACTCGAAGAAGTCGTAGCTTTGTGAGGTTGTTTATCTCTTTTGGTAGCTCATGCACGAGTGTTTGTCTTAGATCCAAGGTTTCCAAGTTCAAACACTTACCAATGGATCTTGGAAGAACCTCTACTTTTGTACGACTCAAGTTTAAGTACCTCAGGTGGAAAAGATTGCCCAAATTGTTTGGAACATAATTCAAAGGAGTGCTTTCAAAATCAAGAACTTTCAAAAGCTTGAACTTGGCAAATAATCTACCCAAAAAATCTTTATCAGGCAGTTCACTTTTGCTAAAAACATAAATACCACGAATGCCCAAGTTACTAGTCCTCCTTAACACTTTGTTGGAACCAGTAGCTATAGAAAAGCGTCTAGTTATTCCAACTGTGTCTATTTCATCATCTTCATGCAGTAAGTGGCAAAAACTTAACTCTTTCATTTTTTTAATGATGACTTCACGTATTAAATCATGGACTTGACAACTTTTAACCTTACCATCAAAGCCAACACTGGAGACTTGAACCAAACTTCTATGAATTAACTGCGTCAAGTACTCTTCAGCAATATCCTCCATAGGTTTTCTCTCCTCGTTTTTAATGAACCCTTCAGCCATCCATTGCGTGGTCAATCTCTTACGATTGATGGAGTAGTCCTCCGGATACATACCAAAATACAACATACATGATCTCAAATTGTGAGGAAGATCATCATAACTAAGAGATAAAATCCTTGTTAAACTAGTTAAATGTGCATTGCTCTCTAACTCCAATATCAGATTCTGACATACCTTTCTCCATTCAAACATGGTTTTTGCTTTTGTTGACAAAAGACCACCAATAGAAACAATCGCCAGTGGTAGCCCTCCAAATTTTTGAACAAGTTCCTTTGACATATCCTCAAGCTCAGCTGGACATTGCTCACTAGGCTCAAATCTAAATGCCTTCTTGCAGAAGAGCTCCCATGCTTTGTTTGGAGACAAATGTCGTAGTTGGTGAATATGAACAGCAGTTGATTTCTTAAAATACTCTGCAACGTGCATCATTCTAGTGGTGATTATGATTCTACCTCCTTTGTTGTTTTCAGGCAAGGCATGCTCAATCTCATCAGAAAAATTTTCTTTCCAGACATCATCAAACAATACCAAATACCTCTTTGACTGCAGGTATTGCCTCACTTCTGTTACTAATGCGTTATCATCCATCTTATGCAACTCTTGTGGAATAGGCTCATTAGCGTCCTTGCAAAACTTTTTTATCATATCTATCAATAGCTCCCTCACACTGTATGATTGAGAAACCGTGATAAAAGATCGACAATGAAAGTGTCTTTTCACGTCTTGATTATTAAAAACATGTTTAGCAAGTGTGGTTTTTCCAAGTCCTCCCATGCCTACCACAGAAATCACTGAGCGTTGGTTGGTTCCGTTTATTAAGCAACCAATCAATTCATCTCTTGGGAGTTCGAGTCCCACAACTTCAGTTTCTTCAATGAAATGTGAAGCCATTCGAGGGTCACCCCATTTGAAATCTTTTGCCCCTCTAGAATTGCTTGATGATCCATCTTCAGATGAAGTTTGAAACTTGTACCTTATTAGAAATAATACTTGCAATTAGAAAATAAAATCTGAAAAACTACAAAGATGAAGGTTTGCGAACTATATAATATACATTTAGAAGCATTATTCTTGCTTACTACTCAATTCTTATATAACCATTAAACATTTATTCTATTAAGTATTTTTTCTAATTGAGTGTTTATCAATAATTATAGAGTACATAAAGAACAAACTCGTATAAATAGCGTGTATGACAATTCTTTAATGTTATCCTTGTATTTACTGACATACCTTTCACTTCTTTCCTTGATTCCTTGAACTGCTAAGTTGATATCTTGAATCTCAGATGCAATCTGATGACGTGACTTCAAGGTTTTGATTTGGTGAGCAAACTTTTGGAGTGAGCCTATGCATGGTGGATGATGGTTGACCTTATATGTCACATCCATGATGTATCTGTCAATGACATCTTCTATCCAAAAAGATACTTCTCTCAACTGATTCACCCATGTTTTTATTCCTTCATTGGTGTCTCCTCCTTCATCTCCAGCCCTTCTATCTGCATCCTTTAGGAAGGCTTTGATGCTCTCTAATTCATGTTTGATGGCTGAAAAATCATTTCCAAGGCCTTTCAACAAACTTCCTTCTTCTTTTACAAGTATGTACAGCTTCTCCAAAACAAACGATACTGCAGTATCTGCCATTTCATCTCATCTCATTAATGTAGCTTGCAATTTCTGCAAATCTAGCATGTATGATGTTTTGGTGAATTCTGGTTTATTTTGCCAAATGATTTTAGAGAAAATGTTTTCTATATGCTGCTTTTTAGAGGAATCATTTAGGGCCGGCAAGACAAAGTGGGAGTGTTAGGTACGTTAATCCTCTTTCTCCAACCTGATAAGAATAATTAATGTAAACATGTGAACACAAAAAGTCTTGGTCTTTGAAAGATTCCTTTTTTAGAGGATATCATTTTCATTCAAGCACCAAGAAAGAAATTAAACTTCTTTTATGTGTTCTTGTTGAGACTGTTCCATTTTAATCTTTCTGGTTTTTATGTTAGGATTGTTATTTGATTTTCAGTGGTACAAATTAAGCAGATAAAAAATATGCTTTGAAATTATGCAGTTCAGTATTAAGAAAAAAGGGAACATGAGCCTACAATTGATGATTTCCATCTTTCTCTGATAATTTTTCTATAATTAATTCTTTCATGAAGTCAATGGTTTAGGTCATCCTATTTTATTGAACTTTCTTTATTTCGTAATTAAAGACTTGCACATGATTCCATGTGCATACTTTTTTTTTTTTTCTATTAATGAAAAAACTAAGTACATTATCATACCTACTGTCTTATTCTATCATTATATTTAAAGTTTTATATACTAATAAGTAATATATTCAATAAAATGTAAATTATCAAAATAAAACTTCAAATTTTAAATGAAGAATAACATCAACATTATTATTTATAGTGATGCATACAATTTTTTTTTTCTGTTATTTATTATCAGAAATTTATCAGACATGTTTCTTCGAACACAAAGTTTAAACATTTATTATTTTTAAGATCTTATATTACATTCAAAATTAAGATCTTTATTATGGAGATTGAATTCTCGTACAATAACTCTCAAGATTCGCAAAATATAAAATAAAAAGGTAAAAATTAATTTGTAGAGCTGTAAAAAAATTACTTAAGATTTCAAAGATTTACTATTAGAGTATAAATTTAATAAAATCTTATATCTTAAGTGACACTGAAATACCCACAAAAAAATAATATAAGACTTATAAAATGTTCTATTTTGATAAGAATAAAATGTATATCCTAAAATAATTTTTTACTTTGCTTTATCCTATCTCATTAATCTAATATTTTTATTTCAAGTTAAAGTGAATTTAAAAATATTTCAAGGAATGAAATTTTGTTCTAAACATTGTTTCATGGGAATAAGTTTTTCAATAATAGTAATCCCAAAAATATTATTCGTGATATTATTTCCAAAAATATTAATAATGGGCTAATTTTTTTTATTAAATTTATTTATGCAAATGGAAATAATTGATTAAAATTCTTTCTATTTATTAAGCCCTTCAGTCGTCGACTAAATTCATGATAATCTTATCAAACAATTCACTTATTCAAGAATACATAAATAAATATAATGAAGTTATTTTCCATCATGATATATTTTGTTAATTTAATACATGTAATAGATAAATATACTATACATAAACTCAATAATAATCATACAGGTCAGATTTAAGTCCATCAAAATACATGTTGTGTTATACCAATTCTACTAGATACATATTTTACTTGTTAATGTTTTTATGACGTTACATTGTGTTAACATGTTTTTATAATGATAAAACAGGAAACAAATAATACACATAATAAGAATAAAAAATTAATAAATAACTAAAATTGGAAACAAAGTTATTTACAAGAGAAAGTAAAAGGGTAAAACTCTGATAATATGGGTTTGACAAAGCTGCATCAAGGATTCATCTTGAGACCCCAGTAAGCTAGAACAGTTCCATGCCACAAATCTACGTTCTCAGCTAAGTGTCTAAATGGAATGGTATAAATATAATTGAAGAACTTTAACCAAGGGAAATAACGATTGTAATGAACTCACAATTTAAAATCAACTTCAGTAGCTCACAAATTTAAGAATTGAGTTTATCCAAACAAGACCACACCTACTGGATATGTTTGAGAATTGAGTTTTGAAGGCAGAAAGGAAAGGAATACAACTTTTTTTATAGTGTTTATTGAAAAACAAGAGATTCAAGAATAAGCTTAGGCTAATTTATCATTGTACTTATTTTAAAAATTTACCAAATTATAGTGTATTTATAAGAAATGAAAATGTACCCCTCCTCTCCCTCCAAAACTTCAGTTACAAACATACCCTAAGGAAAATATTCTCCAGCAATTCATAATTATGTTTCTTTCATTGCTTTTTGATTTAGTTGGCATCCATTGAGATACTTTTGCTCTTCAATTGGGGAACAGAAAACTAGAAAACAATTCTATCAGTTAACAAATATCTTGAATAATCCAACATAAAGAAATCAACTAGTAACCCATGTATACCAAGAGTTTGATCCTGAACTAGAAAGGTGGTTGTCGACTAACAACATCCATTTAAATCCTAAAAGTGCATGATGATAACATTACAATGGACTAAAAAAACTCTACATCAGGTGCACGAGAACAGATACATACAAGAATAGATAAAGAGAGGGGTCATCAGATACTTAGCATGGAACATACACAGTGATTAATAGAGGATAGTCATCATAGTACTGGTAGTAAGTAGTTATTCTTCTGTTACCAGGAGCTTCCTGCAAAGTTAATCCCCCAAGGTGTATGTCATTTACCCTTCCTCATCATAATCTTCATCATCCTCTTCTAGTCGACTACCAAGGTTTGCAAGTTGCATAGTGTCAATGGCCATCTTGTCCACATCAGATAGGGACCAGCCTGGAATTTCTTCATGTTTAATGTCCATGGCAGCAGGGTCCGGCAATGAAGCCTGAACATCTGTGCTAGCATTTTTGTCTTCACTTTCGTTCAAGTTAGCATTCAGATCAATGTTACGTAAAGATTGAGCACTTTCCTCATGAACTGCAAAGTTCTCCTTTGAAAACTCCTTGGATTGCACACCATTATCTATTGGCACACTTGTGTTAGGAATATCATTGCTAGTTTGTTGATTAGAGGAGCAAGGCTCAGATTCAACCTGCTGATGACCAATGTCTTTTTCAACAGTTCGAGCCCCTCGACCATGGCCTCTTCCTCTACCTCGGCCTCGGCCTCTTCCCCTGCCGGGAGAGCCAGTGTGGCCCAACTCACGCTGCAATAAAATAAAAAAACACTATTGACCAAAACAATAGAAGTCCTAGAGTAAGCCGTTTAACACACAAGACAAAACTTCCCTTCCTCCCAAGAATAACTTCTAATGAAAAATATTACTTGAAAAACAAAACAAAAGAAAAATATCCGCTTAATACAACCTACTTGTAATTTAATCATTAAAAAAAATTAGAATGCAGTGGAACTTCAACATGATAACTAGATATAATTCAATGGTAGAATTAACAGAAATCATTTTCTGCAAGGAGTTACGAGACAGTGTAAGGCTTCTTGCACCATTGTCAGTGTGTGACACTTTACCATTATTAAGAAATATAATTAACTATGTATTATCCCAGTTTTTCATGAAAGTGCAATTACCATCTTACTCCTCCTAGTCTCTTCGTCACTTTCATTGCCCTCATCGCCAGCAGCTTTCCTGGTAGAATGTAGCATTCTTAAATGCATCAATTGCTTATATGGATGGTTAAATCAGACACGATAAGAAAAAGATAAAGGCTATTGAATGTCAAACCTTCGCTTTGAAAGGGCACGATCATCAGCTCCAACCTCAGAATGGCCATGGCCATGCCCATAGTCAGGAACCCTGCTGACAATGTCTCTCAGAAAGTCGAAGACATTATAACTTTGTACACAATGTTTCCTGCAATTTACATTTACTACTGGTTAGACTAGACTTGCTGAATACTCAAGATATAAATCAGATGGAGAAACAGCAAAGAGAAGTGGTATTATGTCATAATTAAACAGGTCCTGGATATTATATAGTTTAATTTAACAATGTGAAAGAGACGTTAGGGAAAGAGAACTAGTAACTCCTAGGTTTGGTTACACTGCTATCATATCATCTACTCAGGGTTTTAAGTTAACAAGGAGTCACACAGACATGTAAGTCAAATTATGTTTAAATATAGCACAAGATACAAAAGAAACCACAAATCATATGTGTAAATTTGAAATCTTAATGAAATCACCTATTTTACAAGGCAAGGACACCATTTTTGTAGCGGTGGACAGAGTAACAACTTTTGCACATTTTTTCCCTTTAGCTAATCCATTTTCAGCTAAAAAGGTGGTATATTGCATGGTTCCGTCCTCAAGTATTTCTGATAGAGTCCAAATTTTCTTGAGTCACTTTGGAAGGAATTGTTTTGGGGGGAAGGTGCCAAACTTCATACGAGCACCACTCATAATACCTGAATGAATGGGCAAATGGATGTAGTTAACCAATGTCTAGAGGCATAATTATGGTGCTTGACTGCAACAAAGCCAAAAACAGTGCCCCCCTTCACTTAGCATAGGCAGAATTTGGTTCAACACAAACTAAAATGCTTCAACACAGATGTCCCCTTTTCATGCTATGTTTGGTCAAGAAACTCCATTGTTGCTAAAAGGAACAACTATTTCATCTAAAATTGATGATGTTAATCGGTTGACCAACAAAGGAAGGACTTGCTGAATGAGCTACGGCCTATGAACTAGTTTACTTAACACCCAAAAAACCAAATGAGAAATTATGCTCATCAACATTAGACGGACATGTGGTTTGTTTTTTGGTTGAACTGAAGGACCATGTTAAATGACTTTTTCAATCAAAAGAAGACTTCAATGGAGTTATCAAAATCAATAAATTATTACATGAAATCAGTTAAGATATATATATAGTATGATTTTATCATACGTAACATGGAACTTGAGCATCTCTAACCTAGTGATGAGCACTGGGAATTTAGCTAGCTCTGTTTAATAATTAAAACACACCTTAAAAAAAATTAAAACAAATTTCAGCACAGGGTAAAATATGCCCACGAATGGACACAATTCGATCCAAAAAGGTTCATTGAAATAAACACAACTTTAAATTAAAATATTCATTGACTTACAAATGCAATGCATTCATGGTCTTTGCTCCTCTCTGAAGAGTTATTTCATAAGTGCGGTCACAAAGATCTTGCAAAAATAACTCCAGAGCTTTAGCTGTAAAAGATTCAAGAATGAAGTCAACAATATACAAGGGGAAAAGACCAAGCTATTGCCAGGTACTGGCTACATACTATGTAAAAGCAACTTACATACTAAAACAGGAACTGCCAATGCTATCTTTCCAACATCCTCATCTGCTTGCATTATCTTCTTTATCCGAGCCTGAAAATTATTGTTTCCATCAGATAAAGCATTCTTTTAAAATATATTTTCCTTAAAGGTAGTAAATTAAAAAATTTGTTCACTCAGACCAGTTTTCTCCAAGCCTGGTTTTAAAACACTCGTTATCATATAACATGCTGTTAAAGGAAGTTATCAAATCAGCCTTACAAACTTCAGAAATTAGCTCAACCTAATCTTGAGGAAAGCAACATTACGTAAGAAAAGTGAATCAAGACTCAAAATATCATGTTACTAAATATTTGATAAATAAAGTACTTGTCACCTATTCCGAGAATTGATACATAAAACAGCAGATACATGGTAGCAGAGAAAAATGAAAGGCATAACCATTTAGATAAATCTTCTAGAGCACTTCAAGTCACTAACCTATAAATACAGTACTAAACTTGTACTCAAAAATCATGTTGCTGTACATACTTTACAGTTTATATAACAAAGATATCTTTGCTTCAGCAAAATCATCAAAGAAGCTATCATATCTCTAAACCCATACCATCACAGGATTCACGAAAAAGCAAATTGCTCATAGTAAATTTGCATTTCATAAGAACAATTCAAAGGGAAAGACATCAAGGTCGGTTCAATTCCATGAAAACAAGAATAGGAAAATTAAAATACAACCATCCAATCCAAACCCACAACACATGAAATAAACCTATCATCATAAATCTCCACACCAGTCTCAACTCACGCATCCATCAGTAACTACACTCACATAACCCAAACTACGCCAAGCACCCAAAATTAACATAACAAATCTCCAAATCACCCCCATGAGTTAAACCCATTTTTAGTACGTCGCACCAGCCATTCTCCACGAGAGACAATTCTGCTCAAGTCAAGTAGGACATTACAATCGACAAAACTCTCCCTCCAAGTAATAAACACGACACATACCCAAAACTCCAACTCAGTGTAAATTCAATTACCAACCACAAACAAAGAAATTCCCAGAAATTATACTGAATTACACTTTACCCAATTAATTCCCCCCCCTCCCAAAAAAAAAAATCCCAGACACTCCCAATTACCATATACCCAAATGAGAAACACTTAATTAAAGTCGGAAAAAAAAATTCCTTTCACTTTCCACAGTTTTCCGAGACCCCAAACAGCAGAGTAACACGCAAAGAAGAAACTTTGACAACTGAAAAGTGAAATTTTACTTACAGCGGGAAAACGGGTGTCGAGCTTTTTCCTCATGGTATCGAATCAGGCGTCACACACAGAGGAACGAAACCCCCAAAAAAAAAAGAAGTGGAAGAGGAACAATTGGAAGCTGAGAATAGGAAACGACGAAGCGGAAGACAAAATCAAAGGAAGCGTGGCGATCTCGCCTCGTCTCAGATCCGAAGGTGGCTGTCTCGGAAACCAACGAGGTATTGATTCAGCGGAATATCCGTCCGTACGAGTTTGACGAACGACATGAAAACAAAGAAACAATTTGTGATGACGATGGAAGGAAACCGTACCGTCACACGGCTGTGAGGAAACGTATCGACGGACGAACCGATACATAACACCTGGCAACAAAAACTATGATGTTAAAGAATGTTTCGATATCATAAACAATGACTTGAAATTAAAATCAGATATCAACATTTATTTGCTTTATTACTGCATAGAATAAATATTTGTTTTTATATAATTAAAGCATGTATTTTTTTAATTATATAAAAGAAAAGATAAATTAACTTGTTTATTTATATTTAATTTTATAATTGTTGCTTATAAAAGTATTATTTTAGAGATTATCTCCAAGATATTTTAATTACTTTAATGTTCAAAATATCATTTAACATGTCATAAAAAATATAATAATAATTTAAAAATAAATGTATTTTTTGTGACAATAATTATTGAACCGTTAAATGATTTGTTTTGATGATATAAAATATATTTAAATAAGTATTATTATTTATGCTTTTTAAGTAGATGATATGGTTTCGATTTTTTTATTTATGATTTTTAATATATTCAGAAAAATATTTAAAATTTATTTAATTAATTTTAAAATAATATAATTGATTATTTTAAGATACTAGCATTTGAGATATTATATAGTTCATGATCAATCGTCATAAATAGATGATCGTTTACAGTTAAAAAAATATTTTAATATTTTTAAAATATTATTTACAATCGATTATTTTATTTTGATGAATTTTCAAATTTATTCAAAATAATATAATTAATTATAATATTCATAATAATTTATTAACTCTTTTTATTAGAGAAAATGTACAAGTTTTTTTTTTAAATTGAAAAAAAAAAACGTAAATTGCATACTTTGCAAAAAAAATAATTCATAATTTTCTTTTCATAATATTTTTTTTTTTTTGAGGTTGATCAAATGAATAAAAGTTCTTGAAAGAAGTTTCATCTATAATTTTTTTTAGAATTTTTTTTATGCTTATTTGTTCAGAATTTAGATTATATATTTCAATTTTTTTCCCTTATTAATTGATTTGACTAAGTTTATATACAATAAGTTTCTATAATTCTATTTCTTGATAAGTTTTGATATTTTTGAGTGTCGTAATTATATTGATTTTCAATAATAATAAAATAATTTATTGCAAATTAATTGAATTGAACTAAATGTAAATTAAAACAGAATCAAATCAGTCTAATTTTTTTTTATATATTTTATTTGTTTTTTATTACTTTTTACTTTTTTTTATACTTAAAATATTATTAAAAAATTTCAGGGAGGATTGTATATTGTCTTTATTGTGAAACACGTAATCAATCTCAATATCCAATACTTCTATAATAATATAATAATAAAGTTAATTATAACATAATTATTGATAAACAATCACACACAACACATATCAATATTATTAGTATAATTGATAAGATCCTTAATTTTAATTTAATGTAACAAATATTTGAATAAAAAAAAAATTTATTTACGTAAACGCAATTTTTTAAAGTTAACTACAAATGTTAAAATAACTATAAATTGATAATGGATAATATATTTTTTAAGTTAACTAATATAAATGTAAAACTTACCATGCATATATATATATATATATATATATATATATTAGTTATTTTTAAAATTTTTAATCTATGAATATATATATATACTAGTTACTTTAAAATTTAGAAAATATAATATGAAAAACACATATAAATAAAATTAATTTGTTGATTGACCTTTCAACTATTTCTCATAACAAAAAAACTCATTATTTCTTAATACTTAATTATAGAACATTTCTCAAGTTTTAGCATTATTCATTAGTGCAATCTAATTTATTAATGATTCAAGATTTTACAACTTCTACCTCTCAAATTTTTTAATGTTAGACAATTTTTTTTGTGGTTCATAAAAAATAAAGTTCTACAAATATGTCAAGAATGTAATTGAAATAATAAAAATAATAAAAAAAAAAAAAGAATATTTATGATTTACAAATAACCAATAAAAAATGGTGTGTTATAAGTCCTTCATTGAAAATCAACTTTTTCAAGTATAGGAAGAATATTATTGTAATTAAAAAGGAATGTGGGTGAGTCATAGAAACTAAAATTTACAAATTAGGATCATTGAAAATTTTGTGCATTAAGAGTCCTTAATGAAAATTAATCTTCCTTAAAGTATGATAAGAGTGTTAATGAAATTATTAGGGCACCTAAAAATGTAAACCTAAGTCATTATTAGAACATGTTACATTCTTGAAAAGATGTCTCTTTAATATAAGCATTAATATTAAAATATTTTATTTATTAGTTTGATATGATTTACTATGTAATCTTTCTTTTAGATGTATAAACATACTATTGTGAAAATTAAACACCCTAATTCATGATAATGTTAAACAAATTTAAATTTAACAAAATTGTGACTATTTTTAAAGAAATCAGACAAAATTAGGATATTTTCAAACAAAAAAAAGTTTCATATCTTTAAGACTATTATTAGGTAATTTATTAGCATATGTTTTGGTAGCTAATCATTCAATTAGGGTTTCATAGCATAAACTACTGATAAAAAAATATTTGAAATTTATAATTCTTGTAGGAAATCAAGGGATTTTGTTACAACATATCAAGCATTAATGAAGCCAAAATCACATCCCAGAATTACTTCCATTAATTTCTCCACCAAAGAAGTTCTTGAATGCCCAAGTAATTTTAATTCAACAAGTAATTTCAAAGTTTCCATTTTTTGGTTGACATCAAATTTGAACTACATAGAAGTAGAAGTAGAGATGGTATATTATTTGAGTAATTAGTCACATTCTTCCCCCCAAAAGATTTGATTTATTTAAGTAATTATTCACTGCATTAGACTGTAATTAAAGTTATTTGAGAAAAAATATAGAACAAAAATCAATTCAAAGTTATATTCCAAAATTTCTTCCATATAATTTGATCTTTCCAACACTGAAACTTCTGAAATAATTTTATTTTAATAAGTAATTTTTAATTTATAAATTTTACTACTGGGTTTGACTTAAAACTTGAACTACATAGAAGTTATTTAAAAATTAGCCAAATACCAATTATAGAATGATTTAAACTACTTTAGTAAATAACCACACTATGTAGTTAAAATCAATTTAGGAATGTTTATGTTATGCAAAGATTTTGGTCAAAAACTTGTTCATACCTCTTCAAATTTTTAGTAACATTTCACAAAATAATAACTGTAAAAGGCATGGAATCTCATTATTTATTGATTATTGATATTTGCATTAGTACAAATCTTTAAATAAATAGCCATAGTCATGCCTCTCTATCTATTCAATCACACCCACAAATTCAAAAGAGTGAATAATTTTCTTCCTTCAATTTGTGTCATGGCATCATCACATGATTTGGAAGGTTGTTCTTCTGAAACCTCTAGCATCTCTGCCACCTCACAACACCTTTCCCATAAACCTAGGGTTGAAGAAGAGAAGATCAATGAGATGGCATCAATAAAGGAGAAGGGTATCAAATATGAACATCAAGCTTCTAATTCCAAATCCCATATGGTGTTGGATTTTGTTAAGCTTTCCCATGATGAACCAATTTGTGGGTCAAAAGTGGAATTGGATTTTTTCAATCCAACCAATGTGGTAGGTTCATCTTCTAGGGCAAATCCTACTCAAGTGAGAGATTCTACTCAAGTGAGAGATGTAAACAACAGTGAAGAAAAATCGTTAGAGGTTAAAACTTTTTCTTGTAATTTTTGTAAGAAAGAGTTTTCTTCTTCACAGGCTTTGGGAGGACATCAAAATGCTCACAAACAAGAACGTGCTCTTGCAAAACGCCGTCAAGGAATTGATGGTGGTGCTTTTGGAAATCCTCATATTCTCTATTATCCTTATCTTACACACTCTTTTTATGGATCTTATAATAGAGCTCTTGGAATTAGAATGGAGTCGATGATTCACAAGCCTTTGTATCCTTCATCCTCATTAGGTTTAAGATTTGGTCAAGGGTTACCAAGACAAGAGATGTCGAACTCTTCTTCTCTTGTTTTGCAGGAAAATAGTGGAATCAGGATCATGAGAAGTGATACAACTTTGAGGACACAGGATGATCGTGCTACTATTAGGCATAATATTCCTTTCTTTGGAGAACCTTCTACAAATGTTACCAAATCAAGTTCAACTATATTTAATATTGAAGGTAACAATGATCGACCTAAGAAAGTAGGAATTTCAAGTCCTAGTTCTTCAGATGAGATTGATTTATCACTTAAACTTTAGTTTTAATCTTGTTTTAATATAGATAGAAAATTTGTTACTAATTTGTATTTTATTTTGGCACTATGATATTTTAGGTGTCAAATTATGTTTTTTATAAAAGGAATTATTATTACAAATTATGTTTTGTGTTATTTTTATTTTCAATTTTAGATGAATAATGTGTGTGATATATGAATGTATTAGCTTGTAAGTTATGAGTTTGTGATATATCTTTTGAGAAGATTAAAAAATTAGTAATATTTACTATATCTCTTATTAATGAAATTATGAAAAGAAATACTTAACTAACTCTCATATCTATAAATATTCATTGAATTTTTAGAATAAAATGTAGATATATCACTATCAATATATTAATTTTTAATATTCAATAATAATTTGTACTATCATAAATTTTTTATAATAAGTAAATTATATATTTTTTAATTTATAAATTAATTAATTTTAAAACATTAGAATCAAAATTAAATTTAACAAAAACTACACAAAAAATATATTTAATCTTATATTAAATAAAGAATAACTACATACCATTTTATAAAATAAATGAAATAATATTGGAAAAGATAAAATCATATTTCATAAAAAAAATTAATTAGTTTCACTTTTCAGATATAATAATAATTATCGATTATGTTGAATTAAGACAATATTATAATATTGTGTTAATTGTATTATAAGAAATATGATATAATATATTAAAAAAATTAATTATGAAAGTTTCAATTTTTTAAAAAAAGTTATGCAAAATATAAATTTATTAATAATTTATTTTTAATATAATTATTTATTTATTTTATCAATAAATATATAAAAATTAACATAACCTTAAAATATATATATATATATATATATATATATATATATATATACTGAAAATATAGAAAAAGAGATAAGAGAAGTGTTTTCACCTTTTTTAGATTTTCTCAAATGGGATGAAAGGGAACATGACTATTTTATTTATTCAAAATTTTAGATAAATGCATATCATGCATTTTATAGGTATTATTTTTCATTATACTAGCAAAATAATTATTCTTAAGTCATTATATTAACATTTTATAGGATTGTATTCATTAAGTTTATCATCAGCTATTTATATAAGGGTGGAGTTGATATTATATTTAGGTCCAATTAATAGTTAAGATTATGAAAGAATATGAAATAAAAAAAAAAAAAAAATTAATGGTAAGAATTGATTATATTATTAATCTGAAATATTTTATATGTGCATGAATATTATATTGTGCTAAATTATTTATTATAGATTAAATTTGTGGATAAAAATAAAGTTATTTTATATTTAATATTTTTATGATAAGAAAATAATAAACATTTTTAAAAAATTTGACTAATTGAAATATATTACAAGAATTACATTAATGAGTTTTTTTTAAAATATTAATAAATAGGATTTTATAATTTTTTCATAACACTTCAAATAGATGAACCTAATTTTGTATTTCTCTATCTATCAATGTTTCATATAGTATTACTTTTTCTTTTAAAAATAATAAATTAATTATTAGCAACCTATTGCATTTAAAAAGAAAAAGAGAAATTTCATATCTTTAAAATATATATATATATATATATATGTCAATTTTATGATCATGATACATTTATTAAAAAATATAATATTATAATTAATAAATATAATGTTAGTAATTTAATTTAGTTGTATAATATAATAGTATAACATTTAATATTAATGTACAATCTATATAATTCATTATGTGTATTACATAAATATGTATTTTATCTTTTTATGTTTAAAAAAAATTTCAAAATGATTTTATCTTTTAATTATAAATTCATAATTATTTATTATTCAGTAATAACTGTTTTATTAATTATAAAATTATTCATCTAATAAATCTATTATAATTAATTAAAATAATATTAACTATTTTAAAATTGTTATACATTTTTAATTTAGTAATTGAGATGAATTAAAAATAAGAGATTATATATATAGTTTATTTAATATTTTTTTACAGTATTTTTTGGATGTCATTATATGAAAACTTTTATTGTTTTTTCCTTTATTTATTTCTTTTTATGGTATACAAAATTCATATACATATTTTCTTTTTATGATTTGATTTAAAATTCTTCATCCATTAATTGTGTAGAATCTTCCATTCATGGTTTTTGTGTTTAAAAGTTACCAAATTAAAGTTTTCAACATAATTTTCCAATATTCGATGCATAGTTGAATTTGAATTGAAAACAAAAAAATATATATCTAAATTGAAATATATTAAAAGGTAGAATTAAATTATAAGAAGAAAAAAAAAAGTTTGAACTCAATTGTAAGTAAAATTTGACAACATTAACCCTAATTTTAATTATATCTATTAAAAAAAAGTATCTTTTAAATAATTGAGATTACGTGAATACTTTTTAAATATGATTAGTAGAAGTAAATAATATTAACTATCTATTTTTAATTAACATTCAAGTTAATTGAAAAGGAATTATTATTAATCATTTGAAAAAAAAATTAATTTGATATTTTTAATATCATATTATCCTTAAATTAATCAAGATAACATTTCAATTATAATCAAATTCATAAATATTACTAAGAAAAATAAAAATTATTTTGTATAAATTTTATAAAATTCAAAAATAGATATCAGTATTAATTATATTTAAGGTTCAAATATACACAATAATATTAATTGTATGTTTGTATAGGTATAAAATAAAATAAAAATATAAAAATTTTAGTTTTTTTATGTTGCTGATATATTTCTAGTTTTAATTTTACTTTATTTATTTTTTAATAAAATAATCTATAAAAAAATGTAAAAATAAATAAAATTCATTTTTATTAAAAAAAATTTATTGATTAATTATGTCTTTTTCAATTTTTAGTGATTTTTAAAATTTTTTTTTTAAAATTTTTTTATTAATGTTTTTATGGTTGGATTTTGTGATATATTTGAAATAAATCTTTACAATTTATTAATTATTAATGATGAGTTACATTAATCCAATTAATCACTTTTATAAAAAGTAAAACAAATTTTTATCTACTTTTATAATTTCACAGAAACATTAGATATTTATTTTCAAACTTGCTCACAAAGTTTTCAAATTAACATCTCTAATTAAATAAATAATAATTATATAAGGTGTATAAGATAATTGTGTGTAAATATAATATATAAATATGAAATATAGATATAATTTTATTTTAATATTAAAATGTTAAAAAAAAGTTCAAATTCAACTCTAAAGATATATAAGAAAAATTATAAATTTATTTTTTAAAAGAAAGAAATAAATAATATTAACAAAATAAACTCTAATTCATTAAATTTAAATTTAATAAATAATGTTAACATTTTTGTTGAATAATTTATTATATAAACGATAGAACTTATATATATTATTTAATTTATTCTTCTCATTTGAAATTTTTTATTCCGTTCCTGTTTCTGTCCCTAATAGTAACATCTTTATTTAAATAATAACAATTACATGATAATATGAAATGGTTATATAAATGTAATATATAAATATGAAATATAAATATAATTTTATTTTCTACCGATTAAATAATTGATTTAATATTTTATAATGTTGTATCTTGATATTAAAATATTAAAAAAAATTTAAGTTAAACTTTAAATATATCTTAAAAAAATCATAAATTTATTTTTTAAGAGAAAGAACTAACAAAATTTATAAAAGAAACTCTAATTTATTAAATTTAAATTTAATAAATAATGTTAAAATTTTTGTTAAATAATCTATTATACAAACTGTAGAATACATTATATTATTTAATTTGATCTTATTCGTCTAAAATTTTTTATTCTGTTTTTAAAGTAACGTCTATTTGTAATAAATACATGACGCGTATAAAATAGTTGTATCTTATCTGTATTTAGTACAAAGACTAGTACATTTTACGAAACTGTATACCTTAGACTCACCTTCTAGCTTGGTTCACCAACACAGAGGTATCAATGTTTTTGTGTGTGTCTTTATGAGCATTTCATTTTCCCATTTTTGTTCTTAAAGGTTTATGTTTATAGTGGATTGTTCATGTATGCAATTTTTCTATTCTTTGTTCTTTGATGTTTAATTTGGGGAAGATGATATAATTGAAGTGATTGTGAGTAAGTATGCATTAACTTTTCATTGGTTTTTTTGGGGCTTTACGGTCAATAGCTGAAAGAAATGATAAAGAATATCATATTCTCAATTTTTTTTTATGGGTGTGGACAATTCTTATAAAATTCAACTGTGCATGTTCATTTCATGTCATAACACTCAATTCACTCTTTACAAGAACTAAATTTGATTGATAAAATCGTTGCATCCAAACGTTTTTATGATATAAACATGATAATCCACTTCATTATTGAAACCTTGGATACAATTTTATGAAGAGAGAAAAATTTGATATATTTATACATATCTTACACATTTGATCAACTTTTCAGAGAAATATTGAGTATCCTTCACATGCAAAAATGGACACAAAGAAGAAGAGGCCAATTTCAAATACAACTAGCATTGAGGCCAATGATTGGAAATCTAAAGATTATCCAAACAAGATGGTGAAGGAAATGTAAGAAGCATTTACTTACCAAATGTTGATCATAGTAATATTTGTTAAATATCTTGAGATATTGAAGTTCCTTTTGTTTGATTTCTTGTGTAGTTATCTTTGTCATAAATTTTCTTTAAAATAATATTTCTAAATTCATTATTTTTCATATTTTTCATACTGAAAATCAACTTTCTTAAAAAAAAGCCTAATTTTTCTTTGCTTTGATTAAATAGAAAGATATATTAAGTTTAGGAACTTGTTTCTCCTCTGTTTTTTCTTTTAATTGAGAGTTAACATCATAGGGAGTACTTGTTTAGTTTCATAATAGTGAAATTTTTTAATAATTTTCTCAAAATAATGCTTTTGAATAGTAATATACTATCTCCCTTTCTTATGATCTTAACTTTCAAAATTACACTTATTTTATCCATATTTTTCATATCAAATTTTGATGAAAAAAATATTTAATTTTAAAAACTACATCATTAGATCATGTTATCAATATATAAACACACAATTACACACTCATTACTTACAAACTTTATGTACTCATATATTGATTTTAAAAATTTGCACAATTTGTTTTCTTAATAAGAATCACATATCTTTAAAGTTGAATCAAGAAAGATATCTTAACATTTATTTGATGAATTACTAATTTAGATAACATTAAGTTCTCCATAATTAATAATGATTTACTTAAAAGTCTTACTCTTAATAATCCTTTATCTGTGATGACTATTTTTCATAAACCTTCACCCAAGATTTACCATTAAAGCCATCGAAACCAAGTTAACTCTAGATTTACGAAGATAAACTTGAAGTGATATACTTTTTTTTAAAAGTGATATTTGAAGCAGAAACACATGGAATATGATTTATATTTATGTTTTCTATTGTTGTGACTAGTTTGTGATCATACCATTTCAACTAAATATTTCCTTTCTTCATATTTTCTTTATAGATTCTTTTACCTTAGTCTTAATTGTTACATTGTTAATTCAATTTTGATTAGAACATTATTGGTTCAATCAAGGTTGAGATAAGGTTAACTTGTTAGCTTGATATACTTTTTCTATTAACATTAATAAAAATTTCTTTCATTCATGTTAAAGTTGATCATGATTTTTTTTGGTTATCTTTTTATGAATATAGGTCAATATTATTTCTCAATATTAAGGAATTTCTTTGTTAACATTAGTAATGTATTTTGATGATATCAAATATGATTTTTTTGTTGACATTAGTTAGAGTCAGTCAAAATTTATTTTACTAATGTAATTAAAACATACGTCAAAGTCATTAGTAATCAAATGTTAATTATAGTTTTCTTGACCAATAATAACAAAAGTCATTTTCTAGTTGATGTGAACCATAGTTTTTTCATTGATGCCAATGAAATTATTTTTTATTTTATATAAATTAGATTTTTTTAACTGACATTTTTTTTGAATGTTAACTAATTTTTTTTTCAATTAATCTCTATAATAATTATTTTTTATTGATGTCTATAAGAATTTTTTTTATCATATATATATATATATATTTGAACTATAATAGTTTTATATATATATATATATAATTTTATAGTCTTGCTCATAATTTACTTAATAAAAATATATTATAAAGAAATTAATATTACATATGAAAATATATAATATCTAAATAATTATTTATAAATATTAAAAGTCAATTATAATATAAATTCTAGATATTTTTTACTTTCGTCCCAAAATATGAAAGTTTGATGTTGTTTATTACTGTTGGACTATATTTTAATGATTGACTTCATTTTAACCATTTTTTTTCTAGGCCAAATTACACTCAAGTGAGAGATGTAAACAACAGTGAAGAAAAATTGTTAGAGGTTAAAAAATTTTCTTGTAATTTTTGTAAGAAAGAGTTTTCTTCTTCACAAGTTTTGGGAGGACATTAAAATGCTCACAAATAAAAGCGTACTCTCGCAAAACATCCTCAAGGAATTGATGGTGGTACTCTCGGAAACCTTCATATTCCCTATTATCCTTATCCTACACACTCTTTTCATGGATCTTATAATAGAGCTCTTGGAATTAGAATGGAGTCGATGATTCACAAGCCTTTGTATCCTTCATCCTCGTTAGGTTTAAGGTTTGGTTAAGGATTGCCAAGACAAGAGATGTCGAACTCTTCTTCTCTTGTTTTGCAGGAAAATAGTGGAATTAAGATATGAGGAGTGATACAACTTTGAGAACACAAGATGATCGTGCTACTATTAGGCATAATATTCCTTTCTTTGGAGAATCTTCTACAACCAAATCAAGTACAATCCTGTTTAATACTGAAGGTAACAATAATCATTCCAAGAAAGAAGGAATTTCAAGTCCTAGTTCTTCTCATAAGATTGATTTATCACTTAAACTCTAGTTTTAATCTTATTTTAATATAGATAATTATCAAAGTTTTCTTATTATTGAATATTATTCTGTTTTTATTATTGAAGACACTATGATATTTTAGGTGTCAAATTATGTTTTTTTATCTAAAAACAATTATTATTACTTATGTTTTGTTTTACTTTTATTTTCAATTTTAGATGAATAATGTGTGATATATGAATTTATTGGCTTGTAAATTATGAGTTTGTGATATATCTTTTGAGAAGATTAAGAAATTATTAATATTTAATATATTTTTTATTAATAAAATTATGATAAGAAAGACTTAACTAACTATTAGTGCTAATTTCCTCATAGCTATAAATATTTATTACTTGAATTTTTAGAATAAAATGTAGATATATCACTATTAATATATTAATTTTTTAATATTCAATAATAATTTGTTCTATCATAATTTTTTTATAATAAGTAAATTATATATTTTTTTTAATTTATAAATTAATTAGTTTTAAAACATTAGAATCAAAATTAAATTTAACAAAACTACATAAAAATATATATTTAATCTTATTAAATAAAGAATAACTACATACCATTTTATAAAATAAATGAAATAATATTAGAAAATATAAAATAATATTTCATAAAAAAAAATAATTAGTTTTACTTTTCAGATATAATAATAATTCTCTGAATTAGAAAACATAAAATTGTGTTAATTATATTATATCAAACATGATGTAATATATTAAAAAAATTAACTATTCTTTTAAGTAATAAAAAATATATATTTATTAATAATTTATTTTTAATATAACTATTTATTTATCTTATCAATAAATATATAAAAATTAATTAATTTAGATAACCTTAAAATATGTATATATAGTAAAAGTGATAAAAGAGAAATGTTTTCACCTTTTCAGATTTTCTCAAATGGGATGAAAGGGAACATGACCATTTATTTGTTCAAAATTTTAGATAAATTCATATAATGCATTTTATAGGTATTATTTTTTTATTATATTAACAAAACAAATATTTTTAAGTCATTATATTAGCATTTTATTGGATTGTATTCATTAAGTTTATTATCAGCCATTTATTTAAGGGTGGAGTTGATATTGTATTTAGGTCCAATTAATAGTTAAGATTATGAAAGAATATGAAATGAAAAATAATAATAATAAGAATTAATGATGATAATGGATTATATTATTAATCTAAATTGTTTTATATGTGCATAAATATTATATTGTGCTAAATTATTTATTATGAATTAGATTTATGGATAAAAATAAATTTATTTTACATTTAATATTTTTATGATAAGAAAATAATAACCATTTTAAAAAAATTTAACTAATTGAAATATATTACAAGAATTATATTAATTAATTTTTTTAAAAAAATATTAATTAATAGGATTTTATAATTTTTTCATAACACTGAACCTAATTTTGTATTTCTCTATCTATCAATATTTTATATAGTATCACCTTTTCTTTTAAAAATAATAAGTTAATTATTAGCAACCTATTGCATGTAGAAAGAAAGAGAGAGAAATTTCATATCTTTAAAAAAAAATTTGAAAATGATTTTTTTATTAAGAATGAGAAATAAATAAAATTTTATTATATTGCAGTGCATGCCATTTAATTATAAATTCATAATAATTTATTATTCAGTAATAACTGTTTTATTAATTATAAAATTATTCATCTAATAAATCTATTATAATTAATTAAAATAATATTAACTATTTTAAAATTATTATACATTTTTAATTTAGTAATTGAGATGAATTAGAAATAAGAGATTATATGTATATAATTTATTTAATATTTTTTTTACAGTATTTTTTGGATGTCATTATATGAATATTTGTATTGTTTTTTTCTTTATTCATTTCCTTTTTATGGTGCACAAAGTTCATATACATATTTTCTTTTTGATGATTTGATTTAAAATTCTTCATCCATTAATTGTGTAGAATCTTCCATTCATGGTTTTTGTGTTTAAAAGTTACCAAATTAAAGTTTTCAGCATAATTTTCCAATATTTCGATGCATAGTTGAATTGAAAACAAAAAAAATATATATCTAAATTGAAATTTATTAAAAGGTAGAATTAAATTATAAGAAGAAGAAAAGAATGTTTGAACTCAATTTGTAAGTAAAATTTGACAACATTAACCCTAATTTTAATTATATCACTTTAAGTGGTATCTTTTAAATAATTGAGATTCTATTTTCAATAACTCTTTTGCAAATGTGATATCAAATTCTATGAAAAGTACTTGAGAAAGAAACACCTTTTAAATATGATTAGTAGAAGTAGATGACATTAACTATCTATTTTTAATTAACATTAAAGTTAATTAATTTTATTTATATTTGAGTTCAAAAGGAATTATTATTAATCATTTGAAAAAAAATTAATTCGATATTTTTAATATCATATTGTCCTTAAATTAATCAAGATAACATTTCAATTATAATCAAATGGATAAATATTACTAAGAAAAATAAAACCAATTTTGTATAAGTTTTATAAAATTAAAAAATACATATTTAAGGTTCAACTATACACAATAATATTAATTATATGTTTATATAGGTATAAAATAAAATAAAAATATAAAAATTTTTGTTTTTTTTATGTTGCTGATATATTTTTAATTTTAATTTGAATTTATTTATTTATTAAAAAAAATCCATAAAAAAATGTAAAAATAAATAAAATTCATTTTTATTAAAAAAATTTATTGATTAATTATGTCTTTGTCAATTTTTAGTGATTTCTTCAATTTTTCTTTTATATATTTTTATTAATGTTTTTATGATTGGGTTTTGTGATATATTTGAAATAAATTCTTTAAATTTATTAATTATTATTGATGAGTTCTATTAATCCAATTAACCATTTTTGTAAAAAAGTAATACAAACTTTTGTTTAGATCTATAATTTCATAAAACCATTACATGTTTATGTTCAAACTTGTTTACAAAGTTTTTAAAGTAACACCTCTATTTAAATAAATAATAATTACATCACACGTATAAGATGATTGTGATAATTGTGTGTAAATGTAATATATAAATATAAAATATAAATATAATTTATTTATTTATTAATTAATTAATTTAATATTTTATAATATTTTTATCTTAATATTAAAATGTTTAAAAAATTTAAATTAAACTTTAAAATATATAAGAAAAAAATTATAAACTTATTTTAAAAAAAAAACAAATAAAATTAACGAAATAAATTCTAATTTACTAAATTTGAATTTGATAAATAATATTAAAAATTTTATTGAACAACTTATTATATAAATCATAGGACCTATATATATTATTTAATTCATTTTCTCTCTTTTGAAATTTTGGTTTCTGATTCCGTCCGTAAAAATAACGTCTCTATTTAAATAATAATTACATGACACACATGAAATGGTTGTGTAAATGTAATATATAAATATGAAACATGAATATGATTTTATTTTCTATCAGTTAGTTAATTGATTTAATATTTTATGATGTTCTATCTTGATATTAAAATGTTAAAAAAAATTCAAGTTAAACTCTAGATATATTTTAAGAAAAATATTATAACTTTATTTTTTAAGAGAAAGAGACTGATAAAATTAACGAAATAAATTCTAATTTATTAAACTTAAATTTAATAAGTAATGTTAAAAAATTAGTTGAGTAACGTATTATACAAACCGTAGAACATATATATAATATTTAGTTTGATCTTATTTGTCTAAAACTTTTGATTCCGTCTCTAAAGTAACGTCTATTTGTAATAATTACATGACGCGTATGAAATGGTTGTATCTTATCTGTACTCAGTATAAAGACTAGTACATTTTACGATGCTATATACCTTAAACTCACCTTCTACCTTGGTTCACCAACAGAGAGGTATCAATGTTTTTTTTTGTCTTTATGAGCATTTCATTTCCCCATTTTTGTTCTTAAAGGTTTATGCTTATAGTGGATTGTTCATGTATGCAATTTTTCTATTCTTTGTTCTTTGATGTTTAATTTGGGGAAGATGATATAATTGAAGTGATTGTGAGTAAGTATGCATTAACTTTTCATTGTTTTTTTGGGGCTTTAGGGTTCAATAGTTGAAAGAAATGATAAAGAATATCAAATTCTCAATTTTTTTATGGGTGTGGACAATTCTTATAAAATTCAACAATGCATGTTCATTTCATGTCATAACACTCATTTCACTCTTTACAAGAACTAAATTGGATTGATAAATTTGTTGGATCCAAACGTTTTTATGATTTAAACATGATAATCCACTTCATTATTGAAACTTTGGATACAATTTTATGAACAGAGAACAGAAGAGTGAAAAATTTGATATATGTATACATATCTTACACATTTGATCAACTTTTCAGAGAAATATTGAGTATCCTTCACATGCAAAAATGGACACAAAGAAGAAGAGGCCAATTTCAAATACAACTAGCATTGAGGCCAATGATTGGAAATCTAAAGATTATCGAAACAAGATAGTGAAGAAAATGTAAGAAGCATTTACTTACCAATATATTATCTCTTGATCATAGGAATATTTGTTAAACATTTTGAGATATTGAAATTCCTCTTGTTTGATTTCTTGTGTAGTCATTATTACAGATTTTTTTTAAAATAATATCTCTAAATTTTTCGTACTGAAAATCAACTTTCTTAAAAAAAGCCTAATTTTTATTGCTTTGATTAACTAACTAGAGAAATATATTTGACATACGTACAAGGAGTATACCAACCCTTATATATATATGCAAAATATATTTTCCCTATCAACAAAATGAATCATAATTTTTTTATATAATATTTTAAACTTGTATTGCTATTATACTCCTTAATTCATTTTCCAAAAAGAAAAGAAAGAGAAAGTATTTATGATGTTAGACAATTATACACATGATATATACTTAATCAAATCAAGAACACATTTAATGTTAGGATTCTCATTCTTGAAAGTATTATCATTTTCTATGCAACAATAAGAACTAAATATAGGCAAATCCAATAACTATGAGTCTCTCAAGTACTTCCCAATAATCCTTATTAGGACTATGAGTATATATATACACTCAACCTACCTCCAAGTCTAAAGAAATTTATTGAATGCAATCAACTTTATATTAAGTTTGGGAAATTGTTTCTCCTCTATTTTTTCTTTAATTGATGAATTAAGAATTACATACTTTAAAGTTGAGTCAAGAAAGATATCTTAACATTTATTTGATGAATTAGTAGTTTAGATAACATTAAGTTCTCCATAATCAATAATGATTCACTTAAAAGTATTTCTCTTAATAATCTTTTATTTGTCATGACTATTTTTTCAGATTTTAAAAAACCTTTACCCCAAGATTTACCATTAATGCCATGGAAACCAAGTTAACTCTAGATTTATGAAGATAAACTTGTTCTTCTTCATCACTCATAGTAATGTGTAGGTGGTAAACACATTTCTATCAACACAAATGTGCCTAATAGCCTCAAACTCTACTCTCCATTTGCTCATATTTGGTTATAACATTCACTTGAGGAATGTGCATAACAATAATTTAATATCCCTCAACCAAGTTAACCTTATGCTTAGAGGGTTGTCCTTTCTCTTATTTTGGTACCTACCCTAAGGTGTTTAATGTCCAAGTTCCTACAAACAAAACAATATACCTTTTTTTTAAAGTGGTGTTTGAAGCAGAAAATCATGGAATATGATTTATATTTCTGTTTCCTATTGTTGTGACTAGTTTGTGACCATACCTTTTTTAGTTGATTTGTCTTGCAGCATATTAGCCTTATCAGATAAAGCTTTGGCTATTGATTCAATGATTACCTTCTCAAATATATATATTTTTTCTTCATATCTTCTTTATATATTCTCTTTTACCTTAGTCTTAATTGATACATTCTTATCTCAACTTTGATTAGAACATTATTGGTTCAAGGTTGAGATAACATTAACTTGTTAGCTTGATGTACTTTTCTACTAATATTGATAAAAATTTCTTTCATGTTAAAGTTGATCATGATTTTTTTTTTTCATATTATTTCTCAATGTTAGTAAGGAATTTCTTTGTTAACATTAGTGGTATATTTTAATGATATCAAATATGATTTTTTTTGTTGACATTACTTGGAGTCAATCAAGGTTTATTTTACTAATGTAATTAAAACATAGGTTAAAGTCATTAGTAATCAAATGTTAATTATAGTTTTCTTTACCAATAATAATAAAGTCATTTTCTAGTTGATGTCAATCATAGTTTTTTCATTGATTATTTTATATAAATTAGAATTTTTTAACTGACATTAATAGAAATGATTTTCCAATCAATATTATTGAATTATTTTTTTTTTATAATTGTTAGAACTATTTCTTGATTGACGTTTATTATTATTTTTTTTTACCATTATGAGAGAAGATATTTCTTTTGAATGTTAACTAAATTTTTTCAATTGATCTCTATAATAATTATTTTTCATTGATGTCTATAATAATTTTTTTTATCATATATATATATATATATATATATTGAGCTATAATAGTCTTTTTTTTATATATACTTTTATAGTCTTGCTCATAGTTTTATATTTTTGCATGAAAATATATCAAATTAAAAAAAAATATACTTTTATAGTCTTGATCATAGTTTTATATTTTTGCATGAAAATATATCAAATTAAAAAAAAAATAGTATTAATTTACATAATAAAAATATATTATAAGAAAATTAATATTACATACGAAAATAAATAATATTTAAATAATTATCTATAAATATTAAAAGTTATCCTAATATGAAAGTTTGATCTTGTTTACTACTGTTGGACTATATTTTAATTATATTTTAATGATTGACTTCATTTTAGCATTTTTTTCTAGTTTGATTTTTGTAAACTTTATTTTAGGTTGTTCAAACTTTCAAGGTCTATAATCTAAATACATGACATATTGAATTTTACAGTGGTGAATGTTTTATCCAACGAGATCCTCTCGCTTGGTCACATAAAGTGCCTCAACTTTTGAAGACAGCAGAAAAAATTGAGGAAGAGTTGTTTGATTCAGCCAAAGATGAGGTAACTTAATTTAGTTTGTATTTTTCATGTTATTGTTCTTATTTTTTGTTCATTTTTAAAGAATTTGTGTGTTCATGATAAATATTGTGCCATACTTATGTATATATTTCTAGGCTGAGTACATGGCAAAGATTTCAACAAAGATGAAGACAATAATGAAGACACCAGTTCAAAGTGAGGAATCTAATCTTCTGTCTTCAAAAGTTTCTGGTTCAGGTAAATTTTTCTGTGGTTAATTTACTGAGATGAACTAATTATCTACTTAGATTATATTTTAGTGAAACCTAGTCAAAATGATGAATCTCTACAAATAGAAAAGAACCTTAGACATTACCAAGTCTTCTAGTAGGTTTTCTTCAACCTGGCCATATGCAAGAATCATTTGTTATGCTTGAAAAACCTTGTATAATAATTTGTTTTCATTCCAAAGAAAAGCTTTTCTCTCTCATTATTCTGTGTATTTACATTTGTCTAAATATATATATGTTAATTTTATGTTTCTAGAAACAGAAAAAGAAACAAGTGCAGAATGGAAGGAACAAATATATCAGAAGGTAACTTCAAACATAATATTTTTTGTTTTCCCTTTGATGTGATTTTAGTACTTTCATAATTCTTATATTTTCTATACTTCTAAAATTTTAGCAAATTCTCATGAACTTCCCTTTTCTAGGGTTTGAATTTTTCCCACATTTATTTTGTTACATTGATATTTGTGTGAGTTGTGGTCAATCTTTTAACAGTTGATAATAATTAGTATAAATTTAGTTATTGTTGATATAGTCATAAACAAAAGTTGAAGCTGATGAAGTGAAAATGTTTGTGAAACATCCTTATTGCAGATCCAAACAATAAAAACCAAATACTGCGCAAAACTCACTGTTCTTTACAAAGGTTTGACTAGAAGATATGAACAGGTAGATAATCTCTTTTAAGTGTAAAATGCATTTGAAAATTTTCACTTACATATCGTGTTTCATGTGCAATTAATGTTTTTAATTACGTACTAAAGTTTCAGCCTGTTCCACAACAATCAAAGTCACCTGATATGCTGAAATGTGAGCATCATATGCGGGCATTAGAATATGCTTTTGTTCTCTTCAAAGCGAACAAAAGCCAAATTACCTCTGATTTTCAGAAAAAAGTAGACAAGGTGGAAAAATATATACGCATTATTGAGCAGCATAAAATTGTTACTTCAAAATCAAGGATTTCTCAAGGGGAAGAAACATCAGCAGAGAAAGTGGAAGAAGCATCTGCAAAGGAATCAACAGCACAAGTGTTGAGCATAGATAACTCTCATTTGACAAACCAATTCAGCACTTCAACTCCACAAGAAGAGACTGATGATGAAATACTACTAGGTATGATTCTTTTAAGCAATTAATATATTCATTATTTATGTTAATAAAAGGGATAATGACAAACATTATTTTGGATAATTTTTATTTACCAGAATTTGCAAATATTGTACAGCAACAAACAAGTGATGAAACCTCACCTATCATTGGTAATTTTGGGATTTTAGATCCTCCCTTACTTGAAAACTGTAGTAATGTGAACGAAGTTTTTGAAGATCCTGGGGTCACTGTTGATGAAACAAGCCCTGCAATGCAACACTTGATTAAAGTGGTAAGATTAAAACTTACTATGTGATTTATTTCATAATGAATGCTTCTATATACACACTAAAAGGCTATAACTGTGATATATTTCTAGTTGACATCTGTATCAGCAGAAGCATTGGTGGCTTCTTGTGGAGAGATTGATATGTTATTCCATTTGAATGATGACATCTCAACATTAGAACCACTAAATGGACCTCCAGTGTATGCAATTGACTCAAAATCAGAAGGAGTTTTTGTAACAGATTCACAAGCAAGATACTTGTCTCGTCGCAAATTTGCTCCCAAAGAAAGGAAAATCAATAGGGTCATCGATGCAATGCCTACAGGTGACAATATTATGCAAATAACCAGTTCAGAGAAACATTTCTCAGATTCAAGCTTCATTCAGGTAAACTTCCTGAATGACAATGTACTATATTTGTTTTATAGTTTGTTTACCAAGAATATGTCTACTAAAAGATATCTCATGATATATTATTAAAAACATACATACTTAATTGCATATATACCTTCACATGCCTTTGCATGATTAGAATTGGTACCACCTCATTTTCTATACAAATATATTCTGATTTTTCCACTAAGGTCCTATGAAATGGTATTGACTAAGATGTTTTGAACTAAGTATTATTAACTTGATCTAGTAAAGTTTACAATTATATAGTTGTCTTGTGAGTAAGTCATGATTTGTAATTTAATGGTGTGATGTTCAAATATTTCCAACAGAAGAATCTGATTCTTATAACTTGTAGAAGAATCTTGTTCATATTTTTTATATTTCTATGAATATTACTTTCTTACAACTTTCAATGATCATGTTGTTTGTGTTGTTAGAATTGTGAGTTCAATCTGTTTAGACACTTATTCAAATGTCATATAACTTGAGTATTGGTAACTCTTGTAGGAAAATTATAATATATCAGAAGAAATAAAGGAGATAAACAAGCAACTGATAGACACTGAGGTAGTCATCGACAAAAGTAAACTTCCAACTGCTGCTGAAGGAAAAATTACACAGGATGAAGGATTAACTGTCAAATTGGTTTTCAATTCAGTGACGGTTAACATAAACCCTATGTCAAAGTATGATTGTTACAAAAAGGTGAGTTACTTTATACTTCAATTTTATGTATAACCTTAATTTTCTTTGTTTTAATTTATTTTCCTAACTATAATCTCGATGATGTAGCCACTAATCAAACCACTTTGGTTGCACATTCCCCCAAGTTATCCAAATTGCTCAGCTGTTATTTTAGATGAAATGCCATCAGAAGCCAGGTTAGAGAATTGAAGCTGTTATTCAAATATTTTTTAGTAGCTTACTATAAGTCTATTTCATAACATTTCTTCTTATGACACATTGTATTTTTAAGCAATTATCCTTACTTGAAAAGACAAAATTCTTAGTTTCTCCTTGTTTCCAATTTTAACAGCAATGATTTAGAGGATCTATCAGTGAAAGCTAAGTTGAAGTTAAGACTCACTCTGCAAAGGATGAACCAACCCTTGTTACTAAAGGATATTGCAGTGTCATGGGATCATTGTGCTAGAGAAGCAATATGTGAATATGCAGAACTTCATGGTGGTGGAACCTTCAGCTCAAAATATGGAGAGTGGGAGACTTGTTCTGATGCTAGTTAAAGGAATAAGTATGTTCTTGTTGGAAATCAGTTTCAAAATCCTGAAGAATCTTGAGATAGATATATATTCAAGTAGTATAATGTTTAAGAGTTACTTGTATTAAGTATGATATGCTTTCAGTCTACATTCTGGATAATAGATATATATTCAAGTATTGTATGAGTACATTATTAAGTAACAAACCTAATCTAATTATTTTGAAGACATTTATATATATATATATATATATATATATTTTAGATGTTGAACATGTTAATTAATGACCATGCTAGATTGTAAAGTTTTAAAAATGAGTATAATTTTCAAATAATAAGACGGTGTTATTAGAAAATGCAATGTAGTATTAATATAATCACAAGAATAGTTGACTAATTATAAATGATGAAATTATTGGTAATTTATGTCTATACACTAATTCTCTTACTATGACTCTATAATATCTCTAGTTATTATTTATTATGTAATTTTCTAAATGGGTATCTATATATATATATATATTTAACTATCTTCAATAATGAATAAATTAAGTCTAATTTTAGAGAAATTTAATTTTTTACCAAATTTATGCATAAAAAAATTAAGAAAGTGATAGAAGAAAGTAGACTCATATTTATACTAGTAGGTCAACTTTACCTACAAAAATTCCTACAAATTTTTCTCTACCAATTATAGAAATAAATAGAAAAAAATCATCGAGCATGTGTAGAGAGATCAATTACGATTACTAAGCAATTTTCAATTTCACTTATGCATTTCTTAAAAAATTTATAGGCACAAAATAAAACAAAATACAAGTTTTCTGGAGACAAAAAAAGTAACAAGAAATGATTATTTCTGTGAATTTTTTTCGAAATGTGTTAATTTTTTTATGAATAATATAACACAATGATAATCACTCAACACAACTTGTAATACATAAAAAAATAACTCAAATATTTTTTTTTAGTTTCTTCTATCTTAAATGCGTTGTTTTATAATATTGAATGAATAATAATAAATTATTGTAATAATACAGTGTTATAATAATAAATATATAACTACATATATATTATAATCAAATATGTATTTTGTAATTTTCTAAATACACACATAAATTCATTATAAATATATTATTATTATTATTATTGGAAATATAAAAACATAATGCGCCTGTTTACACTTTTATAATAATAAAAAATAATTAATATAATTAAAACTTCAGTTATTAAATAATTATCAAATTTCTAAAGGTAAAATTATAAAAATGAAAACCTTAAAAAATAATTATTAAATAATAGATAAAGTTATAAGAAATTAAGTATAAAAAAGGTTATAAAAATCAATCACTAATAATCATATTATTTTTATTATTACATTATTTTTTAATTGACTTTTTTATTAAAAAAAAAAAAAAAACTGTTCTTCCTTATCATCCCTTTTAACAACATCCTAAGTGAGTGATTACACGGGAATCAGGGATCTGCAAAGACTTTTTCTTTTTCTATAAACATTTGTTTGGTAGGTTAAAATTGTAATCTAAAACAAATAAAAAAAAAAGGTTGTTTTTAGTTTATTTCGCTAGAGTTGGTCCTTCAACTAATTTTTTGAGTGAGTCGTATTCTAATTTTTCAACCAAATCAATTTTACTATTTTTCATTTTCATTCTAAAAACTACCACATTTGACCCTATTTTATTTGGACCTTGTGCCACGTTCAATACAGAAAAATTGACAAGTGGAAATATTGGGGAAGTTTGATATTATAAAATATTGTTATTCAGTATTACAATTCATGTATTGAAAGAAAGAAAAACACTAGAAAGCAGAAGGAAAACACACGATAATGACAAAGCAAAACAACATAGGTATGTTTCTGTGATCTATTGAAGTTTAAACGATGTTGATTGCTCTGTGTTTTTTTGTTTTTACTGGGAATTTGGTTTGTTAATGTGCTGTGTGAATCTGAATCTTTTGGTGTTTTGGTAGGTTGGAGTGATGGGTTTAGGCTAAAGTTTGAATTTTGAAGATGTTATTTTGTAACACATCTCTATTTTTATCAGATGGATATGATTATGTTTCTAGAGAAGGTAGAGTAACAAGATGGGGGTGTTGTTCATGGTGCATTGTGTGATGGATTTGAATGAGAAAATGGGGATGCTAACCTTATTTAATGGGGATGCTAACCTTATTTATGGGGTTTCTTGTGAGTTGTGGCCCATCTATGGACTAGTAGATTTCATGTATGTTGTCTTTGAAATTTGATGGTGTAACTCTCAGACCATTTTGGTTCTCAATGATTCTTCCATTTTCCAGATTCTGTATTTGTTTTGCTTCAGTACTTGTAGAAGGAAGTAGACATTCTATTTATTTATATATATATATATATATATATGGCAGGTATGAAGCAAGAAGTTGAAAACTGAATAGATGTCTCCTTCCATGAAATCGAAATCGAAATCGAAATCAAAATGCAAGGCTGGTAAGGATCAAGGGAACGCTACTCCAACCACATATGGTACTCATAATCATGGAAACAAAGTTTCGGGTACATTTCGTACTCTGGAAACAAAGTTAGTTGCTACTTCCAATCCAACTGATGACAACAGCCATTATCAAAAGATAGGTGACACATATGAGCATCCAAGTAGTCTGCAAGAGACAGTGTCTCAGTTTGACTCGGTTTCTAACAATGGTAGCTGCTCTGGTGAATCAGAAGACCCTAAAGAGAAAGTACAAAACTCTTCTATTCGGCAGGATAGTGTTCCGGGTTCTGACAATGACAGAAGGGAGAAAATTCGGCTGAAGAATGAGAGGAAACACCAGCGCCAGAGGGAAAGGAGAGCTCAAGAGCTGCAAAACCGATGCTTTGGGTATCTTGTGTCAAGGAAACTAGAATCACTTGCACAGCTCTTGGTGGCAATGGGGTTCCCTTCTGATCGAGCAACGTTGGCCTTAATGTTAAATGATGGGAAAATAGAGGAATCAGTATCCTGGTTATTTGAAGCAAGTGAAGCACACACCAAGAGTATTTCCAAAGTTGGTCTCAGGTCTAATTTGAAAATTGATGTAAGTGAGGAGCTTGTGCAAATATCTGATATGGAGGCGAGGTACAATTGTTCTAAGCAAGAAGTTGAAAGGGTAGTTGTTGCCTGTGAAGGTGATCTTCATAAGGCAGAAAATACTTTAAAATCTCAGAAGCAAGAATCTTCAGTGACCCAATTAAAGCCAGAAGAAGAGTCTGCTCAAATCAATGGTGTGATGAGATTACAAGGGTTTCCATCTGTTTCAGTTTCAACGCAACCAAGACAAACTGAAGGTGATTTCAAGTATTCCAGTTAGGTAGTTCCGCTTCTATGTTCCCAGATCCTCAAGGCATAAGTCTGCAGTCACTTGAATCATCTCCATCTGTTAGAATAGCGGTTCAGCTAAGCTCCTTTGGGAATAAAGGGAGAATGTTTCAACAAGGAATGGAAAAGGAGCCAGTAGTCATGATGCAGCAGCATCCGCTATATAGCAAGACCCTATTTCTAGTATAAATGCCTTACATTCAGGGACAACAGGTTTGTATGCAAACAGTTATCCAGCTGCTGAAAATGTAAGGTCAAATGGAATGTTTCTACAAAACCACAGTAAAAGAAGTGTGGCTAATGGGAACTTGGAGCAATTTTACCTACCTTATTGTAAAGAACATCTCTGTCTTTGGACATGTAGATTCCTCATCATCTGGGGTGGGGCTTTTTTGTAAGCCAACGCATACTTAATCACCTTTGCCTTCTATTCGGCAATGTTTATGGAACACGAGTGCACCTTCACCTTCACTGCCTTCTGGTCAGATTGCAGCCAGAGCCTTCAGTTCACATTCACATGTGGATTGGAACACTGGGGGCACGATGCCTGAACTCGACTGCACCAGTGTTGATTGGACATCTCCTTTGAAGGGAATGACATTCAGTCTTCATAGTAACTTTGTCACCTCTCCTCCTCTTACGAGACTATAGGACTTTTGGGGGACCAAAGTTGATGTAACAAGTATTGTATAATTGCTGCAATGGCTGTCTTGATGGATGGGTCTTGTTTTCCAGTGAAGTACTTCAATTACTTGTTAGTGGCTTATGTTCTTTTGTACCTTATTGCTGCAACTAAACACTTGTGCCTTTGCCTGCATTTGATTTGTTTAAATGTGCCCCTCTTTAAAAAGAGAGATACCTTCTAATTGAATTTAACTATCTTATTTTCTACTCTTTTTACAAACTAGAATCATAACAGATTTTTTTTCAACCTATTCTAGTACCAATGGGAGTTGATCGCAGAAAAGATAGTCTTTTGCAATACGTTGCATCAAAGTTTTGAATTTTTGTAAAGAAAAGGTAATTTAGTGTCCAAAAAGAATTGACTCTAAAACAAATATCTGGGAGAAAGAATAAAAAAAGATATTACAAGAATAAAAAGTATAAAAAAAACTAATACAAAGATCAGAATTTTACTTTGATAATATGCATAATATATTTGATTATGCAGATTATTGAAATAAAATATTTTATCTGAAAAAAAATCCGAATAATACCTACAGAACTACATCTAACTTTTGTTCAATACTATTTCAGTTGGGAATTGTTATTGTAAAGTAGTTAAAATATGTTCAATTTCTATGGATAAATAAAAACATAATCAGATAACAAAATGCAGATACAAGTTAGATTCTCACTTATGAATCCAAAAAACTTGGGTACCTTTGCATTGCGTCCAAGGTGAGACAGAGAGAAGGAGAATGAGTTCCCAATTCATCACTCTACGCCCCGCACCAATTCCCAACAACAAAAACCCAAAGTCTAAAAAAGAGCCAAGACCAATCCCTCTGTACCAAAGAATCTACGTCCCTTCCCATGTCTACAGACACCCTTCAGCCATACTCTTAGAACTCTGCACTTCCGTCAAAGAGCTTCACCAAATCCTTCCCCTTGTCATAAAAAACGGTTTCTACAACGAGCACTTCTTCCAGACCAAGCTCATCAGCTTGTTCTGCAAGTTCAGCAGCATCACTGAAGCGGCACGTGTCTTTGAGCCTGTGGAGCACAAGCTCGACGTGATTTACCACACCATGCTCAAAGGGTACGCGAAAAACTCAGTTTTGCATGATGCCCTGAAGTTTTATGGTAGGATGAGGTATGATGAAGTTAGTCCTGTGGTGTATGACTTCACCTACTTGTTGCAGCTGTGTGGTGACAGGTTGGACCTCAGAAGGGGGAGGGAGGTTCACGGGATGGTCATAACTAATGGGTTTCAGTCCAATTTGTTTGCCATGACTGCTGTGGTGAATTTGTATGCCAAGTGCAGGCAGATCGAGGATGCATACAAGATGTTCGAGAGAATGCCACAGAGGGACTTGGTTTCATGGAACACGGTGGTGGCGGGGTATGCACAGAATGGCTTTGCCAGGAGAGCTGTGCAGATGGTTTTGGAGATGCAGGAGGCTAGCCAGAAGCCAGATTCCATCACGTTGGTTGCTGTTTTGCCGGCTGTGGCGGATCTCAAGGCTTTGAAGATTGGAAGGTCTGTTCATGGTTATGCTTTCAGAGCTGGGTTTGAGTCTATGGTTAATGTTGCTACGGCGATGCTTGATATGTACTTCAAATGTGGGTCTGTAAGGAACGCGAGGTTGTTGTTTAAGGGTATGAGTACCAGGAATGTTGTTTCGTGGAATACGATGATTAATGGTTATGAGCAGAATGGTGAATCTGAGGAAGCGTTTGCGACGTTTTTGAAGATGTTGGATGAAGGTGTGGAACCGACTAATGTTAGTATGATGGGGGCTTTGCATGCTTGTGCTAATTTAGGTGATCTTGAACGTGGGAGATTTGTGCATCGATTGTTGGAGGAAAAGAAACTTGGTTCTGACGTGTCGGTTATGAATTCTTTGATATCCATGTATTCAAAGTGTAAGAGGGTTGATATTGCGGCCTCAGTGTTCGGTAATCTGAAACAGAGAACAATCGTGACATGGAATGCCATGATTTTAGGTTATGCACAGAATGGATGTGTAAATGAAGCTTTAAATCTATTCTGTGAGATGCAATCTCATGACATCAAACCCGATTCCTTTACGTTAGTGAGCGTAATTACTGCTCTTGCAGATTTATCAGTTACCCGGCAGGCTAAGTGGATTCATGGACTTGCTATAAGAACTTTGATGGACAAGAATGTCTTTGTTTGTACAGCACTTGTCGACACATATGCCAAATGCGGAGCCATTCAAACTGCAAGAAATCTTTTCGACATGATGGAAGAACGACATGTGATAACATGGAATGCAATGATAGATGGATATGGGACACATGGCCATGGAAAAGAAGCACTGGATCTCTTTGATGAAATGCAGAAGGGATCTGTTAAACCAAATGAGATAACATTTCTCTCTGTTATCGCAGCTTGTAGTCACTCGGGTTTAGTGGAAGAGGGCCTCTACTACTTTGAAAGCATGAAGGAAAACTATGGGTTGAAACCTTCAATGGATCACTATGGTGCCATGGTTGATCTCCTTGGTCGTGCTGGTAGGCTAGATGATGCTTGGAAATTCATCCAGGATATGCCTGTCAAACCAGGAATTACTGTTTTAGGAGCAATGCTAGGTGCTTGCAAAATCCATAAAAATGTAGAATTGGGTGAAAAGGTTGCAGATGAACTATTTGAGTTAGACCCAGATGATGGAGGGTATCATGTATTGCTTGCCAACATGTATGCATCTGCTTCCATGTGGGAAAAGGTTGCTAGGGTGAGGACAGCCATGGAGAAGAAAGGGATCCAGAAAACTCCTGGCTGTAGTTTGGTTGAGTTGAGAAATGAAGTTCATACATTCTACTCAGGAAGTACTGATCATCCTCAATGCAAGAGAATCTATGCTTACCTTGACACTCTTGGAGCTGAGATCAAGGCTGCTGGGTATGTGCCTGACACTAATTCAATTCATGATGTGGAAGAAGATGTGAAGGAACAATTGCTCAGTAGCCATAGTGAGAGGCTTGCCATTGCATTTGGACTTCTGAATACAAGCCGTGGCACGACAATACACATTAGGAAGAATCTAAGAGTTTGTGGTGATTGCCATGAAGCCACCAAGTACATTTCACTTGTGACAGGGAGGGAAATAATTGTGCGTGATTTACGACGGTTCCATCATTTTAAAAATGGAAGCTGTTCTTGTAGGGATTACTGGTGAATCAATAGATACCTTTGTTATCATCATTCCATCATGATTCCTTCTACTAGGACCTAGATTAGAGTAACTTGATTACCTCATTGGAAGGAAGAACTAGTTCAAATTTGCTACCTTAGAAGAATGGCATTATTTACATCAACCTTTGAACACGTCAACGGTAATTCTAGTGCCAAGTTTTAGCAGCTTCAAGCTACTGTTTTCCTGAGTAGTGAATGCCACTATATTCTTGGGTTGTATATTTTTTTTGAATAAATTTATAATTTGTTCTTATAAAAATGTTAATAGTGTTGTCTTGGTCTGCGAATGTCTTTTTTTTTCATACAAATTGGTTTCCCAAGTTATCAACATGTTAACAGTTTCTACTTACAAGAGGTATGTTATCTTTGTTTAGGACTGTTTCTGGAAAGGACTTTGGATAAGTTTTCTTGTTCTATCCAAAGTTTTCTTTATTCTTAGGATTTGACAAAAAGGCAATGATACATAAATCCCTTGTAAATAGGAGGATTAAGATGCCATTGTCCAAATCAGAATGAAAAGTTAAGAAAAAACACATTGTTATCGACCACTTAAATGTTAGTAAAGGATGACATACTTTACCAACAAGTTTATCATCGTTAAACCCAAAACTAATTTTCTTCCTATATGTGCGAAGAAAATGAAAATTTTCTTTAAATAGATTATTTTAAAATATATTTTAAGAAAAATAGTAGAATGCACGATATGAAAAAGAATATAATAATTAAAACTAAAATGGCTGGTCTATAAATAAAAATTATGAGTGTTTAAAATTAAATAAAAACTTATAAAAGAAATAAATAGAGAGAGGTAGTAAAGTGAAAAAAAGAAGAGAGAAATACATGAAACTTGGAGAGTAAATTAGAAGGTTTTTTGTTTAAAAGAAATGAAAATCAAAATAGAATGAAAAATAAATTTTTAAAATTATTTGATTTAAAATAAAAATATTTAAATATTTTATTATTACTATTATTATTAGTTAATACTAATACTTTAATTATTACTTTTATTAACTTTTTTGTTATTAATATTAATTTATTGATTAATATTTATTTTTATTATTGATATTAGAAAACATAGACTGAAAGTTACTTTAAAAATAATTATTTTCATATTTATTATAATAATAAAAATATTTGATTATAATTTTTTTATTATTATTGTCATAAAATAAAAGATGACCTTTGTTTGACTATCCCAAACTCCAGTCGATCTTCACCACCCATTATTATCACATCAGTCAAGAAGCAGTGCATGGTTGTCACATATTTTCAAGAAAGAAAGCAGAGAAGCACAGAAAGAAGAAAATACAAATAATTATGGAAAGATTTAGGAATTTGGACTAATTTCAATCCTTGAACATGTCTTGTCAAGTCAACTACTCCATTTGTGATGTCTCTTCCCATGCATGCAAGAACCAACTCAAACACTACTAACGTGACTGTCAAGGACTAATACCATGTTTTCATGCACATAATGTTCGATTGTTTGGTTACAAATTAGTACTATGAATCCAAAGAACTTGGTATTTTTCGATTGAATCCAAGGTGAGACAGATCGAGCAAGAATGAGCTTGCAGCTCTTTGCTCCACGCCCTTTACCCTTTTGGTCCAACACAGTTACCAATACAAACTCCAAAACTCCCACAACAACAGCAACCTCTTTCTACGAATGTAATTCCATTTCTAGCCCTGTATATTGCCATACGCACCCTTTAGCTATACTGTTAGAAAACTGCACTTCAAAGAAAGAGCTTTATCAAATCCTTCCCCTTGTCATCAAAAACGGTTTCTACAATGAGCACGTGTTTCAGGCTAAGGTTATCACATTGTTCTGCAAATTTGGCAGTATCAGTGAAGCAGCTTCTGTCTTTGAACCTGTTGAGCACAAGCTCGATGTGCTTTACCACACTGTGCTCAAAGGCTATGCAAAAAACTCAAGTTTGGATAATACCTTATCTTTCTTCCATAGGATGACCTGCGATGAGGTTAGACCAGTTGTGGGTGATTATGCTTGCTTGTTGCAATTGTGTGGAGAGAATTTGGACCTCAAAAGGGGTAGAGAGATTCATGGGCAGATAATAACTAATGGGTTTGGGTCCAATTTGTTTGCCATGACTGCTGTTGTGAATTTATATGCCAAGTGTAGGCAGATTGATGAGGCGTATAAGATGTTCGAAAAAATGCCGCAGAAGGATTTGGTTACTTGGACAACATTGGTTGCGGGGTATGCACAGAATGGATTTTCGAAGAGAGCATTGCATTTGGTTTTGCAGATGCAGGAAGCTGGCCAAAAGCCTGATTCTGTCACATTGGTCAGTGTTTTACCGGCTGTTGCAGATATGAAGGCTTTGAGAATTGGAAGGTCTATTCATGGTTATGCTTTCAGATCAGGATTTGAATCACTGGTTAATGTTTCAAATGCACTTCTTGATATGTACTTCAAATGCGGGTCTGCAAGGATTGCAAGGATGATTTTTGAGGGGATGAGTAGAAAGAGTGTTGTTACATGGAATACCATGATAGATGGTTGTGCGCAAAATGGTAAATCTGAAGAAGCCTTTGCAACTTTTCTGAAGATGTTGGATGAAAGGGTGGTACCTACGCGCGTTACCATGATGGGAGCTTTACTTGCTTGCGCTAATTTGGGTGATCTTAAAGGAGGGAGGTTTGTTCATAAATTATTGGATCAGCTGAAACTTGATTTTCATGTGTCAGTCATGAACTCATTAATATCCATGTATTCTAAATGCAAGAGGGTTGATATAGCAGCCTCAATATTTGATAATTTGAAGGAGAAAACAAATGTCACTTGGAATGCCATGATATTAGGTTATGCACAAAACGGGTGTGTAGAGGAGGCTTTGAATCTATTCTGTATTATGCAATCTCAAGGCACTAAACTTGATTGCTTTACATTGGTAGGGGTAATTACTGCTCTTGCAGAATTCTCAGTCAACCACCAGGCTAAGTGGATTCATGGACTTGCAATAAGAACTTATATGGACAAGAATGTCTTTGTTTCCACTGCTCTTGTTGATATGTACGCAAAATGTGGAGCCATCAACACTGCAAGAAAGCTTTTTGACATGATGCAGGAGAGACATGTGATAACATGGAATGCAATGATAGATGGATATGGGATACATGGCCTAGGAAAAGAAGCTCTGGATCTCTTCAAAGAGATGCAGAAGCTAGCTGTTAAGCCAAATGATGTAACATTTTTGTCTGTAATCTCAGCTTGTAGTCACTCAGGATTTGTGGAAGAAGGTCTCTTTCTCTTCAAAAGCATGAAGGAAGATTATGACTTGGAGCCTACTTTGGATCACTATAGTGCCATGATTGATCTCCTTGGTCGTGCTGGTCAGTTAGATGATGCCTGGAAATTCATCCAGGAGATGGCTGTCAAACCAGGGATTTCTGTTCTAGGTGCAATGCTAGGTGCTTGCAAAATCCATAAAAATGTAAAGTTGGGAGAGAAGGTTGCAGACAAACTATTTGAGTTAGAGCCAGATGAGGGAGGGTATCATGTGTTGCTTGCGAACATATATGCCTCTAATTCAATGTGGGATAAAGTAGCCAAGGTGAGAACAGCCATGGAGAAGAAGGGGCTCCACAAAACTCCAGGCTGCAGTTTGGTGGAGATAAGAAATGAAGTTCATACATTCTACTCAGGAAGTACTAATCATCCTCAATCCAAAAGAATATATGTTTTTCTTGAGACTCTTGGAAAAGAGATCAAGGCTGCTGGTTATGTGCCTGAAACCAATTCAATTCATGATGTAGAAGAAAACCTGAAGCAACAATTACTCAGTAGCCATAGTGAGAGGCTTGCTATTGCTTATGGACTTTTGAATACAAGCCCGGGCACAACAATACACATTAGGAAGAATCTAAGAGTTTGTGGTGATTGTCATGAAGCCACTAAGTACATTTCACTTGTGACAGGGAGAGAAATCATAGTGCGTGATTTACGTAGGTTCCATCATTTCAAGAATGGGAACTGTTCTTGTGGGGATTACTGGTGAATCTTATCCTTTATGTCTAAAACATGAGTGGAATCCTTAAAATAAGATTCATTACAATTTTCTCTTTTTCATTTTATTAGTAGTCATGCCACTATATTTTTGCATTATATTACATGCGCGTGTGCACTGTTTTTGATCTTTTTTTGCCTGCTTTCAAATGACCATGGCTACTTGAAAGGGACAATTTTGCTAATATATATCTGGCATATGGCTATCTCCTATCACTGTTTAGAGTCTATACATACAATTATCCTAACAATACATCACTAAAAAATTGCTCAAACATAAAACCTCTGTTAAACAGTCCCCAGATAATCTATACACCAAAAACTTTCAAGGCACTGATCAACGTCACCTCCACCACCAAAACTGTCTAAACAGGTATGTCTTTCTCATCTTAGCATTGTACGTGAGGAAGGCTCTGGCTTTGACAGGATCAGCATTTAAATATTCAAATGCATACATCTGTTTACCTTCTTCCAACCCATCTATCTCCATCACGGCCTCTAATAACTCACTTGCATCAACTGAGCATTTGCTTTGCTCCATAGCATCAGCCAAACGTCGGATGCTTGATGCCACTGTCATCAATGCATCCTGAAGAGCATCTGAGGCACGAGGCCGTTTTGGAAGTTGTCTTACAGGCTGGACCACAGGAGGCTCTTGAAAACCATCTGGCGTCTGGTCAAATTCGGGAGATGCAGTGTATGATTCAGTTCCATCTGTCTCACTCATATCTTCTGAACTGGGAGAAACAAAGGAGGCTGATTCATCCTCACCATTATTCACATCCATTAGATTGCTTCCATTCTGCATCCTATCCCAACGACTAGGAGCTTGATAATTCCCACAAACAATTTTAAGTTCATCATACATCTCTATCTGTTTTCCACGGAATCCTTTTGCATCGGGATGTGCCTATTCATTGAATCAAGAACACCATAATAAGTATCTTACAAAAATTCATACCCATTGAAGAATGGAGAAAAATACAACATAACTTACTGCAATGTATTTCTTCCAAACCTCAGCATTGTCACACTCAATCATCTTTGTATTTGGATTCCACCAGAAACCTTCCTGACTTACCATATCTTTTATTACTTTATACCTCTTCTTAATTGTTTTCAAACGGTTGATAACTTTCTGATTATTCAAACTCAAGTTGAAGCGAGTGTTTACTGCTACACAGGCAGCCGTGTAGGCATTTTCATTGAAACATTTGTCAATTTTATTTCCACTTTTTGCCTGAGCTGCCAGAGCTTCAATCAGACACTTATCCATCGCAACTGACCACACAACATTCCTTCCTTTGTTTCTCATATCCCTTCTTTGTCTTTGCAAATCATACTGCTCCATTTCTACAGAATTCAATCACTGTCAAATATAATAATCCATGTTTTGTCATACATTTTGCTTTTCATTCACAACACCATACATATTTAAATTAATATGAATAATCACAAAAACATAAGATGCATAATGCAATATCAATAATCACAAAAGCACAGTTGGGTTATTTGGTTCAAATACTTTTAAGATGTGTTTATGAGTGAATAATTACTAATAAGTATAATGTTATGGAAAAAGAAATAAATTAGAAAACAGAGTTTTGTGTGAGTAGTATAAGATCAAGTACAAAAATATAAACCAGTGAGGGCAAATTAGTAAAACATGCAAAAGGGAGAGAAGGATAAAGTGGAAACCAATTTGAAAACTAATAACACCAAACACAATAAGCAGAATTACACCAAATGCCTCTTAAAGCTACATACATGTTCCTCACAATGTCCTCTCTGATCAAACATTATTTCAATAAATATCCTATTATTTCCTACAAAAGCAAATTCAAACACAAACCACAAGTTATCCAAACTGCTACTCAATCCACTTTCACCATATTAACCAAAAAAACAAATTCTGGTCCCAACATTCTCTTACATGACATCAGCCAAAATGCCAGTTCAGCAAAGATCACTTTCACTCACTAGCAAGAACTCAAGTGTTTGCTCATAAGCAAAGGAACACAGCACATTAAAAAAAAACACAAAAATGTGATTACTAGAGTAAAGAGTGTGCACTTCCCTATACCACAACAAAAATAAGAAGAAAATGTTTAGCTCAAATTAAAATTCAACACAAAAAAAAACAAAATAAATATGATTATTCGAGTAAACATCTTTTACCACTGCAAAATAAGAAGAAAATGTTTAACTCAAATTAAAATAAAGACATTGAAAAAGAAAACACAAAATATGATTACTCAAGTGTATCCACTATCCTGTACCACATCAAAATAAGAAAAAATGTTTTGCTCAAATTAAAATACAGCACATTAAGAAAAAACAAAAAATGCCGTTACTGCATTTTTTCACAACCACAGCAAAATAAGAAGAGAATATTGCCCCCTCCATTTTTTTATTATTGAAATTTTAAAAAAATAAAATAAACTGTTCTTATTTATACTGTAAAATTTAGATTACACTAATAATATTTTTTTAATTATTTTTCTCACCTAATTTTTATTAATTTAAATTAAGGAATGTATTATGTAATAAAAATGAAATTAATAAAATAAAATAATTTAGAACTAAGAAAAAAATATTTCTTACTTTTACATAAAGTAAATTGAATGAGTGAGTAATGTTGAGCTAAAATTGAAGAAAGCAAATAGTAAAACTTCAACAGTTTAAGAAAATCAAGTGAATCAGATTGAGAAAATACAGAAGATATAATACCAATAAAATTGGATTGACGAATAGGATCTTAATAGCAGATCACAAAATCTTACTGTAGGGGAGGCGCATCATTAGAGTGCATGGAGGCAATTGGGATACCACATTGGGACTGTTAGGGTTTTCTCGGAAAAATGAAAGAAAAATTTGGAGTTTCCACCACTTTCTCGAAGAACAAACACGGAAAAGAAAAATGTTCAGTCCATTTCAGTCGAAGGATCAGGTGAAAACAAGTACGAGAAAATGTCCTGAATGAACCAATAATTCATTGACACGTGTCCTAAAAATTATCCTAATTCATTTTACCGAAAATTTTGGATATTGGTGTAAAATACTTTTGTAATTATTAAATTAATAAAATTAATTTTAGACATGATGTAAGAAAATTAAACAAAAATATATGATATTATACTTTTTCTTTTTAGAAAATTTATAAGAATTTATTATCGAATATAATTTTATAATAATTTAATATATTTATAAAACTAAAAAATTAATAAAATTATAGATAATGAAATTACAGAAGCAAAATAATCTAAAATATTTACAAATTAAAGTTATAAATGACTAACCATTACAAAAACTAAAAACCAAAATTACAGATTTTGGTCAAATATAAAAATTAAATTACAAAGACTTGATTTAAGCAATTGAAACTAGAAAAACCAAAATAATCCATTTTGATAAAGTTGGTTATACTCTTGAAAACTCAACCATTTTTATACACCCACCAAAAAATTGTCATCTTCCTAAATACATTACTTTTCTCTGTGTTTCAATAGCTGAATTATACACATTTCTTGCATCCTATCCATTTATCACCTTGGAATCACTTCAGAGACTGTTATTTCATTGACAGAGTAATGCATGGAAGTGTTTGATGAAGACTCTCTTTCAGTGACAGCTCTTCCAACAGAAAATGCAGGCCTGGTGGGGCTGGGAAGACTCATTGTGTCACTCACAAGCATATGAACAACACTTGACATTGTTGGTCTATCTGCTGCATCTTCTTGCACACACAATAGTCCAATGTGCATACACTTTAGAACTTCACCATGTACACTTGATTTTTCTATTGATGGATCCATCAATTCCAAGCCTTTGCTTTCACACCAGAGGTTCCATGCCTATGACGGTAAATGTATATGATTTAATTATTAGAACCGATTGAAGAAAATGAATACAAACATAAGGTTAAACAACAGAGAAATGCAAGCTAAACTTTCTCAAATACTTCATTTCTAATACTCTTATTATTAACTCTCATTGAAAATCACAAACTTTGGTATGTATCACTTGTAATACTTGATATCAAAACTGTTATATCTGCATAGACTAAATATTGAAGTTGGGACATAAAACCAAAATTGCTATTTATAGACATAAAACATGTTAATGGAAAAATTACATTTGCTGGTATCATAAACATATTTAAACATATAAGGTAGGGAACATACATATATGAGAAGGCTTTGGCCTTGGTCTGTCAGATAGAATTTATTGCTCCTTTTTCCACTGATGATCTCTAGCATAAGAACACCAAAACTGAAAACATCTGACTTCACTGAAAACAAACCTTCCATAGCATACTCTGGAGCCATGTATCCACTGCTCAAAATCAATGTAACAGTAAACTTTATCAATCTCATGTTGCACTTAAATTTGTCAAGAAAAGAAGGTTAGAAAATAAAATGTGATGCTATGTGACAATTCATAGTTGCATATTCATGTGAAGAATTTGATACACAATTGAAAGAAAGAAAATGGTTCATACTAAGTTCCCACGACTCTAATTGTGTTTGCATGGTTCTGATCTCCTCCAAATGTTCTTGCTAATCCAAAGTCTGAAATTTTAGGATTCATTTCTTGATCTAATAGAATGTTGCTTGCTTTCAGATCTCTGTGAATAACCCTTAGTCTAGAGTCTTCATGTAGATATAGAAGCCCTTTAGCAATCCCATTAATAATGTTTAATCGATTTTTCCAGTCCAGATGTTCACCCTTCTCCGTACCTGAAAGAAAAATCCAAAACAATGCAATTCTAAGAAACATGATCACTATATTCATAATCATAAACATTCATTCTAAGTAAGAAATATGACTATATGAACTACGTAGCAATTTTGTGCGTGTTTGTGTATGTACTAACTTCTAATATTTGCACTCAAACTCTGAGAAGTTTATATCTGAATATAAACTACTGGGTCATTTTTTGGAGTCATACCAAATAGGTGGAAATCAAGGCTTGAATTTGGCATGTATTCATAGACTAGCAGCTTTTCATTTTGCTCTACGCAGCCAGCCAACAGTCTCACAAGGTTGCGATGCTGCAATTTCGCAATCAATATTATTTCATTCTTGAATTCATCCGCACCTTGAGCTGAAGTTTTTGAAAGCCTTTTAACAGCAATTTGTCTCCCGTCTGGTAATACACCCTAGAATATTTTTCAAGTTTCTAAGTAAGAATGATGCAAGGGAGAAATCAAAAAAAGTAAATATGTTGTCTGATATCCTAATTTACTACCTTATAGACAGGTCCAAATCCACCTTTCCCCAGTTTCTGTTCATCCGAAAAGTTATTTGTGCTTTTCAGAATAGTACTCAGAGGCATCATAGGAAGGTCATTGTTCATACTCTCCTCCTTATCTGTTTGATCTTGAGAAAACACTGAATTTTGTCCCTCCTCTTGTATAGCTTGTTTGTCTGCAAAGATGAAATTATCAAACATAAACAGGAACTGATAGATAGCCTTAGCTGAAAGAACTTTTTGGAGTTATGATATGTTTGGATAAATTTTTCTATAAACACTTATTAGGGAAGAAAATAAGAAGGAAAAATGAAAAAATCTTTTTGATGAGTTAAAATTAGCTTATACATAAGTTGAACATCAACTTTTGAAATAGTTAACATGAGAAAACTTGCACAAATTAAATTTTAGATATAAATAAATTAATTTTAATTTATGGAAAAACTTTATTTCATTTTTCTTCTTTCTATTTCCTTCTCTTAATAAGTGTTTCTGGAGAAACTTATCCAAACATGTTCTTATACTTACCTCTTTTCCTTTTCAAGCAGCAGAAGTAGTATGTGATGATAGCCAATACTAGCACTACAGTTCCAGTTACAGCAATGATTACTATAAGCAACCACCTTCTGTTATCCCCATCTGTGGCTGCATTAGATAGACAAAACAGCAAGTTTCATTCGTGTAAGATTGAGAAGTGAAAATATTTGTTATTTTAGGCCGTGTAAATACAAATTTTAGGGAGCTTGCAAACAAAGAGATGCAAACAGATACATCAATAAAACATGATTATGGAAGAGTGGCACGAAGTCCCAAGACCTTAGACCACTTTATAACCAATAATATAAGAATTAACATAAAACTTGGTCCCTAAAAGTGTTAACATATCTGTTGCTATGGTCCCTATAACTGTATGCCTATACAAACTTGTTCCTAGTCGCATCAACTTGATAAGTAGTCTACACTATGAAGTTATCAACATGTAAGCAACTTGATCCTTTAGAGAACCAATTTGGCAGATGAAAACTTTCAGGATCAAAGTAACACAAGTTGTTGCTTTTGGGGCGGGGGCAGGCGCAAGGGGTATGAATTTGAAATCTGTGACAAGATAATCTTCAAGAAAAGATATTAATTATAACATTTTAACCATCAATTTAAGTTCAGGTTTATAGGTTTTCACTAATCTTATAAACCATAGCAAATTGACAATAGATGAATGGTACAAAAAGTTTCAGAATGAAGCTGAAAAGAAAAAACAACTCATACCTGGCTGAGGTGCTGGCGCAGGACTAGTACCATTCAAAAAGAAAGGCTGAGTTTCATACATCACAACACAACTTGGAGAAAAGACACGCCATACCTTCTTCTCCTGACAGCAATTGTCAACATCCTCAAGCATATAGCTCAAACATGTTCTGCATTCCTCAGGTGTAATATCTCTGCTGCACTGCACCCAACCATATCTTCTTTGAGTGCCATTTATGTTGAACATATGTGTCCCAAACATCAAGGCTGCCTCTGACCCCAATTGTATCAAACCATTCATCAAAATCTTAGCATCACTGTCAAATTCTCCAGCACTGGTAAAATTCTGCGTAGCGTCAAACATCGGAATCCTTGGCGTAAGAGTGAGGTTGCCAAAGAAATTATGGTTTGAGTACCTCAGAAGACAAAAGGGGAACCAGAAAACAGCAGAGGCATTATTGGGGCAGTGCTGCATGAGCAAGTTGCTAGAGTTTTGGACACATGAGTGGCAAAGGCTGGAATTCACATCACCACGGCAAAGGTAGAGTGCATAAACCTTGTCTTGATCAATACCTGAAGTTGCATTCCCAAAACCATTGCTGGTTACAGCATCAGATGAGAGGGAAGTCATCAAATTGTTGAGGTTGGTTTGGTAAGTGGTAGAGGGAGGAACAGAAGATTGGTCCAAACAAGCATATCTATAATCAAGTGGTTGTGTGTTGCTACTGTTCTGACCAGAAACAAAGCAAAAAAGGTACACCAATTTGATTATGAATAACCATTGATAGATCATTCTTCTTTTGCTGCAATCACCACTGAGTATGATCAACAAAATTTATGCGAGGCTAGGGCCTTAGAGGCCTAACTTGAAAGTAATATATGATCAATTAGTCAAACGTTTGACATTGATATAACATGCACATTTTCATGTTCTGAGAATCTCAATGGCTGCTTGTAGCATGAACTTTTTGGCCATTCACAATAGTAAATTTGAGATACAGCGTTGGAAAAATTAAATAATATTTTCTATACACAGTGGTTTTGGGTCTAATTTAAATTGATTTTTTACTTATATAAGTAATTTGTTCATATCGCTGTTAGATAGCAGATTTCAAACATAAGGTTGAGAAGTCAATAGTGAGTGCTTCAATAATTTCAACGACAAAAATAATTGAACTATCTTATAATTTGGTCTTCATTGAACTTAACACAACTCTCCAGAATTATTCATGAAAAGAAGATTAGTCTTATTTATATTTTTTTAATTTGGTTAAGACAACTTTTTGGTAGGTATATGAACCATCTACTATTAGATTTTCAACTAACCATTTTATATGTTCAATTTTGTCAACTTCATACCTGAGATAACCAGATTAAAATATTAGGACCCTTATTGTATAAGTTCATTTTTTTTGTAAGTTTGTATTAAATTCAAGCAATTTGTTCGAGATATAATATAAATAACGATGGAAGTAATTTGTTTAACATTGGTCATTATTAAATGGCTTGGTTACTATTTGGAAGCGCGTAGGTGGGGCAGGGCAAGATAAGATAGAAATTTCTCATATTGACATAATCAATAGAAAAAGGTTAGGGTTTATAGTTAATAGTTAATCAACAATAAGCTACAAAAGTATTGAAATCATTAAATATTCAAATTATAATCATGGTCAACATTGGTACCTCTAAGAGAAAGTTAAAACCATTTTGGACCCTCCAATTCCCTTGCAAATAATTGATTTTGTGTTAATTTTTACATATGCACAATTGGATAATGTTTGCATCATGTTTGACGAAGATATTAATCGAAAAAATATAGTCAAATTGAAGAATTGAAGGTAAGTCTCATATTATAAATTAATTTTTACGATAATAATTTAAATTTAAAGTTTATTTTTTTATAATATTAAAATTTATTTTAATAAAATTATGGGAGTAAAATTGTTATCAGAATATTTATAAATTTATATTTCGGTATATATTGATAAATATTAAAAATATATGATTATGAATAGATGATTCTAACACTATAATTATTTATATTATTGATAAATGGGAAAGTATGATTTGGATATGAAGGAAAAATAAACAAACTTGCTTTAATCTTTGAATGCAATTATGGCTCAACCTTGATGGTAAGTTTGCAAAGTTAACCTCCAAATAATAATTTATTCGTATTTTATTATCAAATATAATGTCCTCTAGTAAAATAAATAAGTATATTTTGTGAATGATCAACGAAAAGTAAACAAATATGTCTCAATAGAACAACTCATTACACCTTAAAAAACGCAATCATGGGTCAAACTTAAGAGTAAGTTTGCATAATTAATTGAAAATACGTGTTTGAAGGGTCTTCTACCTAATAACGACGTAAGTTTGCATAATTAATGGTAAATACGTGGTGGAGATACTTGGTTAAATAATTTTTTCTGGTAATTTTTAATTTTTCTAATTTATGTTTGATATTATAAGTTACCTTGCTCTCAATATTATGTGATGAATAATATATGGGTAGAATTATACAAAACTTTAGGATTGTAATTTAAAACATGAAAATGCCTCTCAAATGTAGATGAGTAAACTTGGAATTTCTTGTACAATCTGAGGATTTTCAAAGCAAAACTTTTATCATGTAACAGACACTACCTTGGCAAAATGTTTGATATTGTTACTTCATTAACAGAAGGATCCTTGGATCCTTTTGATGTTGATTCTTCTTCCTTGATCTTCCTTCCAACTGAAAATGCAGGATGATTAGGATTGGGAAGAGTCACTGTGTCACTTGCCAGCATGACAACAACTGTGGACATGGTTGGTCTATCAGCTGCATCTTCTTGAACACACAACAAACCAATGTGTATGCATTTCATAACTTCACTGGCTTTGTATGTCTTTTCCAGTATTGGATCTAACAGTTCCAAGCTTTTTCCTTCACACCAGAGTCTCCAACACTGTATGCAAAGAGAAATGTTATTTGTAACTGTGAGAGGAATTTGAGATGTAACAAATTATAGAGACAGAGACACAGAAAATTATGTTATACTGTTCGGGAAATTTCTTGACTAAAAATGAGGTTGAAGTATGGTATGAGACCGAACTATGATATATAAGTGATATGTTATATAAGTGAGGTGTAAATCTCACCTTCTGAATCGGTTTATAATCACTTTCTACCTATACAAATTGTATGTGTATCATGCCTCATATACAAGGATATCTTTTTACTGTTATCATATCAGGAAAACTCACATATACCAGAAGACTTTGACCATGTACTGAAAGATGGAATCCACTGTTCCTTTTCCCACATATGATTTCTAAAAGAAGAACCCCAAAGCTGAAGACATCAGATTTTACTGAATACAACCCTTCCATAGCATATTCTGGAGCCATGTACCCACTGTTCAAAATTAAAAGAAGACTTAGTATAGCAAATTTGTGTAATTGATTACATATTAATGTTTCATGATTTAGAAGAGTTGCACCAACACATACTAGGTGCCCATAACTCTCTTTGTATTTTCATGACTCTGGCCTTTTTCAAATGTTCTTGCCAATCCAAAATCTGATATTTTTGGATTCATCTCTTGATCCAGAAGTACATTGCTGGCTTTCAGATCTCTATGTATTATTCTAAGTCTGGAGTCTTCATGAAGGTACACAAGTCCTTTTGCAATTCCATTAATAATGCTCAGTCTTAACTTCAAATCTAGTTGCTTTCTTTTCTCCTCATCTGGCATGCAAGTGACAGAGGAAAGGGTTGTTAGCACTGTAATAAGTAGAACAGAAAACCAATAACCAACTTTTCTATGGAACTTGTGTGATTGAGAAACTTTTTATTTTCTTGTCTATTCAAAAAATCTCAGTGGATTCTGACACACACCAGAAACAATGTCCAAAATAAAAGATAGCAAGACACCACAATATATGTATTGAGAAAATTAGATGATCAAGATTTGGATATTATGAGTCTCACCAAAACTATTAGGACATATATGTTTTTATATTTTATGTTATATTTTGAGATGACTTTTCTAAATGAGGTGTTTGTGTAAGAATTGGAAGGCTTCCAAAAAGAAATTTTTGTGGTTCTGTTTCATCATATATACATACATAAAAAAGTTCAGTTTTTGACAGAAAGTTACACCTCCTACCACATTGCAATACCATCCTTGCTACTAACCTGTTCTCTGTAGACTTCCATGAAATTCCTCTAACAACTTCTAATGTCATAGAAATCTCCCACTATCCATTTTTATGAGACCAAGAATCATGCAATCTATAGACTTGCACAAACAATGGCGGAAATAAAAAAAAATGAAGGCATTGATTTTAGTCAAAACATACTGAACAGGTGAGAGTCAAGGCTAGAATTTGGCATGTACTCATACACAAGCAGCTTTTCATTTTCCTCAATGCAGCACCCCAAGAGTCTCACAAGGTTTCTGTGTTGCAGTTTGGCTATGAAGATCACTTCATTCTTGAACTCCTCCAAACCTTGACCAGATGATTTAGAGAGTCTTTTGACAGCAATTTCTGTTCCATCTTCTAAATTACCCTGAAAGAGAATGATGAAAGGAAGAAAGAAAAGATCAAGAAAGTATGTCAAGAAAGAGTCAAAGCAAAATTGTACATATCTTGAAAGCAAATCCACCATTCAGTGACACCTTGTAAACAGGACCAAATCCACCTTCTCCTAATTTTGAAAACGTTGAGAAGTTATTAGTGCTCTGTTGAATCCAGATTAAAGGGATTGTAGGAAGGTCTGCATTCAGTGCTTCCTCTCTTTGAACATGGCCATGAAATGATATAGGGATGTGCACTGATAGCGATCCATCTACCAAGGAAACTAGTCAGTTTGTATTTTGCATTATTTCCACAGATGAATGCTTTCAGAATGTGAATGTAATGGTAATCAATCACCTTTATTTGACAGATTCTTCCTCCACAAGTAGTAGATAGAGCAACTTAGTAAAACAAGTGCCACCAATACACTCACTATGATTATGATCAATGTTTTTGAGTTAATTGTACCTCCCTTCTTAGCTGCAAGTGCAACAACAGAAGATATGAACATGCAACAAATTCTTATCCATCCATTAATTTCTTGGTCACCTTAAAGAATGAACTTTTCAAAATGTAAAGCATTTCAAAAAGCCACCAAGAAATTCCCAACTCTTTCTTAACAGATGAAGAAAATCTTTTAGATAGATTAATATGAAAGTTACTAATTTTTTAAAGACTTAAATATGTTTAGATACTAAAAAGTTCACAAATTTAACTTTTATTTTTTAATAATTTTCTTTTTTATTTTGGTCTTAAAATACAGATGATTTCTGTATTTGATCCCTCAAAAAATATTTACTTATGTTTTACCTATTCTGTTATATTTTCTATTTTACATAAAGATTATATTTCTGATTATTTATATTACTTTTCCATGCTCATACATTTTTTTGTGTATACGTAGGGTGATTTGATATTTCATAGAAAAATATAAAAAATATTAATCTGATATGAATACTTAAAATGACATGAAAGAATGATTTATAATATAAAAAGTGAAGCTGTCTTTTCAGGAAGATATTAAATGCAAGCTTTCTTTATCACAGCACATTCATCATCATATGTATCTTCCAAAGTCAACTATGTTGAACACTTGCATTTGTTTTAAAATAAAATAATCTCAACTAATAATTCATTTCATCACCATGGCTGATCCCATTCAACAGGGTGAAAAAGCTTACATAAGAATTTTCTTTCAATTTATCTAGAAGCACTTATTTTATTCTTTTTCAATTAATACTATATTTTTAGTTATTTCTTTTTTTTAACATATTAAAAAATTTAACATATAGTAGAGTTTGTCAAAATTGAAAACTTTGATGATAATATATACCAAAAAAACAAACTTAGATAGTAAAATTTGTAAAGTAATTATACTTGAATAATAAAATATGTAATAAAAAAAATTCTTATAGTTGATGCACTTACACTCTTAACTCATTATATATATGATAAATTAAGAAATTTTGTAATAATTACTTTAAAAAACACATATTTAACCTAATTTCTAATAAAACTTGTCAATATAATTTTTTATATGAATATGCATTTTTTTTCTTTATCTCATTTATTTTGGTAAGGTTTATAGTTGACACAATGGGTTGATTTTTTTGCTACTAGATGTCTACAATAGATTAATTAAAATATGTGATTTAGGAACCCTAGGTTTTGTCATTATTACAAACTTAATTAAGAGTTTACCTTGATAGTTACACATAGGAACTTTTTTATTCTTACTAATTAAACCCACCAAGTAAACAAAATGGAAAAAACTTATTTGTCAATCTGCAATTTGACACACTTGAGTGCAAGATGGTACAAGAAAACCAAATTAGAAACTTTGAAGATCATTACCATAAGTGCACAATCTTCAAACTACATCGACCATTCAAACTAGATCATTAGTTTCTTTAAAGTATAATTTGAGTTTAATAAAAAATCATCTAAACAAACCATTAATCATCTAATTATATGTACCTGGATTAGGCAAAGGAGAAGAGGTTTGATCTGTGATCTGGTAGAACATATAATCATCATACTTTATAAGGCAACTTGGAGCCAAAACCTGCCATCCTAGCTTTGTTCCACAGCACTGAGGAACTATTTCTATCATAGCCTGCAAACACTGGCTGCACTCATCATTGGTGAGGTCCCTACTGCACTGCACCAACCCATACCTTTTCTCACCATTACTCAAATTGAACTCTCCCATTGCATACAACTTGTTGGACTCCACAGTGGCTTCTCTCTTCAAGCTTTGCATGTAGCCCTCAGCTTTCTGAATCTCTTCTGGGTCAGTGGTGTTCTTGGACCCCAGAATTTCCCATGATGGGGCTGTGGTAAGGTTCCCAATGAAGTTGTGGTTTGCGTACCTGAGAATGCAGTAGTTGTACCATATCACAGCAGAGGATCTGTTAGGGCATTGCCGGAGAATATCTGAGGCTGCAGTGGAGACACAGAACTGGCAGAAGGGTCCTGTCACATCACCCCTGCAGTCATAGAGGCCATACACAGCATCATCAACCTGTGTGCTTCCATTTCCTGTGGTGGTGGTGTGGTTGTAACCTTTGCTTGTGGCAGCATCAGAAGAGAGCCACGAGAGGGTCTTGTTAAGGTTGGTTTGGAATGTTAGGGTTAGGGCTTGCTCTGCTGTTGTTGAGTTGTGGCAGTCATCACCCATGTAGTTTAAGGATTGTGCACTTGCCATGGTGAAAAGGGTCATGATGGAGCCAACAAATATTGGGATTGTAACAATGAAGGTTTCTGTCGCCATTGTTGTTGGGTAATGAAATGATCTATAGGCATAGAAATGTTGTAGTAATATAGTATGATTTTTGGTTGCCATAGCAGAATATTAATAACAATAAAAAAAAGTAATAGTAGAATTTAAGACCCCAAGACTATGAATGATTCTGTGTGAGAGGAACTTAGGATATTGATGAACATATGTTGAAAGTCAATTGCCAACAAATTGAGTTAACTGAAGAAAAGCACTACTTTGAATTTAGAATGAGATAGTTGAATAAGATGATTGCTCCAGTTTTTCTAACATATTAGAATATTAAAGTGGTGCTTTCTGATTTCAACTCATGTTAACTTAAAATATGAAAGCATCACAAGTCCTTGGCTAAGAAATTGAGCTAATTGAAGAAAGAACCACTTTGAATTCAAAATGAATCATTGAAATATTAATAACTTGAAGTGGATGAATCTTCTGTTGATTTGTTATGAATAGTTATTGATTAGAGAAATCATCATATTTCTACATTATACCTCATCTTTCATATATAAGAATAAAGAATGTGTTAGGTTCAATTTTTTATTTTTTAATGTTTAAAGATTCTTCTAGTTTCTCAATAAGTCTGCTTTTGGACTTTCAAATTTAAAGTTACTTTTTTTTAAACTTAGTAATTAAAAAAAAAATCTTTTAGTTTCTCAACTTAAATATTTCATACATAAAAATTGTTAGAATAAATATTTTAAAAGGAACATAAACATGCGATTGAATATTAAAAATAAAAAATTGAAATTGAAATGGGTTGACATATTATAGATAATTTGTAATTGTTAACCAAATAAGCAACATTTTTATAGTGATATTTAGCAGAGGTAATTAAAAATTATTGTTGAAAGATCATGAAAAATTATTTCATTTTAATTTGGTTGGAAATATTTTAAGATATTAAAAGAAGATTAATAATAGAATAAAAGATAATTAAAACTAAAAGGTAATTTAAATAATTGATTTAGGAATAAAAACATACAGAATCAAGTTTAAAACTAAACCAAAAAGCTAAAACTATAATTATAAAAAATTGTATACTTTTATTGATTAAATTAAACTAAATTATATCTAAAAATATAATAAAGATATGTTATTTCTATCCTTCTTTTATCAATTATTTCAATAAAAACTTCTTAAAAAATACTTATAATTCAATTGTAATTATAACAACAACTTTAAACTTTTAGCTACCAATTTTAGTTATTTTACAAAACATATTCTTGAAATTGATAAAAGTAATGGGACATATAAAGGAATATTTTTTATTCTAATCCAATTCCTAATTGTAAGTACTCTTTTCCTACACCCTTTGTTCAGGCATATTATTCTCTTGTTACTCTCAAACACACAAAGAATCTTATGATTTCTGAGAACCTAGGTTTTTTTCTTAGTGCTTTCACCACCAACTATAAAAAGGTTTGCAAGATTAGGAAATTCAAAGAATCATAATCTTAAAAGTTGTTAGAAATAGCATGTATTATATATTTTATCTTATTCATTTTCTCTTCTGCATGTGATTTTACATCACACAGACATATTATCTATTAAGCATGCTGTTTAATTTAACACAGTTGTTGATTAAGCAGTACTTCTTATTCAAACCTTTTTTGTTCTTAAATGTTTCAGCATATTACCTGCATTATATTTATATGTTCATTTTATCAGCAAAATTTATTTAAGATATCTTTTCCTTGCAGAAACTTGAATTTATTATAATGAGAAACATTCCTTCCTCTGAAGCTAAGACACTAGTTTTAGTTGGACGCACAGGAAATGGCAAGAGTGCATTAGGAAATAGCATTCTTGGAAGAAGGATCTTCAAATCAAAGACAAGTTCTTCTGGTGTAACAAAAATCTGTGAATTACAAAGAACTATTATAAGAGATGGACCAATTGTTAATGTTATTGACACTCCAGGTAAACATTCATTATATGATTAAGCATTTCGTTTTGATTATGTATTTAGTTGCAGTAATTTTCATTTTGATATCACTTTGCAGTAATTCTGTCTTTATAAACTTAAAAAATATGGTGATTTTTGTTTTGAGTTCTTGCAGAAATAGTTGTTCTTTGTGTTTTTAATCCATGAGATCTAAAACAGATAACTGTGTTCCTTTAACCCAGAAGAAAATAACAAATAACATTTGAATGAACATAAAATAGATTTAATTCTGAATCAAAATATCTTGACAAGTTTTGCAGGACTTTATGATGGAACTCATTCAGCTGGGAAAGAAATAGTGAAATGTATTGATATGGCAAAAGATGGAATTCATGCAATTCTGATGGTATTTTCAGTGAAAACTCGTTTTTCTGAAGAGGAATATGCTACTTTTCTTGCATTGCAAGCATTGTTTGGACACAAAATTGTTGATTACATGATTCTTGTGTTCACTGGAGGAGATGAGTTAGAAGAAAATGAAGAAACACTTGAAGATTATATAGGTTACGAGTGTCCACAACCTCTTAAGGTTTATTTATTTATTTATTTATTTATTATTATTATTATTATTATTATAGAATTTAATAGAAAAATTAAATAATATGATTAGAATTTATACTCATTAGACATAATACATTTACTAACTTTTTATTTGGTGCATTGTATTTATTTATTAAATATATTATTTTTCATGTATACTAAAAAAAGTGATGTCTATAGCATTTAACCTTTATCATAATTATTAAAAACAACTATAGCTAAACAAAATAAAATATTTTTTACAGTCTAAAAAGTTATATTAAAAAACTATTATTTTATTATTATTATTTAAAAAAGGGTTTCTAACATATATTTTAGAATAATAAAATTTAAATTTTGCAATAGATTTCAAGCATTATTATATTTTTTTAAATAACTCTTTCTTAAATAAACACATATGTGCTTATTCTAATTCATTTCAAAGAAATAATAAATCATTACCTAATTTTTTTAAAAATATTTTTTATTTATTTTATTTTTCTCATAAGTTTAGCTTTGCTTTGAATAAAAAAATAATTTTAATGCTTTTTTTAATTTGGAATAAATTTATAACTTTTAATGTTTTTTTAAATATATTACTTTTGGAGTTGAATTTAAAATAATTTTAAATGCAAGTAAAATATTTAAAAATACACTATTTTTCAAAATTTTCATAAAATCAATTAAAACAAAAAAATTTAGGTAAAGTTTCTTAACTAATAAGACACTTTTCTTTAAATTCCTTAATATGTCATTCATAACTTGTCTATGGATAATAATCTATGTTTTCATCATGCACAATTTAAATAAATGTTTATTATTATGAGAGAAGGTAGAAAAATATTGAAAGTTGTTATAATTGAGTAAGATAAAAAATAAATTATGTAGAAAAAAATAAAAAAGGTGGTATATTTAATGTAATTAAACTTTAAACCTTTGTTGATTTTGATAAAATTTGAATATTGGTGTAGGATATTTTGACCTTATGTGGGAATCGAAAAGTGCTTTTTAATAATAAGACTAAAGATAAAGAAAAGCAATTAGAACAAGTTCAAGAACTTCTGAATGTTGTGAACATGGTTATATCAAATAATGGTGGACAACCCTTTACAAATGAGTTATTTAAGGAATTGAAGGTAATAATTTCATATATTTTGAGATTGTTTCTTGAACACTTACCATATATTATTTATAATACCAATGAATTCAACACTTATTGTGCAGGACAAAGCATTAACGAGGGATCAAGAACAAAAAACAATTGAATCCTTAAAAGGATATTCAAAAGCTGAAATGTGGGAGATTAAAATGCAAATGCAGCAAAAATATGATGATGAGCTCAAACGAATGACTAATATGGTACATTTTTCTTTATGTTTTTTTTTATATATATATCATTTAACTTTTATGTTATAATTTTAAAGTTAAAATTGTTATTATTTTATTGAGAAAATCGTAAATTAATTAAAAATAAAATTTAATTATAATATATAAGTGATGTGTAAATCTTATATTTTTAATCGATTTTAAAGATGAATTAGACTCATAATAACTTTTTAGATAGTATCAGAGTCTGATTAATAAGATTATTAGACCTAAATTGATTAACTTTTTAATATATTGAACCTTTGTTGTCAGGTTATTGGATATAAATTAGATCACTTGATAGTTGTTAACAAATTTATTAATAGACTATTTCTATATAAAGTCCTAGTTATTTGTAATATTGTTGAACTATTAAGTGAGGTATATATAGAAAGTAATTACGGATCTAACTTATTCTCAAAACTAGTTCAGGAGGTGAGATTTACACTTCACTTATATATTATACTTTGAACTCATTTTTATTCAATATAAAATTTTTCTAACGATATAAATTTTATATCTTAAATTAAATTAGACTTATAATAATTTTTTTATAATGTTATTAATATTTATTACCCAATTATTGTTTATATGTTCTTTGAAAATAATGATTTCATTTTTATATATAGGTTGAATTAAAGTTGAAGGAAGAATCTGCAAATCTTTTGAAAATATTGGAAGAAGAGAGAGTTGCGAGACTTAAGGCTGAAGAAAACTATAATTTGTTTAAAAATAGATCAAATTATGAAATTCGTAAACTCAAACAAGATTTGGAGGATGCAAATAGAAGAAGAAGAAATGTTAGTCTTCCTTTTCCACTTAACCTGTTGAATATTTTCGACAGACAAAGACCAATTCAACCTCCTTGTCACATTCTTTGATTCTAAATATTTCTATGTAATTGTAATTAAGTATATGTAATATTTCTAAATGTTGTAAATATATATAACTATGTTGTGTTTGAATTAAATTTGTTAATTTGTCTTAATTCTTTTATTACCATAATTCTTTTACTAAGGATGCTATGTAACCATATTTGTAACTATATAAAAATTAATTAAATAATAATGGTAAGAATTAGACATAATCTCACGAACTAATATAAAAAAAATTATATTTTTCTTAATCTTCTTATTAAATAAGTTTTTTTCTTATTCTCACTAACTTTTGACTAGTCTCAATTGTCAAATTTACTCTCTTAAAGTCCTCTTCTAACATCTAAAATTATGGATATGTAAAATAAAGTTATATTTTATGGAATTTTCCCTTATATTAAATATGGTTAAGGATGTGGTTTGGTGTTCTTAATTATAGTTACCTCTATGGAAGGGTTTTATAGCAATGGGATTAGGATTAGGTGAGACTTTGAGGCTAAAAGTGTGTTGAGATCTATACACCTATTACTAGAACTGTTAATGGATTTATTGATTTGAAAAAATCGTAATATTCAATAGGTTAAGTAAAAAAAAAATTATAATATAAATTAAATCAGATATTTTTTACCAACCCATTTTATAAAATAATATTATATTTTTAAAAAATAAAAAAAATATTATTTTTTTAAAACATATACATATATTATAATATATATATATATATACTAAAAAAAGTCTTATTTCCATAATATTTAAAATTAATAAAAAATATAATTTTTTTTCATAAATTTATCACAAACTTTCTACAACATTAAATTTGTAGGTAAAAGTCTAATAAAAAATTATTTATCACAAAAAATTTATGAGAAATTTCTCATAAACAAATTCATAAAAAATTTTTCATCAACAAATTAATAAAAAATTTCTCATAAAAAAATTTATAAAAAATTTTTATGTGAAAAATATTCAATGGATAATTAATTTTTTTTCAAAAAAAATTCATAAAAAAATATTTCATAGATAAATAAAATTATTTTTTAGTAATATGTATCAAATTATTATATTTAAAATTTTAATTTTATTAATATAAATTAAATTTTAAAATATATATTTAATTTTTAATTTTTTTCATTTGGTATTATTTTTTGTAACTTTTTAAATGAATTAAAATAATTCATCGACTTCACACATAGGTAATTTGATCTTGTTTCATTTGAATTCAATTTGAAGTTGTCTTTTCCCACATTTTTTGTTTAGGTATATTATTTTCTTGTTACTCTTAAACACACTTTGAATGCTTTCTGATATGCTAGGATTTCTTGTGAGTGTTTTCTCAAGCAAGTTTCTTTAGCCAACATATATAAAAAGCCTTTCAAAGACAAGAAAAATCAAATAATCATACAATTAAAAGTTGAGAAAAACCATGTACTATGTTTAACTCATTCATTTTCTCTGATGCATGTGATTTTACATCACACAGACATTATCTTATCTGCTATGCATGCAGCCATTATATAATTTATATATCTTCATAATAATTAAATTAACAGAAGTGTTGATTAAGACATAGTTCTTATTTCAAAACTTATTTGTTTCTTAAATGTTTCAACACATAACATTTTTATTCTGTTCATTGCAGTTGTAACCTGAATATTTTGATGGATAAAAGTTTCTCCTCTGATGAAGTTAGGACACTGGTTTTAGTTGGACGCACTGGTAATGGTAAGAGTGCAACAGGAAATAGTATTCTTGGAAGAAAGGCTTTCAAATCAAGAACAAGTTCTTCTGGTGTTACACGTATTTGTGAATTGCAGAGAACTATTGTAAGAGATGAACCAGTTGTTAATGTTATTGATACTCCAGGTAAAACATAGCAACTTGTCATTCATTATTACATGATTGTGCATTTCATTTGAGTTATAAGGAGTGTGATTGCTCCATTATTGTTATTTTGCTTCTTGAAAAATTTATCATGTATTAATTTAGCATTTAAATAGTTTCAAGTCTCAACAAAATAAGAGATTATGTATTTAGTTCCAAACATTTTTCATTTTGGTATCTCTTACTAAAATTTGACTAAAAATGAGGTTGAATTATAATATATAAATGAGGTGTAAATTTTATCTCCTGAACCAGCTTTGGGGATGAGTTAGACCCATAATCACTTTTTACATGATATCAGAAGCAGGTTAACAAAATTGTTGAGTCTAGATTGGATCACATATTAATAGATTATGATCTCTTCTGCACGGTTTGAGAAGTCCTTGTTAACGGTCCGCTATATAGAGTCATGATTGTTAGCAATATTGTTGAACCTAAATTGGGTCACCTATTAACGAGTCACGTTCAAATCGAGAAAAAATTTTCGACGTAAAAGAGAGTGTTGAGAAAATTTCACATTAACTAAAAATAAGATCGAATTATAGTATATAAGTAAAGTATAAACTCCACGTCTTGAATCAATTTTGGGAATAAATTAGATCTATAATCACTTTTTATTTTATCACTTTCAAATTTAAAACTTTTTGCAGGACTTTATGATGGAACTCATTCAGCTGGGAAAGAAATAGTGAAATGCATTGATATGGCTAAAGATGGAATTCATGCAATTCTGATGGTATTTTCAGTGAAAACTCGTTTTTCTGAAGAAGAATATGCTACTTTTCTTGCCTTGCAAGCATTGTTTGGACACAAAATTGTTGATTACATGATTCTTGTGTTCACTGGAGGAGACGAGTTAGAAGAAAATGAAGAGACACTTGAAGATTACATAGGTCACCAGTGTCCACAACCTCTTAAGGTTTTGCTAATGCTTTCTATTTTTGTTATCATAATTCACAAGTGAGAACTACTATTATTATACAAAATAAAAATTACTCATAAAATCATTAAAACATATTTGAATGGTGAAAATTGAAATATAAATACACGTTTTTTAAGAAACTACAATTATATATGATTTATTTGTATGCTAAATCTTCAATTAGACATTTATTGAGTTTGATGGAGTTGTAACATTGGTGTAGGATATTTTGACCCTATGTGGCAATAGAAAAGTGCTTTTTGACAATAAGACTAAGGATAAAGAAAAGAAATTAGGGCAAGTTCAAGAACTTCTCAATCTTGTGAACATGGTTATATCAAATAATGGTGGAAAACCCTTTACAAATGAGTTGTTTACGGAATTGAAGGTGAAATCTTTATAAATTTGAATGTGTTCATTGAATATTGAGACCTGAATAATGTTCATAATAGCAGTGAACACTTGATTCCACAGGAGAAAGCAAAATTGAAAAATGACCAACAAAAAGCACTTGAATCCCTTCAAGGATTTTCAAAAGCAGAAATTATGGGGATCAAAATGCAAATGCAAGAACAATATGATGATGAACTAAAGAGAATGACTAATATGGTACATATCATCTTAATGTTTTGTGTATTTATTTCATAAAATTTGGCTTTTATATTACAATTTTAAATTTACACTTTGAAGCTCATTTTCGTAATTGGATAATTGTTGTTCATTTGTTCCATGAAGTAATTTGATTTTAATGTATAGGTGGAATCAAAGTTGAGGGAAGAAACTGCAAATCTTATGAAAAAATTGGAAGAAGAGAGAGTTGGTAGACTTAAAGCTGAAGAACATTACAAGTTAATTCAAATTGAATCAAATAGTGAAATTGAGAGACTCAAACAAGAATTGCAGAATGTAAATATAGGAAGAAACCCTAGAATTCCTTTTCCTTTTAACATATTACTTCCTATCATGAGACCAATTTCACCTCCTTGTTCCATTCTTTGATCATAGCATCTTCAAACATTTCTATTGTCTAATACTTCTATAAATGTTGTAAATATTTAATAAGGATTGTTATGTAAGAAAAATTTGTTATTTGTCATAATTCTTTTACTTTTTATATTGGTATTTATTATAATTTTTAATTAGATCATTAAAAATAAGATTGTATATCTTTTCCTCACTTGAATTTGATATAGTCATTTTTTTAATTTTTGTATTTTTTTTCAAAATTTATATGAAAATCTAACAATTTATATATCTAAATGAATGTATGTGAGTATTAGGTGAATACCTAAATCATTTTAATTTTTTTTTAAATTTATATGATCAACAAGGTTTAAAAATTTGAATATATATATTTAATTTTTTTAAGAAAATCTATTAAGTAAACCTAAACCCTAAAATTACTTTAATATATATATATATATATATATTAATAATATGATTATATTAATGGTAAAAAAAAAAATATTGAATTATTTCTATGGGATTCACTGGTTATATAAAATAAGGGTAAAATAGACTATTTTTATGAGACTTATTAGTTATATTAATAGGGGGTAGAATAGGTTAGACCATGCCTATAGGTCTACGACATGTCTTTATTACATTTTTAAAAAGTAAAAAATTCAAAAAATTTTAAATTTAATATTGTAATTATTTTAAGAAAATTTAATAATATATTTATTTGTCTTTTATATTTATTAAATATATTCACTTATCCTCTTTTATTAGATGTAGATATGTTTTAAATTCATACAAATATGATCTTATCTAATTTTAATTTCATAAAAAAGTTAACTTTATATTTTCAATGTTTTAAAATTTACTTTTTTATGGTTATAGTTTTTTCAATGTACAATTGTGTTTTTATAAAAGAAAATTTACAGTTAAATATTTATAATTTTAAATAATTTATAAGAATAAAAAATTTTATTTTATTATTTACAAAACTATAATTAAAAAATTAAATTTAAAATTTCTCATTAATATTTTTGCAGAAATGTTGTCCATTAGTTGAAAAATCAGAACGTTGGATACTCCCAATGATGTTCACATCCCATGCATGTTTTTGTCTCGGAAATGCCACTAAACGCCAATTCTTCGATCAAATGACTCATTTATCCTTTACAACCTTTGCATTCTCATTTCTCTTATCAAGCACCACGTAACCCTTCTTGTGACGTGGCAAAATCACAGCGTCAGATAAAAAAACCGAATCCAATGTGACATTCATGTAAATAAAGAAAAACACAAGGACATGCTTGTACACCACAAATTAAGAAGCGCATTCATTCGTGGGTAAAACAAAAATGGAATCGCCAGCGTGACACTTCAGAGTTTTCTGAAGCACCATTTAACTCACGCCTCTTGCATTGCACTGCATTTTTGCAGCTTTGAAATCCTCCCCTCTCTTCTCTCATCGCAGTCTCATCAGAGTTTAGGGTTCTTAGCTTCAACAATGGTGAGAGTGAGAAGAGAAAAACACCGCGAAGAAGAAGAGCAAGGTGAGCATCAATAACAACTTCTTAACTCTCTCCTCACATTCATTTCATTACTTTTCATTTCTCATTCTGATCTTGTATCTGGTTTCTGTTTTCCAGAAAAGATCCGAAGAAAAGGAAAAAGTATAGAACCTTATAAAGATCATGAAGAAGATGGTAAGAACTGTATATTAACTCAATCATCTTATCCATGCATGCTGTTTTTGTTGTTCATCTCACACATAAACTCATGCGTGTGATAAGTAGGTGGTAAACTGTGTACTGTTTTGGTTTTGGTTTTTTCTTTGATATTATTGTTATGGTGGAAGATTTTTTTTGTTCTTTTTTGAAAAAAAAAAATCAATATAATTATTTACATTAGTTATTGAACTTTTTTTTATTTAATATTCAGTTTTTTTTTCTTCTAAAAATATATAACTTAATATTATTTTATGGAGTTTAATGATAGAATTTAATGACAAAATATCCTATTATATATATAACTTCTTAAGAACAATATTATATACTTCTTTTTATTCTCAAATAGTTTTGAGTAATTTATAGTTTTCTTTATAATGTATTTGATAATTTATATGAAACATTAATTTTTTTTATTTGTTCTTATTAAATATTATGAATGTTTGTGTTTTATATTAATAAATAATAAAGATTTAAAAAAATTAATAATAAAAATAAATTTGGTACATTATTTTTATTATTATGGAAATTATCCTTCTTTGAAGAAGATACTGTTTAACCTGTTTAGGGATTTAGAGGGTGATTTTATCAAATTTCATAAAAATGAGAATGTAAAAAAAAAAAATTAAGGATGTGGTTTTTATATTAAACATATTAAAGAAATATTTTTACCAAGTATTTAATTAAATTCTTAAATACTAATATTAGTTATCGGAAAGTGTTTTCCAAAATATCCTAGTATTCAAATTTTAAGTTACTAATAGTTTTAAAAAATATATTATAATATAATCTTTAATATAATAAGTTATTTATGTCTTACATTTTTTAATATAATATAGTAATAATACAATGTTCATCTCAGTTTATTTCTTCGGATTAACTCCTGTTTTGTTAGTTAGTTGTTTTTTTTTCCCTCTTTTGTTTTTGATATATAAAAAATTACATATTCTTTGTTCAAAATTAACATAAGTGTTTTTAAAAGTTAAATACAATTTACTTATTAGAATAAAAAATACTTACTTTTTAATTAAGCAAATTAAACAAACATAAGAAAATATAAATTAATTTATTTTATTAAATAAGAAATTATTTTAAAAATAAATACATATAAAAGAATAGTTATAAACACGAGTGAAAAATAAAACAACATATGCAAAGTTGAAAAATCTAATATGAAATTATTTTCTAATTATTTGTTTAACATTTTGACCAAATTTTCAGTACGACTATATTTTCTGTTCCTTATTTTATTCATATATTAGATAGAATACATAATTTTTATGTTTTGAATAAATAAACATAAAAAGTGTAAATGATAAATAAACTTATTTAAAATAAATTATCAAATTGAATTGTTTTAAAAAAATGAATCTTAAAAAAACATAATCAAAATTATAATTTGGTAAAAATATTTACAATAATATTCATATTAATTAAATTCAATATTACTGATGTCCGAGTTTTGTAATTGTTTATTATATTTATGTAATTTTATTTTAAAGTGTATTTACTCTATATTGTCGGTTTCGTATTTTTATACGAAATTCATATATATATATATATGACAACACTTATCCTTTGTTCACCAACTATCTTAAGATCATTTTTCTCTTTAAAAATTTTAGATTCTGTAAGATTCTATCAACTATCTTTCTTGTTCATATTTTATCTTTACCACATTGTTCATCATCACATGTTGAACCTGTCATGTTACTTGAACACTCATAATTCCATGAACACTCATAATGCCAAACCGTAACATTGATGATGGTGTTCTTTGAATAAACAATTTTTGATTTATTTATTTATTTATTGGCTTCACCTGGAAAAGCAGATGAAGACTTGGATGGTTTTGATATTAATGCATTGTTTGTCGACTACGCTGAAAATGAAGAAGATGATAAAGAAGAAGAAAGTCGAAAACAATCAACAATGAAGAAAAGGAGGTTAGTTTGCATTTTTGTCCGGTTATGTAATTTCATAACCTGCATTATTGATTCAACATCTTCCTTTTGTTACTCATTTTCAGGAAATCATTGAAAAGCATTGTTCTTGATGATGATGATCTTGAGCTAATTCGTGAGAACAGGAACATTAATCAAGAAACATTGGTTAGTTTCTGCCTCTACTCTACAAATAGTTCTTTTGTGCATGTATTTCTAAGTACTAGAGAGAGTCTTATTTTTGTCATTTATCATGTTTCTTTTATCTTCATTCGATTTTTCTAGAAAGATAAAAAGTTGAAGAGGCTTAGAAAGACTGGGGTAGACTTTGAGTTGATGAAATATTCTTCCAACGATGGAGGTGAATTTTATCTGTTTATTGTTTTATTATCTTGATTTTCTTGATTACTAAAATGTGGTATGATAACTTGTACTGTGATCCGATAATCATCTGCTTGTGGAACCATTATGCCTATTAGTTCTAGCCTTTTCATTTCGATTTCTTGACATGCTATTGTTTGTAAATTGATTAAGAAATTTTTTATTTCTAGGATCACAATTTGATGATATTGCTGAAGATGAGTCTAACCAGGATGACATGGAAGATTTTATAGTGGATGATAATCAGGATGACATGGAAGATTTTATAGTGGATGAAGAGGTTGTCATCCTCGGGAAGGGAAGTTCTTTCAGGTATTTAGCGGTTAACAAACATGAAGGCTTGTGACATTATATACCGGTGGTTCTTTTAGTGACTCTACTTTAACGTCATAACCTATGACAGATATGTTATTACCTCTTTAATATGTGATTTTATTGTCAACTTTTCCTACAGACAACAAATGTTAAAAAGTACAAATGTTCAGTCTATTACGTCTGATGATCCTAACAAGGATAAATGGTTCATCCCTACTAACACCTATGTAGCTGGAGAGTATGATGATTTAGACATACCTGAGAGGATGCAGGTCATAATTTCAAAATCTTTGCTGATTACTAATATATCAATGTCAATCAAAATATTTTTTGATTTGAATTATAATCTGTCACAATTTTTTTTACAGATAGTTCAGGACCTTGTAGGATCTGCAATTGATAGAATGAGTTTAGAAGCAGAAAGTTCGTGGATACTATGTCAACTAGCATCCAACATAAACCCATTATTTAATGAAGCTAACTCCTGCAGCCTAGTCGATACAGCAAAAAAGGCAAAAAAGGAAGATATTCTTAATTTCTTGGAATTATATCATACAAAATATGATGTAAGGATTATATGATTTACCTAGTTATAAAACAATTAAAGATTCCTTTCTAGATTTTCTTATATGATTTTACCTAGTTATAAAACAATTAAAGATTCCTTTTTAGATTTTCTTAAAACTGTGTTTTCTTTACTGTTTAGATTCCCTTTATTGCAATGTACCGGAAGGAACAATGTCTTAGTCTTTTAGAAGATCCACAATCGAATGAAGAATCGGAAAATATATTCTTGAAGTGGCACAAGGTAACTGTTTGTGCTTCATAAAAAAAATGTTAAAATATAAAATTTATTGAATGAAAGAAATTAATGCATTAGAACTTGATGGAATAACAGAATACCTTCCTTCTTGGTGTAGATGCTGTGGATAATCCAAAAATTGGATAAAAAGTGGTTGCTTCTTCAGAAGCAAAAGAACCTGATCATGCAATACTATAACAAACATTTTGAGGAAAAACATCAACTGTCTTTCCTTGTTGAAGAATCCAATTTTTATAAGCAGGTTTTTGATTCAATCATCAATATGCTCAAGAATGCTGAAACGGAGACTGAGATTGATGATATCGATAGGATGTTTAATTTGCATTTTCCCCCTGCTGAGGATTTTCTTGATGGTGGTTTTAGAAGGCCGACGACAAAATCATTCTATTACAATTGCAATATGGCAGGGCTTCGGTCACTTTCAAGCAAATTTGGCAATCCTGAGAAATTCAGTTCTCTAGTTACTCTTTCTCAAGTGGTAAATTTTGGTTATGTTTACATGCTCATGAATATTTTAAGTGCATTTGCTTTTTTGGGTGAAAAGTGACTCGAGAGATTCTTGGACTCTAGGGAACAAACACTGAAGAAGATCCACAGGAATCTCCAGAGGAGATAGCTTCAATGTACAAGTGTGAAACTTTTCAAACTTCAGAAGCTGTACTTATAGGGGCTAGGCACATGGTATCCTGTTGAATTCATTAATTCATTTTTCATAACTCAGTCTTTGGACTAATTCATCTTGTTAATCTGCAATTTTCTTTGTCAGGCAGCAGTGATGTTAAGCAGTGAGAGTTCTTTCAGGAAATATGTCCGCACCATATTTATGGACAAGGCTTTAGTTTCTACTAACCCTACACTGAAAGGAAATATAGCTATAGATTCCTTTCATGAATTTGCTGGTGTTAAGTGGTTGCGGGAAAAACCTCTCCTGAAGTTTGAGGATTCCCAGTGGCTATTAATTCAGAAGGCGGAAGAAGAGAAACTTCTTCAAGTTAAAATAGAATTGCCTGATCAAACCATAAATGAATTGAAAGTGGCCTGTAATGATGCCTATCTCAAAGATGGTGAAGGAATATCCACTGGGCTTTGGAATGAACAGCGTAAATTAATCCTGCAGGATGTCTTTTCAAATTTCCTTTTGCCTTCTATGGAGAAGGAAGCACGAGAGTTGTTAAAAGCCAAGGCTAAGAACTGGGTATTGATGAAGTATGCAATGCAATTGAGGAATAGAGTCTCTGTGGCACCTTATTTGAATGATGTAAGTGGCACTGCACAGCAGAAGGGAGTAATGGCTTGTTGTTGGGGAAATGGAAAGCCCGGTACAGCACTTGTCATGTTGGACTCTGGAGGAGAATTGGTTGATGTGATGCATGCTCGGTCACTTGGACTACGATCACTCAGTATCATTCATGAGCAGAGCAGGAAAAATGATCAACAGTGTGTGCTCAGGTTCATAACAACATATCAACCACAAGTTATTGTAATAGGAGCAGAGAATACGTCCTGTTTAAAGTTGAGGGAGGACATTATAGTGGTAAGCTAAATCATCAAGCACACCTAGGTGCCTTGATGGGACTACTTACTTGATTATTAATGATTTTTAATCCTTCCCTCCCCCTTAACATTGATAATGCATTTTAATGGGAATAAACTGTTATAGCATCCTTGAGTGATGTGAATGCCTCTCAATTAGAGAAAACCGTATTTATGTTGGATTGCAAGGCAGATGCAAATGCTGCAGGATGCTACTTTGATTTTCTTTTGCCTTTTGTGGGTAAAAAAGCACTAGCTAAAACCAGGTTATTTACATAGTATGAGATGAAATATTTAGCATGTCAGAAACACTTCATTTTCTGAACAATTTGCTTTGTAATATGAAATGCATGAATATATTATTCAATTTCCATCAAGGTAACACTAAATTTTAAAAAATGATTTTTTACAATATGATCACATTAGTATTCGAAACGTTATCTCTTCATTTGCAATCACAACATAGATTTATCAATCATAAATTCAGCAGCCAGTTAATTTGTTGAGAACTTATGCTAATGCAGTTTGCTATATATTTTATCCTACTGTTACGAGTATATGGCAACTGCTTTCTTATCTTCTTTATCTATATAATACATGGTTTGGATCCTTTTAATAGACACCATGAACTGAATGAATTATTTCAACTGTCAATCAGATTATTTCCATGATCTCAGAGCAGAGTTGTCAAAACAGTCAAGGAAAGAAAGAAGTACCAACAGTTGTATTAGGGGAGGACGGCTTGCCTAGTCTTTATGAAGATTCAGAAATTTCTACGAGCCAGTTTCCTAGACAACACGGTAATTGGAAGCTAAGAAAACAGTTGCCATGCATTCTTTCTGTTCTCTCTTCTCCCTTTCCTTTCCAGAAATTTACTACCTTCTGACAATTGTATATCCATGTTTTTTAAAATTTTGCAGGGATTGTCAGGAGAGCTGTGGCTCTTGGACGTTACATTCTAAACCCATTGGCTATGGTGGCAACACTATGTGGAGTGAAAAATGAGATTTTATCTTGGAAGTTGAATCCTGTGGATAAATTTCTAACAAGTGATGAAAAGTTGGAGATGATTGAATGGGTCATGACAGATGTTACAAATCAAGTAGGCATAGACATAAATTTGGCTGTCAGACATGACTGGCTGTTGGCTCCTTTGAAGTTTGTTTCTGGTCTTGGACCCAAGAAAGCTGGTATTTTGCGTAGAGAATTACTTGGTGGTGCTGATGTGAGAGATAGAAGGGATTTTGCTAAACTTGGGCTGAACACAGAGAAGGTTTTCTGCAATGCTGTTGGCTTTTTACGTGTTTCTTGCGATGTAGTTGACAATACACTGGACCGTACAAGAATTCATCCAGAATCGTACAATCTTTGTGAGGAATTTGCAAGAGCTGTTTACAGGAAACTTGTTCTGGAAAATCCGGAAGCAAATGTTTCCGAAGTGAATGCAATTGAATGTATTCAAAATGATCCAGATCTGCTCAAGAATTTTGATTTAAATGAATATGCTGATAGATTGGAAATAGAAAATGGTGAAAACAAAAGGCTTACCCTTATTGACATAAAGATGGAATTACTCCATGGTTTTAAAGATCCTAGGAGGCCTTATGCAGAACCAACTCAAGATGAGGAGTTCTATATGATAACTGGAGAATTTGGGGTTCTGTTAGCAGAAGGAAAAAGAGTTCAGGCAAAAGTTTGTAAAGTGCTGCCTCGACAGGCATATTGTGTCCTTCAATCCGGAATGAATGGAGTACTTTTTAACGACGACTTTTCAGATGGAACTGAAGATATCCCTTTAACACAGAAATTGGGAGAAGGTACTGTGCTCGCATGCAAGATCAAACTAGTTGATAAGAGCAGATGCCAGGCCATTCTGACTTGTAAGGTGAGTGAGTTGAAGAAGGATGGCGACCGAAGTTTCCATGACATGGATCCTTATTACCATCAAGGAACCACCATTTCAATGAGTCAACTGGAGGGAACAGACAATGTGAAGCTTGAAAATAAATATTTCATGCCCAGGAAGATTTCTCACCCTAATTTTCAAAATATAACTTCAGACCAAGCAAAACAGGTTAATTTATTTATTGTTTGATATTTGAGTTAATTTAATTTTCTAGACACTTTATGATGATTTCATTTCATATATATTCTTTGTTGAATAGTTCCTTGCAGATGAGGAAGTTGGACAATATATCTTTCACCCAAGTTCAGGGGATCTATATCATTTGACCCTATCTATTAAAGTTTTTAACGGTGTTTTTGTGCATAAAGACATCTTGGAAGGTGGAAAGAGTCGAAGTTTAAGAAACTTGCCTGAACTTGGTAAGACATTAAAAGTAGGACAGGAAACATTTGAGGACTTAAATCAGGTTGGCATCCTTAATTCACAGGAGGCTTCAATTCCTCATATTTCTTCCACGTGTTTTTTATTGCCTCATTGTTTGTGTTCAAATATTGATCTCACATTGTTTAGAAATATGACCAAATTAATATATATAAAGTGGTATAAACCTTACCTTATTGAACCGGTTTTATGAGGATAAGTTAGACTTCAAGTCCACTTCTAATATGGTATCAAGCCTATCCTAGCAAGATTCTCGAATTACTATTAGATCACTCATAAATTTCTAGTCTCATGTTCAAATTTGGGGACTCTTGTAAGGGGTGTGTGTTTTATTATTACACATGAAAGTTCTTTTGTTTTTCCTGTACAGCAATGAATCATGATATGAAAATCAAGGCTTCTGATTTTATGTCACATTCAGGCTCCTATTTTAAATTCAGTCAAATTATGCATAGAAAACAAATGCCTATACATTTAAGACATATTAATAGGTAAGTGGACGCTAGAATATTTTTATAGTTAATTTTACATTGGTGCACGGATTATTATTTTGGAAATCAATTCAATTTGACTTTATCTTGTGTTTGCAGTTTTGTCATTTCTTAATGCTTTCGAGATTTACTTCTTTCAGCTAACTATTTCCTCAATCATGAGAATAGGTTATTGAACAATATGTCAATCCATTGGTAGTTCATCTGAAAGCTATGCTTAATTTCCGAAAATTTAAGAATGGCACAAAAGCAGAGGTTGATGAACTGTTAAGACGTGAGAAAGACAAATCTCCAAACTGGATACCATATGGCTTTGGCATTTCACATGACCATCCTGGCAATTTCATCTTGTCTTACATTAGAAGTACAAATCCACATCATGAGTATGTGGCTATCCATCCAAAAGGATTCAAGTTTAGGAAGCAAATATTCGAAAATATTGAGCAGCTGGTGGAATATTTTCAAAATCATATCAATGATAATATTGGGCCAGCAAAAGGTATAAGCAGGACTATTAAAGTTGTATATTTTGATGCTTTTAGTTTGTTACATGTGTCCAAATTACTTTTCATTTTTGGGGAAAATAGTATGTTTATCCTTTTTAGTTCGACCAATGGCATCACTTGCATCAGTCCTCAGTTTTCTTATAAAGCACTATGAAACTGTTTACAAGCCAATGATTATCTTGATAACATAACCCTATGTACTATTGTCTAACATGCATGTTATCGTACAATATGATATTCACTGTTGAAAGAAATGTAAGAAGATTATTGAATTTAGATTAAAGTAGATTTGAGTTTCCATGTACACTTAAATATCCTATAAGAAAACAATATTTTGATTCTTTAACTCCTTTTTTTCTAGTTTGTATATTTTGACCTGACTCATTTGAATTTCTGCCCTTGTTAGATTACAATCAGAGTTGGGGTGGTCGAGGTCGTGGTTCTCACCGTGGCCGTGGAGACCGTGGACAAGGTTCTCGTGATGATTCCTTTGCTGCAGGCAGGAGTTGGGAAGTGAGGGGTTCTGGTGAAGGCAATGGTGGGAGACAAGGTAGGGGTAGGGGTAGGGGAAGAGGAAGAGGAAGAGGAGGTAGAGGAAGCCAAGGTGATGGCCAAGGAAATAATGGTGGTTCGGAACATGGTCAGTATCAAGGAAGAGGAAGAGGGAGAGGACGGGGGAGAGGAAGGAGGGGAAGCCCAGGTAGTAATGAGCAAGGACGTGGTGGTCGGGGTGAAAATAACCATGAAAGTAGGAACCATGCAGATGGTGACAACAGTGATGCCTATAAGGGTAGTGGTTGGGGACAAGGTCCTGATCAAGGAGGAGGATGGAGTAGAAGCCAAGGTAATGATCAAGGACGTGGTGGTTGGGCTGGAAATAACCATGCAGATGGTGACAACAGTGATGCCTATAAGGGTAGTGGTTATGGACAAGGTCCTGCTCAAGGAGGAAGATGGAGTGGAAGCCAAGGTAATGGCCAAGGACGTGGTGGTTGGGCTGGAAATAACCATGCAAATGGTGACAACAGTGATGCCTATAAGGGTAGTGGTTATGGACAAGGTCCTGCTCAAGGAAGAGGATTGGGAGGAAGACAAGGTAATGGCCAAGGAAGTGGTGGTTGGGCTGGAAATAACCATGCAGATGGTGACAACAGTGATGCCTATAAGGGTAGTAGTTGGGGACAAGGTTCTGATCAAGGAGGAGGATGGAGTAGAAGCCAAGGTAATGGCCAAGGAAGTGGTGGTTGGGCTGGAAATAACCATGAGACTAGGAACCATGCAGATGGTGACAACAGTGATGCCTATAAGGGTAGAGGTTATGGACAAGGTTCTGCTCAAGGAAGTGGATGGGTAGGAAGCCAAGGTAATGGCCAAGGACGTGGTGGTTGGGCTGGAAATAACCATGAGACTAGGAACAATGCAGATGGTGGTGACAACAGTGATGCCTATAAGGGTAGTGGTTATGGACAAGGTAATGGCCAAGGAAGTGGTGGTTGGGCTGAAAATAACCATGCAAAAGGTGACAACAGTGATGCCTATAAGGGTAGTGGTTATGGACAAGGTCCTGCTCAAGGAAGAGGATTGGGAGGAAGACAAGGTAATGGCCAAGGAAGTGTTGGTTGGGCTGGAAATAACCATGCAGATGGTGACAACAGTGATGCCTTTAAGGCTAGTGGTTATGGACAAGGTAATGGTCAAGGAAGTGGTGGTTGGGCTGGAAATAACCATGCAAATGGTGACAACAGTGATGCCTATAAGGGTAGTGGATATGGACAAGCTCCTGCTGAAGGAAGTGGTTGGGGAGGAAGCCAAGGTAATGGCCAAGGACGTGGTCTTTGGAGAGGAAATAACTCAAATGAAGAGAGGTGAGCTTGTTTTAAACTTCATTGAAATTGATTTTGAACTCTGGACTGGAACTAACTGGAATATGAAAATGTCTTCTAATTGATTTGAAGTTATAAATTTGCATTCAGGTGTTACTTTTATTGAACAGTGTGAAAATTGATTTTATTGAACAGGGCAGAAAGTAGCAGAGGTTGGGGACAAGGTAATGGTGGATCTGGAAACAAGAACTTAGGAGGAGGTGGATGGGGAGGGAGAGGGGGTAAAAGTTGGTAAGCAATGGTGTCTGTCAAAGATTCCAGTAGTTGGTGTTTTCCCTTTCTAGAACTGAACTATGTCTTGTTTAGAGTACATTCTTTATATTTGGCTTGTTGAACTTATTAGCCAATCAATAACTGAATCAAGTCAGATTCAGAGGATTGATTGTTGTTATTCTAGATTGGTATTTGGTGTTTGGTTTTTACACATTGAACTCTGTTTCCCTTTTACAATATGAATTTTAGAGGGATGTTCTTCCTTCACCCAATACATTTCTTCTTATATATTTGCTTTGCTATGGACAAAGAAAACCCATTTGATGCAACACCAAATCGATGATTTGTCCCACCCCGATTTGTTTGCCTTTTAATCTGTAAAAAATATATTAAAACTTTCAATTATAAAATTAAAAAATATTTATAATATTTGTAAATAATAAAAAATATAATAAAATAAATAAATTAACTATATAAAAAAAAGAAAAAAATTAGAAAAAATATAAATTAAATAATAATAATATTATATTTATTTAATAACCATTAAATACTAATTTATATAATTATTTTTTATTTATCCGTGTATTAAATAATAATTATTTTTTATTTATCCGTGTATTAAATAATAATTTCACAACTAAAATTATACAACTTTACATTTATTCACCGATTTAATAATCTCTGCTTTGGATATGATATGAAAAGTATTATCATATAAATCGATATCGTTGGAACTTTATATAAGAAATCGGTGAAGCGATTTTTTAAATAATAATTTTGAATTAAATTTCATAATAATTTATAAAATTAATTAAATATCCATTATTTTCCGTAATTCAATGAATAATAATATACAATTATTCATATTTAAAAATTCATTTTATTTGTTTAAACACATGCTTATATATCCATTATTTAAAAATTTGTTAATAAAATAGTCATTTTTTATTAAAATATTCAATCCATACCGACCCTATATATATTGTCATGCATAGGCATACATATTTTATTTTCACAATTTTGTGGATATCTTTCTTGCTGTATTCAATTACCATAATTAGTAAAGAACTAAACCGATTTAAAAAAAAAATTAAAAACCGATCTAAAAAACTCTAAACCGATTAAAATTGCAACTTTTTGGATTAATCGCAGTTTGATTCGGTTTGCAGTTTAGTATTTCAAAACTGAACCAAATTAAAACAAATCGCAATTATTAAATAATATTATATTTATTTTTAATTTTATTTTGCAAAAAAAACTTATTATTATTACCTGTTATAACTTTAACTTCTTTATTCTTATTTTATCCACAAAAATTAATCCAAATTAAATCGTTAAAATTAGTTTGAATTTTTTTTTATTTCAAACCAAATCGTAAATAATTTTTAATTTTAGAGAAAAATCAAATTAAATCGCACGGCGAACACGTTAGTAATTAATATCCCACAACTTTATCTACTATTTTACTTTCATGCAATTATTTTTCCATAACAATTTTGTATGCAATTAGTGAATTTTCATCTTACGAAATGGGTGACGTAAGGATTAATAATAACATATTTTCAATATAATTTTTATCATTTTAAAGATTCTTTAAGACTTGTGTAATTAAGTCTTAAGAATTTGAATAAACTTTAATTGATGATATGAAATATACAAAGAATTGTCTCAATGTTTCTCTTGGAGTCATCGGTGGCCACTCACGGGCACTAGCCATTGACGTCATTTGGGTCGTGGATTTGGCCCCACCTTAAACTCATTATTGAACACATAATCATTTTTTTATCAAATTTCTTAACTTCGTAAAATGTTCTGAAACAATATTGAAAACAGAGAATCTTTATTTCCATTTCAGTCATGTAAGCTATGGGATTTAACCCGTAAGCCGTGACGTTAGCAATGAATTTTCATATGGAAACAATGTTTGTCTCATTCTGATTTGGTTCAACCTTTCAACGTTGTCTTCTGTCGTGTATCATAGGACTTGTATTGAATGTATATTCATCACTCACTAAATCTAAAACATGATGTTATCTATAAAGTATCAAATAATGTTTGTCATGCAACAATAATGTCCAAAACTCCACCCCATAATTGTGCTCTCACTTCTTTTCAACCATCACTTTTTTTGTAACTGTCACTTGCTATTGCTCTTTTGGTAATGTTCGGTTCCTTCTTTTCAGTTTTTTTCCTGTCACGGTTTTTTTTCTCAGACTTACAGGTCTAGAGATTAATCTCTCCTTTACTGTATTGTAAATTGGTTGAACCAGAGACTAATCCTTCTTGCAATACTGTGACTGTCATTGACCCGATAAATGGTATTGTTTAGTTTCCTTGTTTTCAGTTTAAGTTTAACAGTCTAAGATGCGTGTTCATGCAGATTTAATACTAACATTGTTAAGTGTAGCTTCGACTCTTGTTGGTTTTATCGTGTGAACCGAAATGGTGGGAGACACAGTCACATTCTTGTTTTTGAGGTTTTTCCTTTGTGGTTAAGGAGAGAGTGGTGTTTCTTCTCATTTATTTTGCCATCCCACTTTCTTTTTCTTGTTCTAATGAGATGGTGTTTTGGTTTGGTGTTGCAGTTACTTCTTTCTGTGTTGGAAAAAGAGATATTAGAGCATTATTGGTGAAATCTGTGGAGGGGTTGTGCTAGCTCAGTGAGCAAAAGATGGGGTTTGAACCGTTGAATTGGTACTGCCAGCCAGCAGAAAACAGCATTTGGGATAAAGCAGTGGATAGTGCTTTTGGCTCCTATACACCTTGTGCAATTAACACTCTTGTTATCTCCATTTCCAATTTGGTTCTTATAGGCCTGTCCTTGTATCGGATATGGCTTATCACTTGCAATGCTAAGGCTCAGAGGTTTTGTTTGAGATCAAATTACTATAATTATCTTCTGGGAATGTTGGCTGCTTATTGTGCTGCTCAACCGTTGTTGAGGTTGTTAACTGGAAATTCAGCTTTTAATCTTAATGGGGAAACTGGCTTTGCTCCTTTTGAGGTGAGGGTGTCATGCATAGGCTCATACTATACTCCAATGAGATCCCTTTGCATGAATTTACAGTGTCTTGTATTACTCAGTTTATATTTGATGATGGCTTCAGTTTAATTATTGATACCTGGGAGTTAGATGCCACCACGATAAAAAGTTGTACAATTTGGTTGGAATGTGCAATTTTAACTGCTTTTTGCTTTCGTGGTTTTGCAGATAGTGGCACTGGTTGTTGAAACACTTACTTGGAGCTTAATGATAACTCTCATCCTCTTGGAAACAAAGGTTTATATAAGAAATTTTAGATGGCTGGTGCGCTGTGGAGTTATATATGTTTTGGTGGGAGATATTGTGATGCTTAACCTTCTTCTGTCAGTGAAAGATTACTGCAGCAGGTTAGATTTCAGTTTAAGCCTAATACCTTGCCATTTCACTTCTAGGACAATTATGCATTCTATTTCGTACTGTTTTTTTCCATATTCTAAGAAGTAAGCTTTTTATTGCTTCGGTAGCATCATGTGTTTTTTTTTCTGAAATAATTTACTTTAATATGTGATAGATATACCAAGTGAATGTTGTTTATTAATAAGCCAGTTCAGTATACTGACAATAATGAAGGATCTGGAATCTAATGAAAGTAGATTTACCAGTTTGAGATAAGTATGCATGGCAAGTCAATCAAATTTTTGGATAAGCAAACGATATTTTCATTTATATTTTTCAAAATAAATAAAAAATAATTTCTTTCTGGATAGCATATGCAGCAAGATACTTAAGCTTTGATTTCATTTTTTCAGACCTGCTCTGTTTCTGTACATTAGCAGTGTCATTTGCCAGGTAAATTCCTGATTTCATCCATTAATGAAGATCAAAACAATCTTCATAATACTTGTACGTTGATTTCATTATTAGCATGTTGGTTTATAATTATTGGGAAGTCTCACATTGCCTGTCTAAATTCTTATAATGCAATTTATATATTTACTGGACAACTTTGCTTTATATCAATTAGCTTTTATTTTAAGTCTAACATAGTATAAAAGCCTATAGTTTATCTTGGTAATTGTCTATTCTAGTAGACTTTCCTAGGTTTGTTTTAAGATGAAATCTGCACTAATATCTCTTGAGAAAACTTGAGGCCATTCAGCCTGGATACGGAGTAATTTGTACTTATCTTATAATCCTGCAGTAGCATGGTAAACAAGTAGCAACTTGTAAGTTAATGCCAGGTTGGGATGGAATAGCAATTAATGTGTTACATTTTTGCCATTTATACTAACATGAAATAGCTGGGCATCAAAGATGTTATGTGACTAAGAAAATCAAAGATACATAACAATGAACTTTTTGTGGCTACATTTCTGATGTAGGTGTTGTTTGGTGCCTTACTTCTTGTTTACATTCCTAATTTGGTTCCTTATTCTGGTTATACGACAATGCAAACTGATCTACCTGACCATGGTGAATATGAACCTCTTTGTGGAGAAGATCAAGTTTGCCCAGAGAGGCAAGCCAATTTATTCTCTAGTGAGTAGCATCAATAATTTCTTAGCTTTACCATTTGTTTTACTGACTATTATTTTTTAGTTGGTTTCCTTTTTATGCAATTAAGTAGTCTCTATCCTTGTGAGTCAGTTAAACTAATATGTTTTCTGCATTCTTTCTAGGAATATGTTTCGGATGGATAACTACACTCATGAAACAAGGCTACAGAAAACCTGTAACTGAAAAGGATGTTTGGAAGCTAGACAAATGGGATGAAACAGAGACATTGACTGAGAAGTTTGCATTTTTTCTCCATGCTTACTGTATGGTTCTGTATGAAATTCTTACATCCTGTATACATAATTTAAACTACTTTTTGGTTACTGCAGGTTCCAAAACTGTTGGATGTTTGAATTTCAAAGCTCTAACCCGTGGCTTTTAAGAGCATTGAACAATAGCCTGGGGAAAAGGTGCATATTCACAGCTTTTTGATAATACTTTTTTGCCTTTTTTCTGTTGGTTAGTCTTCATTTTAAGATGAGCTAAGTAATATTATTGTCTCATATTTTAATTTGATTTGGTTTCAATGTTTGGTTAGGTTTTGGATGGGAGGCTTCTTTAAGGTGAACATTTTGACCTCAGTTTTGATCTTTAACTTAATTGCTTCAAAGTTCAAATGAATCAAAAAACATTTTCTCGTTGCAAGTTAATTCTGATTGCACATTGAGAGGTTTATCTGTCACTATAATTTAAACACGATAACAAATAAAAATTAGTTAAGCTTAAGTTAGTTAGCTTACCAAATTAAAGAATTACAAATTCTACTTGTAAATAACCGACATTACCAAAAGCTTAAGCAGCCTTGGAATAGAACTCTGAAACAGTCTCACGCATGATGATAGTCAATGTACATGGCTACATCATGTTTTTCATTTTCTAGTAACCGGTAATCTAATTAGAGCATCTTGTACAAAATGCTTTCTTTGTATATACAATTATATTCTGTGTAGAGTTTGCCAAAAATTGTACATGAAAAGGCATATAATAAATTTTTTTAGCTTTATAGCACTGACTCCGGTGGAACTTCAATGATCTTTGCAGATTGGTAATGATCTTTCTCAGTTTGTGGGACCTATTTTGCTGAATCATCTCTTAGATGTAAGTTTATTTCTTCTGAAAGCCAAATTGGATTGATGTGAAAGGAAAATAAAAAGCACAGAGAAGCACAATCATATAGTGATAAACCCAACAAATGCATACACCGAATAGACATGATAAATGAACACACAAAATTTGTCAATTCACATGCGTACTTGTTTTGAGATCATATCATCCTTTACTACAGAGAAAAATCTTATGCACTAAAGCATGAAGATTGAGTTCAATTTTTCAAACTTGGATTGTATTATCTTGCAAATTTCCTTGTTCAGAGGTATTTTGATTGCAAATAAAACATTGCCACTACCAAGTCACTTCAATCTTGACCATTCATGTATGATTGAAAGGTCAAGATTAGTTCTAATCACAATCTTACCTTTTAAATGATAATTTTGTTGTTATTTTCTGATTTCATTTGTACAAGTATGTTTATGGTTTGTTCTAGCTACATTATCACTGTTTACTCTTGTTGTGAATGACAGTCAATGCAAAGAGGAGATCCATCATGGATTGGTTACATATACGCCTTTTCTATATTCGTTGGAGTGGTAAGGCTTCTGGCTCTTATAACTTAAAAGAGTTTTGCTCCAATGTAAAACATGTTTTAAGGGTTTTACAGTATATGAGCAGCATGAGTACATACTTTTCAAAGATCTTGGCCTAAATATAAAAGCTTTGTTTAGTATGTGTTCTCTATCATGCCTCAGAATAATCAAATAGGGTGCTATAAATTCAGACCAAAGGGCAGTTACCCTTACCTGCTCATGCTAGTTTGTGCTTTCATATACAAATAATTCAATCAAAATTAATATTTCCACTCCAGTTTTTTCTATAGCCATCATTTTTCCTATGGCAAAAACTAGGATTAGAACTTCCCTGAATAAGTGACTTATATCTTTAATGCATTAAGAATGATAGAGGAATATATTGTTTTTTCTCACAGTGAATAGAATTTTTTTTTAATGTCATAAATATTTTATACTTTTCATAGCATTTATTAACACGAAATAAAGAACAACTAACCAGTGGTTCAACTCTTTTCAGACAGCTGGTGTTCTTTGCGAAGCACAGTATTTCCAGAATGTTATGCGTGTTGGTTTTCGGCTAAGATCAACTTTGGTATGATGTCTCTTTCTCTTAAGAGTCCATCTAGCCTATTCATCCAATCTAGACAGTCCTCAATAAACTGGTTTATCCAAATTTATTTATTATTTTATTTATCAACATAGTTTATATGATGTTGCCTTGTCTAATTATAGGTGGCTGCTATATTTAGAAAATCCTTGAGGCTAACTAATGATGGTCGAAAGAAGTTCACATCTGGGAAGCTCATGAATATGATAACAACAGATGCCAATGCATTACAGGTTCTATTGCTACTTGGACTAAATATTCAAGTCTATTTATATGCTTAAACTTTATTATTACTATGATTTGGAGTGTCAAATACTGCCATGGTATAAACCTTATTGCTAATGTTGCTTTGCAATGTGTAGCAAATATGTCAACAACTTCATGGACTATGGTCAGCACCATTCCGTATCACTGTAGCTATGGTTCTCCTATACCAGCAACTAGGTGTTGCCTCACTTATTGGATCGTTAATGTTAGTCCTTATTATCCCACTGCAGGCAAGTTTTATCTGTTCTTCTATAGCTTGCAGACATGTGCATTATGGTTGTTAGAGATCACACATTGACTTGTGGTCAAATTATATATTTGAAGGCAATCCTCACTTTACAAGTTGGTTTTGTAGAATGGAGTTAAGTTTAAGTCCACATTCTAAGATACTTTCAATTAATTTTAATATTTAGTGAAAATGTTTGAGAGTTTTGAATTTAGTATAAGTTGAAACTGATATATTTGGTATCTTGCTCGTTTTCCAAATGATAATTATTCTCTTTATTTTATAGGTTTTGATCCAATGAATAAATAAATAAAATTAATGTTATGTTTGAGAGTTTTGAATTTAGTATAAGTTGAAACTGATATATTTGGTATCTTATTCGTTTGCCAAATGATTATCATTCTCTTTATTTTATGGATTTTGATCAATAAATAAATTTATTGTTTTTGAGAGCAGACATTTGTGATTAGCAAGATGCGAAAACTGACAAAGGAAGGACTGCAACAGACAGACAAAAGGGTTGGTCTCATGAATGAAATTCTAGCTGCCATGGATACTGTAAAGTAGGAACACCTTAAAAAAAATCTCCACTTACAACATTCAAGCTTAGTTTGTGTTTTAACAGTTTCTGTGTTATCCTGATATGATTCAGATGTTATGCATGGGAAACAAGCTTTCAGTCTAGAATTCTAAGCATACGAGATGACGAGCTATCATGGTTCCGCAAAGCCCAGCTGCTATATGCTGTATGAACCTTGACACAATTTTAGAATTTTGCTTTCCCATATTCTTTATTGAGAGCATAGTATTATTCATTTACAATAATTGGAGTAACTATATACTTTACGTAAAAGTAGCAAAACATTCATGGCTTTCAAGGTCAATAAGTACTTTCAAATTTAATATACAATAACCTATCAATGTTTTTAAGTATTGTTTTTAAGGAAAAGGTCACCTGGTATGATATCAGAAAATGGTTTTCTAATATAATAGCTCCAGTGTTATGTTGCTAGACCCCCTTTGGGTAATAATATTCATATTATCTCTTTACATCCTCAAGATATATCAAGTATGAATGTGAAAGCATATTGACAGTTCTCTTAAGCTTGATATATGTGGGTATTAATGCCTACATTCGGGGATACTTCCAAGGATAATCTGTCACCACTCATGAAATTCCAGGCTTGTAATATCTTGTGATCTCACTCCAAACTCAAGATTATTTGAAAGTGTGATTAGTTCTTATTTCAGCAAAAGCATTGTACTTATGTCACATGTTCATAGGACCCACAAATTCTTTTATTGGAATTTAGTATCAGTTTTTTTTTTTGGAGACATCTTCATCTATCAAGAAAATTTCTGTATATGCATGTGCCACATAACTAAACACTTTCTTAGAATGCTTGTAAACATGTTCTATAATGTTCTCCTAGATTGTGAAAATTTATAGCTTCATCTATCAAGAAAATTTCTGTATATGCATGTGCCACATAACTAAACACTTTCTTAGAATGCTTGTAAACATTTTCTATAATGTTCTCCTAGATTGTGAAAATTTATAGCTTCCTCCTAACTACTTGTCTTCTGTTGCAGCTTAATTCTTTTATACTAAACACCATCCCGGTTCTTGTGACGGTGACCTCATTTGGAGTGTTCGCTTTACTGGGTGGAGAATTGACACCTGCGAGGGCATTTACCTCATTATCTCTGTTTGCAGTTTTGCGCTTTCCTTTAAATATGCTACCAAACTTACTAAGTCAGGTTGTTATTGTCCTTTGTCACATTCAGTTAACGCTTGATTTAGATAGTTATGGGTCAAGTCATTCCTTATTCATTTTCTTTTCCTACAGGTAGCAAATGCAAATGTCTCATTACAACGTTTAGAGGAACTTTTCTTAGCTGAGGAGCGAGATTTAAAACAAAATCCACCTATTGAACCTGGTCTTCCAGCCATCTCAATTGAGAATGGATACTTTTCGTGGGATCCTAAGGTCAGATTTTCAACGATCCTTGTGTGCGTAGTAGCCACAGTTTTGTTAAAGCTATCTTAACTTTTTGGTATATAACGAGTGCCACACCATTGCATTTCAATTTTCAAAATTAGAAGGCACGGATATGTTTAGGTGAAACCATTTCTCCACATTCACCTTTAACACAAATGATTAGATTTATGTAACCATTTTGTCTCTAGTATTAGAAAAAATCCATGCCTTCGTATTTCCTCTCCCTGACTTAGCAATGCTCATATGTTACAGCTAACAGAAGCAATAGAGAAAAAAAATATATACAAATAGCCAACATTTTCATTTGAGTTTTCCAAGAGGGTAGCATCATGTCAGATCATGTTAGAAAAAGCTTTGATTATGCTTCCCTCTTCCTTCCACCGTCTCTAAATAAGCCAAATATAAGTCAACTGGAATAAGGATATTAATAATCCTTTTAGGTTCTAGATGACCATGATGTTGCTTTTGCTGAATGTGAAGAAACAGTTTTCCTTTTTTTCCAAATACATTTTATAATTTTGGTATTAGTAATCAACACTTTCAATTCACAGGAAGAGAAACCAACATTATCAAATATCAATGTGGAAATACCAGTTGGCAGCTTAGTTGCAATCATTGGCGGTACTGGAGAAGGCAAAACGTCACTTATTTCAGCAATGATTGGAGAGTTACCACCTTTAGCCGATGGAAATGCTACAATCAGAGGCACTGTTGCTTATGTGCCTCAGATTTCATGGATTTACAATGCCACGGTGAGTTGAAGCTTGCTTACGATTCATTTATTCTTGTTAAACAAAATTTTCTTAAGAAAAATGTATATTCTCATTTATCATTCTGAATGTTTTCTTTTCTCAGGTTCGTGAAAACATACTATTTGGATCAAAATTTGAGTATGAACGATATCGAAAGGTCATTGATATCACTGCTTTACAGCATGATCTCAACTTACTACCTGTAAGATAATTTATAAAATGTCATCTTCTCTATTGTTTATCGTAACTAATTGGAATTTTATTTTTATAATCATCACATTTATGTCCATTCAGGGACTTGATTTTACAGAGATTGGAGAAAGAGGAGTCAATATTAGTGGTGGACAAAAGCAAAGAGTTTCCATAGCTAGGGCTGTATACTCAAATTCGGATGTATATATATTTGATGATCCTTTGAGTGCTCTTGATGCTCATATTGCTCAAGAGGTATTATTCTTATTTCTATAGAAGCTAGGGTACATTGGTTCAAATTCAAATATTACTTCCATGTTAACAGTTATTATCATTGACATTGATTCAGATCCATCTGAATTTTATTAAGAAACTAATATAAGGAATGCCTGCTCATGAGCATTATTAGATTTGTTTCTTTTTGTAGTATATATAAATGTTTGAATTTCAGAAATATATCATTAATGATTGACCATTTAAAAGTTTGAAAATAGCCATGATCATAGCTCATATAGTCTGATTTGCAATTACCTGTAGGTTTTCAGGAATTGTATAAAGGAAGGGCTGCGAGGAAAAACCAGGGTTCTTGTCACCAATCAGCTACATTTTCTCCCTCATGTGGATAAAATCATTCTGGTTAGTGAAGGCATGATTAAGGAGCAGGGAACCTTTGAGGAGTTATCAAAAAGTGGGCCAATATTTCAGAAACTAATGGAAAATGCAGGGAAAATGGAACAACAAGCAGATAATAACGAAGATAGCGAAAGTCATGACAAGAATACAAATTTACCCTTGAATAATGAAGCAATTGTTGAATTACCAAGTGATGCAAGCTATGAGAAGAAAGGAAAATTACGAAAATCAGTACTTGTTAAGAAAGAGGAGCGGGAGACAGGCGTGGTTAGTTGGAAAGTTATAATGCGGTATGATTGCCATGAAAGCTCAGAAAAAGATGAACCTATTTCCTTTGAGTTATTGTGATTAAGTATAAATGAGATGATTGGAAACACATGTTATTCCCTCCATTAAAATGACAAAGTTGATTTCTCTATTTTCTTCTCCATTTAGCCTTATAAATCCAAATTTACAGGTACAAATCAGCACTGGGAGGACTGTGGGTAGTTTCCATACTCTTTGGATGCTATACATTAACAGAAGTTCTTCGAATTTCAAGTAGCACATGGTTAAGCGTGTGGACATCTCAAGATTCCACCGCAGATTATAATCCGGCATATTTTCTTTTGATCTATGCACTTCTCTCATTTGGACAGGTCATTATGCAATGAGTCTCTATTTCTTTTTCTGCTTGGTACTTAGCATCTGTTAAGGAATTGGCATTATTCAAGAAAATAGTCATCATTCAACAAGCTATCTGAGTTACCATAAGGTAGCTTTCTGCACATTTTTCAGTTTTAAGGAAAATGAAATGAATATTCCTTTTTCTGCATTCAGGTATCAGTGGCACTTGCAAACTCTTATTGGTTGATTGTTTCAAGTCTCCGTGCTGCCAAAAGATTGCACAATGCAATGCTGGATAAAATCCTCCGGGCTCCTATGGTATTCTTCCAAACTAATCCGGTTGGCCGCATAATTAATAGGTTTGCAAAAGATACGGGAGATATAGATACCAATGTTTTTAACTTGATGAACACGTTTTTGGGGCAAGTCTGGCAACTACTTTCCACATTTGTTCTTATAGGCACTGTGAGCACCATTTCCCTGTGGGCCATAATGCCACTTCTGATCTTCTTTTATGCAGCTTATATATATTATCAGGTATGCTCCATACCTTGTCCTTAGTTTCAGAGCTGTCTCATTAGAATGACTTACATGCCAAGTTGGTTTTATCTACTTTGTCAATTTGGATAACTTGAAATAAAGATGCTTCTTTTTTACTTGGGTAGATAGATGAATAAAAACTAATAACTAAAGAATTTATAAGTAATTGCCATGGCTGATCAGGATTAGCCATGAATCCATTTAGTTGGAAGGTTTAGTAATATGTTGCAGTAGATACTATAAAGGAAATCTTTCACATATCTGGAGATTGAAGTCCCTCTACATCCACTGGAAACTTCTTTCATGATGTATAGTTTATAGTCTCCAAAGTAGCATTATCCCGGCTAGATTCCTAGTCATAACGAAACCTGATTCATGTGCGCCCTGCTTCTTACTATTCTCATTGTTTTTGAAATATTGCTATTCTGTATTAAAATTCTTTATAGATGTTATTTCTAAATGAAGGATAATTTATCAACATGGAATGGAAGATCAAGTTAGTGCAAAGTAAAGTACAAGTTACTATCTAACCATAATGAATGTGTCAAAAATCAAAATGGTGTGCAAGTGAAGGTGGGACAATAGAAAACATTCTTCTGGAAATTAAGACCAGTAGAGTTTATTATTTTTAGTTGACACAATGTGGTCTTAGTTTGAGTTATCGCTATTTTATTCTACTAACATCTTGCCTGACAGAGCACAGCTCGAGAGGTGAAGCGCATGGATTCCATTACAAGATCTCCTGTTTATGCACATTTTGGTGAATCACTGAATGGTTTGTCAAGCATCCGTGCTTATAAAGCATATGACAGAATGGAACACATTAATGGAAAATTCATGGATAACAACATCAGATTCACTCTTGTGAACATAAGTTCAAATCGTTGGCTCACCATAAGGCTAGAAGCATTAGGAGGTCTCATGATTTGGTTGATAGCAACATCTGCAGTCTTGCAGAATGCAAGAGCTTCAAACCAGGCATTGTTTGCATCTTCAATGGGTTTACTTCTCAGTTATACTTTGAACATAACAAATCTCTTGAGTGGTGTCCTCAGGCAAGCAAGTAGAGCAGAAAACAGTTTAAACTCTGTTGAGCGTGTCGACACATATATAAATTTGGAAACTGAGGCTCCAGGTGTAATAGAGACCAACCGTCCACCACCCGGATGGCCAACCTCAGGATCAATTGAGTTTGAGGATGTTGTTCTGAGATACCGGCCTGAACTTCCTCCAGTGCTGCATGGATTGTCCTTCACAGTACCTCCAACTGAGAAGATAGGGGTAGTAGGAAGAACTGGTGCAGGAAAATCTAGCATGCTTAATGCATTATTTCGGATTGTGGAACTAACAAAAGGAAGAATCATTATTGATGGTTGTGATATTTCTTCATTTGGACTAGCAGATCTACGAAAAGTTCTTACTATCATACCACAGTCTCCAGTTCTTTTCTCTGGTATGTTCCATTAACAGAATTCTTGTTCTATCTCAGATATTGATAACCATGAGAATAATCATTATTATTAATATTGTATTATTTTAAAGTTTTATTCAGTTGTGAATAAACATTTTATGTTAGCTTCAGTAAAACTTCTCCCTTCTAAACATCATCTTCCTTTCTCTAAGGAACTGTTCGTTTCAATCTTGATCCATTTAATGAACACAATGATGCTGATCTATGGGAGGCTTTAGAAAGGGCACATCTGAAGGACGTAATAAGAAGAAATCCATTTGGTCTAGATGCTCAGGTAGGTACAAATATGATGGTACTTGTTAATAACTTTATATGATTCGTTTTTTCCTAGAGACATTTTTTGAATTATCTATTGAAAGATGAAATATGACAATGTAATCTTTTGTACTGAATGAAGGTTTCAGAGGGAGGAGATAATTTCAGTGTTGGACAGAGGCAACTGCTTAGTCTAGGTAGAGCATTGCTTCGAAGATCGAAGGTTCTTGTACTGGATGAAGCTACCGCTGCTGTAGATGTTAGAACTGATGCCCTTATACAGAAAACTATCAGACAGGAATTTCAGTCCTGCACAATGCTCATCATTGCACACAGACTAAATACAATCATTGACTGCAATAGGATTCTGCTGCTTGATTCTGGTCGGGTATGTCCAAGTACCATGAGATGCAGCAAGTATTGTGATTCTATAAGAACTAGAAGAACAATGTATATATATGAATTGGACTAACTATATTTTTTCTCACTATACCTGAATGTTGTACTTAATGGCAATGAGATTACCATGGAATAATGATGAAGTATAAGAATCAAATTGAACATTCTCAAGTCAATATGATTCAATATTAATAAGATTCAATTCCTGTTTCCTTTCCAGGTCCTTGAATACAGTTCACCAGAGGAACTCCTACAAAATGAAGGAACTGCTTTCTACAAGATGGTTCAAAGTACTGGAGAAGCAAATGCTCAGTATCTATGTAGCCTAGCATTTGGAAGAACAGAGAACAACTCTAATGAATATAACAAGGAGTTGGAAAATCATATGAGACAATTAGCTTCTACTCACTGGACAGCTGCTACCCAGTTTGCCATAGCTGCTACCCTTTCTTCATTACACCATCAGCTTCAAAAACCAAGCAGTGAGGACAATAAAGATATCCTTGATAAAACAAAGGATGCAGTTACAACACTTCAAGAAGTTCTAGTGGGGAAGCATGACGAAGCCATAGAAGAGACACTGTATAAATACCATATTCCTACAGATAGATGGTGGTCTACTCTCTACAAAGTTATTGAAGGTAAAAATTAGAATGATATTCAAAATAGGCTCACATGGAAACATGCATGATATGTCATTTCTCTTGTCAATTTTTTAGTTGGGATCAATAGATTATAAGGGTTGATTGAATAAACTTTTCAATAAGTACTTCTACTTCTATAGAAGCTAAAATGAATTAAACTTCCAGTTAAGTATAAATCAATTTAAAATACTATTTTTGCCACTAAATTTGCTGATTCTATATTCATTTTTTTCACCAGGTCTTGCTATCTTGAAGAAGTTGCCTAAAGACAAGATTCAACAACTAGAACTTGATTTTGATGGAAGATCTTTTCACTGACATTCTTCTTGAGGTGCAGAGAGGAGTTTGCAATTGAAGAACTTGTTTTCCCTCTTTGTTTCACCAACTTTCTATCTATTGTATTCTTAACATTTTCTCTTTTTTCTTTAATATGTAAAAATTAAATACATATTAAGAAATTTATAATAATTTAGGCATTTTACTCAACGAATTTACCTTTACATCTTTTTGACATTTTTTTCTTATGTTAATAGGACTAGCAAGTTAATATAAATTATTTTAGCTTGTGCTGGCTAGGTTGTTCTTAATTTTACTTATTGCTTAAAGTTAAGTTTTTAATTTGGTAAACAAAATATTAAATACGTATAAGTTTGAATTAACATATTTATTTTCAAAAAATAATATTAAAAAATCCATAAAACATTTTATTTGAATTTTTTAAAATATAAAATAAATTAATGTAAATATTTTTTTTCATACAAACCTTATATTTTTTTAAAAAAATTCATTCGCCCCTACAATTTTTTATTGTTTTTTGAAATTCCGTAAAATTCTTTTTTATTTTTTTATCAATAAAAATTAATACTAAAAATATAAATATATATTATCAAAGTGAGTACAATGTTGAAAATTAAACCATTAATTAAATAATTATTTCTTATTATTCAAAAATTAGATTGATAAATCTAGTACTTTTAAAATTATGTGAAATTATTTCTTGTATTTTTTAAAATAATTTTATTTTTTATCAGTAAATTTTTTTAATTTTTTGTATTATAAATTCATAAAACCCAATTTATAAAATTTTAATCATAAAATTCTTTTAAAAAAATATTATAGATTATTGCATCATGTCATTGTTTTTTGAAATATGTAAGAATGTTTTTGTGTTAAAATAGTTTTTGAAATTCTATTCCCATAAAATATTTAATTCATGATAAAAACGGGGAGTCAAACGACACAGTATTGTTAGGGTTTTTATTTTCTGGGCATGAAACTGGTGATGATATGCTAGGCACAAAATCAAATTATGCACTCTTTCTCCTCTGTTTTTCGGATTGCAAGGTAAAATTCTTGTCTTTATTTGCTAATTGCTTTCATATTGTTATGGTTGTGTCTTAAAGTCAAAATCTCTGCTTTTTGGACTTGCAAAAAACACTCTTTTAGCACAAAGATAATCTGTTTTTGTTTGATTTAAATACTTTAACTTTTCCAAGTCGCAAATTGATTACTTTCTCTTTTTATTTATGTATTTGCTTTGCTCTTCGGTGTTGTTTTTGTTATTTTCTTATCTTTTTTGTTGTTTATTTCTGTATATGTTACTTTTTGTGCAACAGTGGCGTTGTTGACATCTGTTCTCCTAGCTTGAATTTTTCATATCTTTTGGATTTATTTGGCTTTGACGATTCATTTTTTCAATGGTTTTTGTAATTGTCTATGTTTCCCCTTGAAATGTTACATCGACAAAAGAAAAAGTTAAGGGTTCAGGTAATATGTTTCGCAGAGCCCAGATTTTTTTTTTATATATATTATTTATGCTGGATTAAAATTTAGAGCTTGTGATATGTGTTAACATTTTTTCTTTTTTGTGTTTTCTGCTTTCTGTAACTTTTCTTCTCATGAAATAAACATTAGTGTGTGACTGCACACAAAAACCATCGGCACCAATTTGACTTGATGATGTTTTCTATCATGGACTGCCTTTTTAATTCGAAGCTGGCAACAATGGTTACTAGTCATGGAATGCTTATGCTTGTGTGAGGGCAAGTATATTCATAATCTAGTTTGTTTGTGTTACTTGATAAACTGATCAATTGAAAAACAATGCTAATTGACCTGAATCTGTCCAAAATGATTTTGAAAAGGGAGTGATTACGTTCAATTGATTAATGACTAGCAGTAGGAGTATGGGTTTAGTTCATTTTAGAGGAAAAAGAATATGAGAAGAAGGTGGTAGTGATAGGAGAGAATGGGTGCGGGATAAACAGTTCCTCTCCTTTTCCACTTCTTACCACTTTTGTGTATGTAGAATGTGTGCCCTGGCGCTATGGTAAACTTGAGCTTTGTGACCGGCTGGTCATGGGTTTGAATTCAGAAGCAAACTCTTTGCATAGTGAGGAGTCTTTTCACACCAGGATATACATTAGGTTTATGTTAGAGACAGTGCATGTGTTCCCCTGTACTTTCTAGTGATGTAACTGTGGTTGGTAAACTTTTTGTTATAGTTTACAGGAGATAATTTGTTATGTTTTATGTCAATTTGCTGACTTTTCTTGTGCTTGACAAATGCATGTGCACCCTGCTGGAATTTATACCTGATCTTTAATTCTCTGTATCATGCTTATTAGAGGATTAAATTATCCTCTTGCTTGAATTGTGATTCATATTGTATTGGCATTGCAGTTTGTACATGAATATTTCCAGTTAAATGTACATTGCAAACTTGGCCAGGATACTTGTATAATACTGGTGAAAGATTAGTGACCTTGGGATGTAGAGGAGAATTTGAATGCTACTGCTCCTGCAACTATTTCACTGACAAATGAAACCAGACTTTGTATAGATCATTTCGTTGGTCCATGTTATGTTTCTGACTCTGACATGCACTTGAGACTCAAACTGTGGTCTTGTTGTCCCCAATTAGAGCTCTTTTGCTGCAATGAGCATAATCTATAGGTAAAAATTGCTCTTTGCTGTGAGGGCGTGTATTTTGTGATCATGGAGGTCATTTCTGGATGAACACGGGGAATTACAAAATTTGACTGTGGTATTGAAACAGTTAAATGGCCATGTCAAAAATACCTAACATCAAACCTGGAGATTTAAGCTCTACAAAAGATATGTTCATTTCAGCTGTTCGCTTTGCAGTGTCTATTGAGGAACCATGTTTATCATTTGGAGATGAGCTACGAATATCTGCTCAAGAGCAAATTGACTACATGCTAGGAGAAGATGGAGATACTACAGTCATCATCGCTGACAATGAAGTACAATCAGCAGTAACAATGGGTGTGTACAATATCATTCATTCATTTGAAACGGATTTGTCTTCCTTGCTTTTGGACACTTCCCTTGAGCCTGAGGGTGTGTATAATAGGATAATGAAAAGGGTATCTGATCTTGAATGGATGTGTAATGTGCTCCCAAAGATGGATTTGATGAAGAATTTTGTTTCTAACTGGGCTGCAATCTCAAGTAAAATTTTGGGGATCATTGAAGACGAGAAACTTGATCATGTCATGTGGGGGCTGAAAGTGAAATTGATAGAAGTAGCATGTAAAGTTTTGGAAGCAGTTGGTTATGGTAGTGTGATTCTTCCAGCTCCATGTCGAGTGCAATTGCTGAAGACCTGGTTTCCATATGTCCGGAAGATGAAGCCCTTGCTGGATTCAAAAGCTGTTGAGGAGACTGGTTTTCCTTACAAATTGGATGAAGATTTGTGCCAAGCCATTGAGGGAGCAATTGTGTCACTGATATTAACATTGCCATCAAATGATCAAGCAGACATTTTGGCAGACTGGATCAAAAGTAGGGAAGTTGGATACCCTGACTTGAGTGAGGCTTTTGAGGTCTGGTGTTATAGAACCAAATCTGCCAAAAGAAGATTATTGGAAGGTTTAGATGGCCACAGTGATACTGCTGTCAGCCCTTGAGTTTGGTTCTAAAATACTAACCTTTGGCCTTTCCTTTTTAAAAAAAATATATAATTTTGGGTAAATTTAGCTTCAACATTTACAATATCTGAAACATAGATACTTCAATTTGCATCATATATATGTATCTGATATGTATAAATACTTGTGAAAAAGTGTAGACAATAAACAATAATAATTATGGAATTACTTTTCTTGATCTGAAAAAGAAATAATACATGAGTATTTAAAGGGAAAACTTAAATCCTAATAAAAGGAAATAAATCTCCTGAAATAAAGACTCTAAATCAGGATAAAATCTTCTAAATAAACTGCTAATCAAAATCTCTTAATTTTAGGGATTTCTTACAAACAAATTTATTGTGCAATATTTACACCCATATTTCAACATCCCCTCTCAAGCTGAGGAATAAATATCTTCCATTCTCAGCTTGGTTATGAGATTATGAAAAATTGAAGTATTAAGTCCTTTTGTCAGCATATCAGCCACCTGTTGCTTGGATGGAATGTATGACATGCATACTAAACCTTCTTCTAATTTTTCCTTAATGAAATGTCTATCTATTTCAATATGTTTTGTCCTGTCATGCTGAATGGGATTATGTGCAATGTCTATTGCTGACTTGTTATCACAGTAGAGCTTCATGGGTCCCTCCAAATTAATCTTCAAGTCATCTAAAATAATTTTGAGCCATAATAACTCACATAGTCCTTGTGCCATGGACCTGAATTCTGATTCAGCTGATGATCTTGCTACCACATTCTGTTTTTTGCTTCTCCATGTCACCAAGTTCCCACCTAGAAAAGTACAATATCCAGTTGTTGATCTTCTATCAACAAGAGAACCTGCAAAATCTGCATCAGTATAGGCTTCAAGAGTTAATCTTCCATCTCTTTTGAAGAGTATCCCCTTTCCAGGGTTGCCCTTCAAGTAATGTAAAATTCTATAAGCTGCTTGAAGATGAGATTTCTTTGGTTCATGCATAAATTGACTGATGACACTCACAATAAGCAATGTCTGGTCGTGTGTGAGCCAAATATATTAATTTTCCAGCCAATCTCTGATACATCTTTTTGTCTACTGCTGGTTCCTCTTCAGCCTTACATAACTTATGATTAGGATCCATTGGAGTTGATACTGGTTTGCACCCAATTTTTCCAGTTTCTACCAACAAATCAGTTATATATTTTTGCTGGGATATGAAGATTCCCCTATTAGAGTAGGCTACTTCAATGCCTAGAAAATACTTCAATCTTCCTAACTCTTTTAGTTCAAATTCCTGGACTAGTCTCTGTTTCAATTCTTCCTTCTCCTTTTCATCATTTCCAGTCACTATAATATCATCAACATAAACTAGAAGGATTATTACCCCCTCTTTCCCTGAATGTTTAATAAACAAAGTGTGATCTCCTTGACTTTGTTTGTAGCCAAATCCCTTCATAGCTTTGGTGAATCTTCCAAACCAAGCCCTAGGGGATTGTTTCAATCCATAAAGAGCTTTTTGCAGTCTGCACACCTTATTTTTTCTGTCTCCTTCAAACCCAGGTGGAATATTCATATAAATTTCTTCTTCTATATCTCCATGGAGAAAGGCATTTTTAACATCATATTGTAGAAGTTCCCAATCAAAGTGAGCAGCTAAAGATAAAATAACTCTTACAGTATTCATTTTAGCAACTGGTGCAAAAGTTTCTTGGTAGTCTATTCCATAAGCTTGAGTGTATCCCTTAGCAACTAACCTCGCTTTATACCTTTCAATAGATCCATCAGCCTTATACTTTACTGTGAATATCCATTTGCAATCAACAATATTCTTTTCTTTGGGTTTGTCAACAATTTTCCAACACTGAAGTCAAAAGGCATTAGTTGAGGATCATCTTCCTTTCTTATAGTCTCCCCTTGAAGATGATCTAGGTGAAAATAACTTTGTTGTGCAAGAAAAGTGAGATCTCTAGACATAGAATTTTATGGATGGTGAGTGATAGTATTTATATCTATTTTGTGTGGATGAGTATCGTACAAAGACACATTTTAAGGCTCTAAGGTGAAATTTTCCTCTAGCACCACTATGGACATGGACGAATGAGACACACTCAAATATTCTTGGAACAAGTTTATTTGATGTGACCAGATTGGGATAGAAAGAAGACAAAACCTCCATAGGGTTTTTGAGGCTAGAACACTAGAAGGTATTCTATTAATTTGATAACATGTTGTGAGAAGAACCCAAGTTTTAGTAACCTTATGTTGAAAAAGAAGAGCCCAAGTTTGGTCAGGTAAGTGTCCCTTTTTCCTTTTAATAATCCTATTTTGCATGGGTGTTTTGACACAGGATGATTCATGAATGATACCCTCCTTACGCAAAAAGAATTAAGCCGATGATTAAAGTAATCTTTGGCATTATTGGATCTAATCCTCTTAATGCTAATACCAAACTGATTTTGTTCCATTGAGAAAAAATATTGAACAATAGAGTTGAGTTTGGACTTTTGTTTTAGTAGGAAAACTCATGTAACCCTAGTACAATCATCTATGAAGGTAAGGAACCAACAAGTACCAGATATATTTAGGATGTTTAAGGGATCCCACACAATAGTATGAACTAAATAGAAAGGAGAAGTTCTCATTTTATTACTAATTGGAAAAGGTACACGCTTGTGTTTAGCAAGTTCACTCACTTCACAATGAAGACCTTCCACATCTAATTTGTTTAAAAGGGAAGGGAATAACAATTTTATGACTCTAAAGGAAGGATGACCAAGACGATAATTGAGTAGAAGGATCTTCTCCCTGTTGGTCTTTATAAATCAGAGGATAAAAAATTGCTATTGTTGTTGTATAGTTTTGGGGCCAGATTTGAGTTGTCCAAATAACAAAGGTCATTCCATTCTCTAGCATGTTTAATCATCCTCCCCAAATGCTTGTCCTACAACATACATTGTCCTAAAAATCAACATTACATGATAGGTCTTTCATGAGTTTTTTAATGGAAATTACATTGATGGACAGTTTGGGAATATGAAGGACATTTTTAAGGGTTATGGATGGGCAACGGATGAGGAGGTTGTTGTCTTAACCTCACCACGGTTATTTTTCGAAGATATTGAAGGTGGTCGATAGTCGAAAGTGATAGTGGCTAGTGGACAAAACTAGATCAAAATACTCAAAGTAGGATTGGACCCACTTTGATACCAAGTTGATAATAATGGATTAGGATAAGAGTTAAGCTTGAGAGATCTCTCTCAATTGATCTATTAAATAGGAAAAATTGTCTAAGTCTAAAGTACAAAAGGTTAGTAAGAAAGCCTACACCCTATATATGATTGATAGGTTACAACGAAAAACAACTTCATAGATAATTTGAGAAGGCAATAATAAACTTCTTATACTTAAGATCTTGCACCAATTTACATTTTTTAAGTATCAAATATTTATTTGACTGTCTACATTTGTTATTTTTTGTTTGTATTTGATTTTAATTTGTTGTTGTTTGGTTAGGCACCCAAAACAGCACGAGGAGTGCAAGGGGGAAAATCATCTAGATCTCCTAGTGGGACTCCCCAACAATCGTCTGGTGGTCAATGGGATAACATTATCAAATTTTTGGATTCACTCATGAGCAAACTTCGTGGAAATCATGTATGTTTTGTATTGTTTTGATGATCCTTTACTTTGTTCTTGTGTTTGGTCAATTAGTTGTATATTTTTCTCCATTTGTTGTATTCTTGTGTACTACATCCGTAATTCCATATTTAGTTTTTCTATATATTTGTTGTGCACCTGTCATTTTTTCTGAAAACTCTCCTTTCCTCTTTGCCAGTGCTATACAAGCTTGTAAATGCTACTGTAATAAAGTGAAACTTCATGTGGATATATGCTTTCACCATACAGACTTTATAATTTTGTTTTTATTGGTAAACTTGGGTGCCATAAACACGAAATCACTTTAAGTCCATTTTAATGGATTGGTTTCATTTATTTATTTATTTATTTTTTTGGATTTTAATTCTAATTCCGTTAATTGATATTTATTTGGATTTTAAAATATTCAAATTCAATGTTCTTCTAAGAGATCATTTGCTCAAGACATATTTCAGTTGGCCTTGGTCAGGTGGTCATCAACTCAACCATGGCCAAGGAGTCACAAGCTTAGCCTAATCAGGGTGTAGTCGGTTTGGAGTCCATTGTCTTCTCAACCTCAACCAAGGAATTGTCTGCTTTGTCATGATAGAAGTTGAGCCTTAGTTGGGGGATCGTCAGCTTGACTAGGACATCAAATTATGATTTAAAATCAAATTGGATTTGATCCCAAAAAAACTAGTTTTAAAACCAAAATTAAATTGGTTCCAAAAATCCAAATCAATTGTGTCCATTTAAATGGATATGGATTTTTGGAACCAATTTAATTTTGGTTTTAAAACTAGTTTTTTTGGGATCAAATCCAATTTGATTTTAAATCATAA